>LPNX010583296.1:20443-103402 GCA_001517045.1 Pseudotsuga menziesii | reverse complement strand
TTCCTCTTACAAGCAAATGGTGTACAAGTTTTTCCAGGGAAAAAGTCCCTGTAACTTCTAACTTTCAGAAATTTAAACAAAATCAGCAGACCGCTTGGGTTTCCCTAACCCTCTGGTGTTTCCATTCCCCAGCGCTTCCTATTCCTCTTCTTCATCTTTTCTTTGTATGCTCATGATCAGTTGAGTAACTGTTGGACCTTTCAGATCTTCATTTTTGTTGCTTTCGATTTTTTGTCTTTTCCTTCGCTCGTCTCCCTGGCGACTCGACCAGTTTCGATTTGATTTTTTACAAACCGTCAGCTACGCCTTCACCATGTGGTCGCCCCAACAGTCCCTTGAGATCTACCTGCAATCAATTACTGTGCATCATTCGTTGAAATGGCATTTTAAACGTTAACTTGAACCACCTGAAATGGCTAATCCACAAGAAAATGGCCAGGTGCATCCCTTAATCTAAAAATTTTAACAAACGGAAGTGTTTTGACTGAGCCTCGAGTGGGAAAGTTCTGAATCGGAAGCCGGAAGGATATCGACATCGGACGCGAAAAGGATTTCCTAGCCGCAATGGCGGCAAAGGAGAGGTTAAGGATACGCTACCCGTGGGTGGGAACACTCTCAATCGGAAGTCGGAAGGATTTATACTTCGGAGGCTTAACTACTTTGGGAGCCACAACAGTGGAAGAGACAAGGGCTAAAGACACGTGAAAAGCAGGCGGGAAAATCTTTAGTCGCAAGTCGGAATACATCACATCGGAAGCCAAATGACTTTCCCAGCCGCAATGGCGGAAGAGAAAAGGCTACGGGCAGGATATTAAAAGACTAACAAACATCGACGGTCGGAGCACTTTGCACTTCAGATGCTAAGCCTCTTTGGGAGCCGCAACGACGGACAGGAAAAGGGAAACAGTCGTCGATCAAACATATTTTTGATGCCCAATGTAAAAAAAATGATTTAAGTGTTTTGGACAGCCCTCGAATTTCAACAACGGACAAAAACTGGCTTTACCTCTGAAGCGGAGACACAAAACAAAGAAACTTGATCTGATCGACAAGCAAATAAAATTGCGACCCGCAACAATTTCCATCTCAATCAATTTTGAAAACCAGGGCGAGAGTTAATCTTTAGAATCATCCAAAATTAAACATGTCCAAAAATTCAAAGGACCCAACAATTAAAACAACGCTACATCATGAGGAGGGGCCCAAAATTTAAGATATTTGGGGAGAATGGTTGCAGCTGCAACAGAAGGAACACTTGGCATTTCATTTTAAACAGGTGTAAAGTATTGAGCATTTTCCTTTTATTTTAGCTGACAGTATCGGGATATGTAAGATCTCCTAGGATTTGGAGTATTGACTGTTTATCCTGTTTGACATGGGATTTTTTTAGCAGTGTTTTTGGGGGCTTAAGTTGACGGATTAGTTTCTTACTATGGCGATACTCGCTTTAGTTTTTTTATTTTGGGCTTTTGGAGGTTGGCCAAAGTTGGCTGAGTGCATTTGATTTTTGAAGGGATGGTCATTAAATCATTCTTTATTGTCCTTTTGTACCTTTCTCATATTGTGGCGTCACGTTGGTATCCATGTCGTTGCGAGACATGAAAGCGTTGGCGCGCACTCCTCCCAAAACACATGAGACAATTAAGCCTTCGGAAGGAAGATTGGAATTCTCGTCAGTTGTTTCTCCATTGCGTAGAGAGGATTTCTCCTCTGATGATGATTTTGACGAACAGTATGACTTGAATTTTCCTGTGGGATTAGGGGTTAATGGAGTGGAACTGTCTGATAAGGTGAAGGATCAGAATGTTGTGCATTTAGGGTTTGTGCATTCTGAGTGGTGTGTTGATATAGGTTTTGTGGGCGATGAATGTGGTCTACACTCTTCTAGGATGGTGAGTGGTGTTGGTATTGTTTCGGATTCCCGGGTGGATAGTTTTGCTAAACCTATGGAACAGGAGGTTTCGCTAGCTCTTGGAGATGTTTCTAAAATTCATCATTCGAAGGTTGTGAACTCGTTCATGGGTTCTATGGATTCTCCAGTGGTTTCTTCGGATAAAAAGAGTTTTATTCCTAGAACTGGTGGGCAGATATCTGCACAGGTTATTAAAAAAATTTTGAATTTGGTTCTGTTAGTGGCGGGAGATGATATTAAAATGAATGAAATCATTTTGACAAACGCACATACTCTTGTTGGGAATTTCAAAGGGCGAAATTTTAGTTCAAGGGGTTTAAAGAAATGGGTAAATGATACTTGGATGGATATTATTTCGCTTTTTCCAGAGATGTTTGTTCTACCGCGGAGGTGGATTTCCTTCAAATTCCATGAAGCTATGGATTCAGATTTAATCCTTTCTGGTTCTTGGAGATGGGAGGGAAGTGGTCTCCTTTTGAAGTGATGGACCCCATTATTTGACCCGCGCTCTGAAAGGTATGATACTCTTCCAATTTGGGTTAAAATGATGAATCTCTCTTTTGAGTTCTGGTCCCTAGACTTCTTTAAACTGGTTGGAAATTCCTTGGGAATGTTTCTTGAAGCTGACCTATCCTTTCTTCATTCCGGTGTCTGTTGTCTGGGTAAAATTTTAGTTCTTATTGATATCAGTAAAGGGTTGGTGGCTGATTTGATGATATCAAAGGGTAATTTAATTTTTAAACAGCCTCTGGACTATGTTGGAGTTCCTTTTAAATGTCTTAGGTGTCATAGACATGGGCATTTAGCCTCTAATTACAGTCTGTCTTTTCATCATAAATTGGGTGGGGCGGTAAAATCTGTTTGGTGGGTGAATAAATCTGTGGGATCGGATGGCGTTATGCCTGAGGAGGGTTTGGATAAATTAGGGGGTGAATCTCTAGAGGATGGCTCCAGAATTCATAGCGAACCTGGTTTAGTGCATGATGTACAGATTTTTGATAAAGTGCATAATTTGGTTTCTAATGAAGTAACCACTAATCAATAGTTATATCCTGTGGATGATCTTTTACCTAAGGGTTTTTCAGGTCTGGATATTGAAGAAAAGCTTTTATTGTTGGATGTTCTTAAACCTATTGTTTTGGATGAGCCTTTTATTGATGAGAATTTTACTTTTCCTGGGTTTAAAGAATTAAAATCTTTCTAGCCTCTAATGGAGGTTCATTCAGAAGTTTCCATGAGTTCGGATTCTTCTTTAGGTGGTTTAGGGTTTGTATCACCTATAAAAGATTATTTGATTAAAGATAAGGGTTATTATCTCAGATCCTGTTCAAAAAATGTTGTGACTGGGGTTTTGAATAAGGCACATTCTAGAATTTTGATAGGTGCAAACCATAGGGTTTATGTTTGTCTACATGAAAAGGATCCCAATTTTTCTTTGGAACACCAAACCGGGGCACTTAGAGTAGTGGATTCCCATTCTAGGTTTTTACCATGATTGTGACAACTCTAAAATTTCGAGGTTTAGCTAGTTTACCTAAAAAACTAGCTGTTCATAGCCTGGTAGAAGATCAGTTTATTGATGTTTTATTTTTACAAGAAATTATGGGTGATGGGCTCAGTTTGGATGGTGTGCTGGAATTAATGCTTTCTGGTTGGGTTTTTATTTCCTTGGATGCTAAAGGGAATTCTGGAGGTTTGTTAATAGGCTGGAGGATTAGACATTTTCAATTGTTAAATGCGTGGGCGGTGGATTTTAGTTTATTTGCATCCTTGTATTCTACCGAAATGAAGGAGGTTTTCTATTTTATGAATATTTATGGGCCCTATCTGGATAGGGTTAGGTTTTGGAACAATATCCTCTCTTTGGAATGTCTTAAATCTACTAGATTGATATTCGGGGGAGACCTAAATTTCTCTTTGGCTTGCTCAGAAATTTAGGGTGTAAAGGCTCGTGTGGATAGTTTAGCAGATTTTTTCTCTAAGAATTTGGATGCTTTTGGTCTGGTGGATATTGTTCCACATGTATTAGCTCCTACTTGGTCTAATAGAATAGTTGGAAATGAAAATATTTGTAAACGATTGGACAGACTTCTGGTATCAGCTGATTTTCTGGATTTAGATCTGCATCTTCGACAATGGGTGGGATTTGGGGGGGACTCTAATCATCAGCTTGTTTTCCTTCAGTTATTATCCAATAATCCTAAACTACGATCTCCTTTCAAATTTAATCCCCATTGGTTATTAAATGAGGACTTTGTTGACTTACTTAAGGCTTCTTGGATTGTGTATGTGGACAACCCTTTGGTTTTTGTTGTACCTCATTTTGTGGCTGATCTAAAAATTATCAAGGATGTTTCTATTTCATGGTCTATCAAGCAAAATATTCAGGAGACCAAGGAATTAGTGGAAATTGAATGCTTGATTGCAGATTCTTTTAACAAACCTGGTTTTGGTTTTTCCACTAAGGATGATAGGATTTATCTTATTGATTTGGAATCTCATAGAATAATTATCCTATTAGTTCGTGAGCAAGAAGCTAGACAAAAGGGTAGGGATACCTGGCTTTTATGTGGGGATGGCAATACCTCTTTCTTTCATAAGTTTGCTAATCATAGAAAGAATATTAACTCTACCTGCAAAATTGAGGGAGATGATGGACTTTCAGTGGAAGGATTTGATTCAATTGCAAAGGCTGGGGTATAGCATTTTGAGCATTTGTTTCAGGAAGATAAGATACTCCATCTTCTGGAGATTATGAATATTGCAGAATATTTTCCTACCTCTATTTCTATTTTGGAGAACGAAGAACTTATGCTTCTTGTTACTTTGTTGGAGATTCAAACTGTTTTAGCTGTAAGTAAAAATGATAAGAGTCTAGGTCTGGATGGGATCCCAGTGGAGGTTTATCGTGTGCTTTTTGATGTCTTGGGTCCGGATCTGTTAAAAGTTGTTAATGATTCCTGGAAGTATGGTAAAGTACTTGCTAATTTCAATTCAACTTTTATTGCATTAATTCCTAAGATTGATTTGCCTAAATCTTTTGAATATTTTAGACCAATCTCTTTATGTAATTTCTGTTACAAAATCATTGGAAAGATTATACCGATTCATATTAGAAAGGTACTTGGCAGGTACATTTCTGGTGAACAATTTGGGTTTTTACCTGGCAGATAGATTCATGATGTTGTTGGGGTAATTCAGGAAGGATTACATACCATTTATGTAAAAAAATTAAAGTTTGTGGTTTTAAAAATTGACCTGTCTAAATATTATGACAGAGTTAGTTGGACTTATCTGAGGATAATCCTTTCTAAAATGGGCTTCTATGTTCCTTTTATTTCATGGATTATGAGCAGTCTTACATCTGTCTCATTTGCTATATTGATTAATGGAGTGGCTTCATCGTTTTTCAAATCAGGCAAAGGGTTGAGGCAAGGCTGTCCTCTGGCTCCGCTCCTTTTTCTTATAGTTGTTGAAGGATTGGGTAGGGCCTTATTGTCTGCAAAAGCATCTGGATATTTTCATGGAATATCTTTTGGGAATGATATTACATTAACTCATGTTTCATTTGTTGATGATATTGTCATGGTTTTCGATGGTTCTGAGAAATATCTATCAATTGTTTATGAGATTATGCAAACTTTTTGTAAAGCTTATGGGATGCTGATAAATGTAGATAAATCAGCATTACTATACTCCGGGTTGGATGATGTTGAGTTGATTACTGTTCATAATATCTTTACTTTTACTGTTGCTAAACTTGAGTTTGGCTTGAAATACCTTGGGTTTTATCTCAAACCTTGCAGAAATTACAGCAAAGATTGGGATTGGCTGGTGGTTAAGGTGGAAAACAAAATCAAGAACTGGAGTTTTCGATGGTTGTTTAAGGGAGGTAAGCTCATTTTGGTTAAATATATATTAGAAGCTATCCCAGTTTTCTGGATGCATTTCTGGATACCTATGGGCATTATTGAAAAAATCAAAAGATTATGTTTTAAATTCTTATGGGCAGGGAATTCGAACTCTTTTGGATTTCCCTAGACATCTTGGAAAACTTTAGCATGTCCAAAGTTCCTAGGAGTCTAGGGGCTGAAGATACTAGTTCTATTTGCTAAAGCTCTTGCTGCCAAGAATGTTTGAAATTTGCTTCATGGAACGGGCCTTTGGGTGCAGATTGCTATACAAAAGCATATTATTTATCCTTTATCCCTGTTGGATTGGATTCATGTGACTGTTAAAAAGAAGAGATGCATGTCCATCTACTGGAAAGCAGTGCTTTGGTATTTTGACCTTATTGGTAACTTTCTTATTTGGAAGGTTAGGAATGGTGTCAATGTTAGAATTGGAGTGGATCCTTGGGTTGGCTGTAAGTGGAGACACATTCTACCACTTAGTCTGGTGGATAAACTTCATTATGCTGGATGGGTTTTTCTTAATGATATTGGTTGTCATGATATATCTTTGTTGAATAATCAAGGTTGGTTTTCAGCTGCTTTGATTGGTCTTACTGATCAACAAGATTTCACTTGCTAGAATGTGGGTTTATTAAAAACCAGTCATGTCAAATTGTCATGTGATGAGGATCTCCTGATTTGGAATCAGTCTAAATCAAGGATATACACTCCTAGATCTAGTTATCTTCAATTAATGTTGGATAGACAGGTGGAGGAACTTTCCTGGTGGTGGAAGGTTCTTTGGAAGTTCAAATGTCCACTTAAAGCAAAACAAAATTGTTGGTTTTTATTAAACGATAAAGCATTAACATGGGATGTTATTTGTTGTAAAGGTAAGGAAGGGCCTGGCAGATGCTACTTATGCAAAACTGAATCTGAGTCTAATGTACATCTAGGAGTGGAATGCTCTTATACCAGAAAAGTGTGGATTGAATTAGAGGCCAAGTTGGGGTTATACAATTTATGGAATGGCACTTCAGTCAGTCTTTGTCTAAAGAATTGGTGTATGAAGGGAGAAGTGAAACACATAAGATCTTTGCCTATTATTGTGTTACGGTACATTTGGAAAGCACGCAATCAAAGTTGTTTTGAGGATTATGTTCTATCTCCTTTCCAGGTTTCATCTTTCTGTTTGGGTTGTTTGAGTTCTTTCCCTCAAGACAAGATTATCAGAATTAGACAGGTTGTAGCAGAAGTTATTGATAAGCCATATTCTTGGGGATAATTTGATGGTTCGGCATCAGGGGATACAAAAATATGTGGTGCTGGGGGAGTGCTCGTTATATTTGATGATCACTATTATACTTTCAAAGATGGTTTGGGCTTTGGAACTAATAATTATGCTAAACTTATTGGGTTAAAGCTTCTTCTTACTTTGTCTTTGCAACATAACTATAAGTACTTGCATATTGTTGCAGACTCGTAGCTTGTTATCAATTGGGCTACTGGTAAGTTTCGTGTTCAAAACATTCAGCTTGCGTAGATTTTGCTTGAAGTTCACAGATTGGCAGATTTGTTTGAAACTGTGCATTTTATGCATATTTATCGAGAAAGAAATTCACATGCAGATTTACTAGTAAAAGATGGATCTAACGTTTTAAATGGATCTTGGCAGATATCAGAGCATCGGGTAGCTGAATGTTCCAACATTGTCATGCTTTATTAAAACTCTTTGTATAGGTGGTGCAAAAGGTAGAGTTGCGCTGAAGATTTGGATGATTTTTTGATCCTGGATCAACTTTTGAAGTTAAATGAACAGTTTTTCAGATAATAAGTTTTTTGGATAACTTGAAGTTTAAGCGATGGACAATGCCCTGTTTTGCAAATGCTTTGATGCATTGAACATATGTGTATTGAGTGTTGTTAATGCCTCTTTTTAAAAGTTTTGTAAAAATTATAGTTTATAATCAGTATTGGTTTTTGGCTGCTGGACAAAAATATTGACAATGGACAATACTAGCTATTGATCTATCTGTCAATTGTATATGATATATCAATATATATATATATATGATTTTTTTTCTGTGAAAAAAAAATTAACCATTAAATAAAATGTCTTAAAACATTTCTCCAATCTATTCAATATCATGCACAAGTATATACTTTAATTTGTTTGTTGTGTTTTTTTTTAAGTCCCGTATAGTTTTGACCAAAAATATATATTTTAGCATTCAATGTTTTAAAACATTTCAATAATCTATTAATATCATGCACAAGTGTATACTTTAATTTGTCTATTGTGTTTTTTAAGTCCCGTAGAATTTTGACTATATATATATATATATATAGCATAGTAAAAGTTAACAAATATATCAACATTAATGGGAGTTGCAAATAATTTTTTACAAATTTTTTATTTATAATTTGTGTTTAAATGGAAATATGAAAAAAATATTAATAATATTATTGCATTTATTGAACAAAATTGAATATAAATTTAAAAAATATATATATTGATTAATTATACCAAAAAACTATTAGATAGAAAATATTATATTAAAATAATTAATAATATTATTTAGCATTGTTTTGTATATTTTAAAATATATCTCACATCACCAACACCATTCATGTGTAGCAAGAATAACCACAATCGGTCTAACAAGTGCATGTCAATTCAGATCGTCATAAATATAACGTTGTGTTATTGCATGGTTCCCTTTATCATTACAAACATGGTTTGTTTCTAGATCGTCTGTAATCACTATGTTTCGAGCATCATAAACACCCTTAAAAATCTCTCAAAATTTATCTAAATGTTTGAGAAATACATTTGGATTCCAAACACCAACATAATCATTTCTAATTATTGTATCACAATCAGCTTTTATTAAATGACATTAATTATGCACAAAATAAGGTGGTTAGTATTTTGACACTTCCTTGGTAAGTCCTTGAACTCAAACATCAATCCTTCTAGTCCGAATACCTATAGTTTGTTATGAACTAAATTTTAAACTGATTCAAATCCTTAACTACAACTTTAACTACAATAAAATATATAAATAATTAAATGNATATATATATATATATATATATAAAACATAAAATAAAAAATAAATTATAACATACAAAATTCATTAAATAAAAAATATTCATAACGAATACAAAATAGCATATGTTATTAATATAAATAACATTTTCGTTTTGAAAAGTTATAAAGGATTCGCCATGAAACTTGCCACAATAAACCCTACTCCCATGAAGGGGATGGCAAGAATCGCTAAGGCCAAGTTTACCGATGCCAAACAGCGAGCCATCGATCCTCCTTGCTCTTAAAAGAATTGAAGAAATCATCGTCTAAACTATTCGAAACGAAGGAAGTTCTTAACGCCAATTTGAAAATTTTCCTTGAGAAAGAAACCATATCATCCTCATTTGGCTAGGTTGTAACCGCCTTGATTCAATCTAGGAAGAAAACACCAACTTTCTTCCTACTTTCTTCCTAAGATCTCTCTCTTCAACCTTTGATTGTCATGTCTCGGATATTTTCAGAGGGTTTGAACCAACTATACACCCTTTATAAATCCAACCCAGGATCAATGGCACCAACATGCAAAAAACCCGAGGATTCAGATGATGATTATAAAACCCTTCTATATCTATCCTTCTTCTCTATCTTCATGAAATCCATTTCAGGGGCCTCAATCTATTTGATAGTGTCCTATTCTAATTTAGTTTTCTCACTCAAATCTCATATCAAAATATTAACACAAATCCCTCCCATCTTTCATTGGCTCCTTAACAAGGGATGCAAGCTTCAAGATGATCTCTTCCTTGGTGACTACGACATTACTAAGAATGCCACAATTTTCTTCGTTTCAAGACTACAAGGAGGAGCCAAAGGTAACTTTTCTTTGTCTTCCTCCTAACCTTGCTCTTTTAAAGACAATGGGAAGACAAGGCTTTCAGTTTCTATGGCCAAATATATTTATGGTCCAGCCTTCAAAGTGGAACAAGTAGAAGATACTTCGATAGTAGAGGTAGAAGATCCTTGGGTCTATACCAATGAAATAGTCTGCACATGAAAGGATATAATCCATCGCTTCAACAGACTTTGAACCTGTGTAACTGCACTATGGGAATGGATGAATCAAACATGGACCTCAGACTTCCAACTCTTCCTCTCTTCCAAGGTCTATTTCGTAGTCCTTTTTACTAAGGTAGAGGACTACAAAATTTTTTTGAGTAGGGGCCCTGGTTCTAGGTATGTTTGGGTCTTTCCTTTCAGCATTGGTTCCCTGAATTCAATTATTTAACCATGACAATGATAACCTCTCTTGTTTGGGTAAGACTTTCAAATATACCCCTGCACTTTGGGAATTTCGATTTTTAGCCTCCATTGGCAACTCCTTAGGTCGCTTAATTAAGATTGACAATGATAAGAATCCGAAGGGTACATTCACTTTTTCTTGCATCTATGTTGACCCTGATCTTATCCATGTGCTACCAGACAAGATCCTCATCGATTGTAAAGATGATATTTTCTCGCAACCAATTGATTATGACACTACCGCTTTCCATTCTAGATTATATCATCAAACAAAACACCTTTAGGAATTTTTTCCTTCTTTTCAATATTTCATCCATCCTTCTAGTGTCAATAAAATAACTAAGAGTTGGTACGACTCAATTACCAATAAGTGTTATTTCCTCCCTAAGCAAGATTGGTAATGACCTCAAAAAGACTCTTCAACCAAGTTTCCTCCTTTGGCTTCAAAGGAGCTTGCTTCATCATCAATCTAGCCTCCAGACTCTATTGAGACACCTTACATTTCACCTTCATCTCAACCCTCTCAGGTTCCCCCCCGATGACAAAAAAATGTGTTATATGGATTTAGTTACAACATCTCTCTCAGGTGGTTAGAAATGCCCACATGAATCAAACAACTCAAATAGTAATATTGATACAATAATTGCTACCAACAATTTATTTTTGTGATTTCTTCTAAAGGTTTGTCACTTGCTTTAAAAACATCCACTCGTGACAATTCCTCGGGTTGGATTGATGTCTGTAAGAAAAAAGGAAGAAGGTAACCTCTCAGGTGAATTCAATGACTTGGCCTCTTGCTTAGTATTAGTATTTCAATTCCTATCTTGTGTCTCTCTATATGTTGTCTAGTTTTCTAGGTCTTTTTATGTTCCTCCTTGTTTTCCTCTATTTCGAGTACTGGGTGTGTTTTTTTGGAAGTTAAATCTCATAGTAGGTAGGAGACTCTTAAAATCCATCCTTGTCAAGGGAAGGTGTGGCTAGGAAAAATTTTAACAACCCCCTAAAATTTCTATGTATAATAAATGGGTGAATCCCCATGATATATAGGAAAATATGAAGGTTATTTTATCAATATATATATATATATATATATATATATGGAGAATCTCTCATTGAATTATATAATATTATAAAATCTTGGAAAATATTTTATTAAATTATATAACCCTGTAAAATCTGGGTGAATCTTTCACTAAATTATTAAACCTTGTAAAGTCTTGGTGATTTTTTTGATAAAGTATAAAACCTGTTATAGTAATAGGAAAACATTTACAAAAAAGTAGATAAATATTAATAAACAATCACAAATCAAGCCCTCTTTTGGTGGTAGTTTCGTACCTCGCTATAACTATCACAATACATAGAAATTCACCATACTCTAGGAATATTCTTGGAAAACAACAATGAAATATTTCATCACCATGAAAAATAGAATCAATGTTAATATGAGATCCCATCAACACCTCGATCCTTAGTTATCTATCCATGTTATTACAAGGGCCCACCAACACCTCATTTATGGACACACCTTACCAAATATTATTTTAAGAGAGCAATACCAATGCATATAAGTATTTTAATGAATCACAAGTGTGGGAGAATCTTGTTAAGAAACTAACAGCTTGCCTTGTGGATCTTAATTCATCCCAAGATGTCCCTACATACTAAATTTAGGAAGAGTCAATCAAATAACACACAATATCATCAATTCTAACATAACATCATATACAATTTTTTATGTGGCATCCAGAAAAACAGAGTTAAGCATTTCATACCTTCTCAGATGCTTCACATATCCATTTTTTTAACTTTGTAAGTCCATATTCAATGTATTCCCCATTACTAAAATAGAAACATTCACACCACAACAGTTGGCTAACCAACCACAAAATACAATGTCAACCCAAAAATCCTTTCAAAATCATAAAATTCAATAAACAAAACAAGAAACATGTCAAAATACCTTACATCACCTAAAGCGAATGAAGCATAAAAAATAGTGGGATTCCAAGTTTCCCCTCCCATGGCATGTTCTAGAACGAAGAACACAAACAAAAGTAGAAACAAAATGGCAGCGGTTTTAAGCAGCTTCATGGCCTCCTACACACCCAAAAATACAATTGTGAATGAAGTCCTATCCCCCAAGCATGGTGCCCCAAACACCCATGGAAACGTTATTGTTTCATTGTACATCACAAGCTTTACAATCCCCATGTTTCTTAGGGAAGCTTTGGATATGAGGTGATAAGATTCAAAACTCTCCTAGATGCAAATGGGTCATATAATACCTGAGAGTAAATTTCAATTTCCTTCTTATGTTAACATTAAGCAACTTGCAAAACAAGATTCAACCCATAAAATTTCGACAAATGTAACTCGGTCTTCGATTTCCATGATTGATAGAAGGTGAAAGATTCCCTATGTTGACGTATCTGTAACTTCGGAATGTATTCACTTGTATATCTTATACTGTACCCCGATGTTCCTATCGGGAGAATCATTTGTTTTTCATTGTACCCTAATATTCCTATAGGGAGAGTCATTATTATAATAAAGTCATGTAAAGTCATTGAGGTTAACCCTCCATTGTAAGTCAGGGCAATAGTCCACAATTGAGTTGAGGTTAACCTCCTTGTTGATCGGGGGGGGGTAAAGTCCCCACAGTTGAGGGGCACTAGGGTTATTAGACTCTCCTAGAGAAGTCGGCCCTAGTAAGTAATTGTCAAGTCAAAAACTAGTATAAATAGAGAGTGAGCCTCTCTATTTGATAAACACACTCACCTAGCTACAGCACATAGGTGAGAGAGGAGGAGCTCACAGAAGTGAGAGAGAGAGAACAACTGTTGGAGATCATCTTTCTACCTTTGGGTTTTACTACTTCCATTGGTGCTAATTCTATCTCCGAGGAAGTTGCAGTGTTTTCTCTTTTATGGTTTCCCCGAGGAAAATCTTTGTGTCTATTGTCTCTTGTGATTGACTGTTGTGCATGTTATTCTCTGAGATAAGATCCTAATATAATATTGTCTAATTGATAAAAATGTAAGATGGTATCAGAGCTAACCTGAGAAGAATACACTATGCAGCTACAGAAGCTAGGGTTTCTTACTTTTTGGGTATCTCTCCACATATCATCGGCAAAAAGAGGTTAGGATAACTCTCCATTTAAGGGTGCATCTTTCTGTCGAAGCAGAATTTGATTATGGGCATTTTCAGTTTTTGACCTGTCACTAGTGCAGAAAATTAGGGCTTTTTATAGAAGAAGAATTTTTGAGTGAGCCCAACATAGGATTTCTCTCCTCATCAAAATCGAAGTTTAGAGACCAAGGTCAAATTTTTTGGTTGAGTAAAACTACCGGAAAGTCAAACCCTAGTTTGACCTCGGGCCTGAAAAACCCTAAAATACTAAAACTGGTAGTTTTGGTACATTCACTATATATTGATATTGGAGAAGGATAAGGAGCCGAACTTTTTACAGGCCAAAGATAAATTCTGGATATACCCTATTTAAACATTTCATCCTCAGATTCACTATATTCTAGGAGATATGATTCCTCCAAATCAGGGTCCCAGCCTCTTCCAGGATTCATCCCTAAAAAGGACACCTAGGGAGAATTGCTATATCTTGGGATACAAAGGTCCAAATGAAATTTCACAAGATGTTCCAGATAGGGAACAGAGTGTAATTTCTGTGGTAAAAGTTTTCGACCCCAATGGTGAATCAGTGACACATGGAAATCTGTACAAGTTCTCTATGTTGAATAGTCCTGAATTAAGCCACTTTGGGAAAACTATCATAAGTCCCAATTGGTGAAATAAATTATGATTAAACCTATGGTGTTGGAAAGAGGATATATGAAGCTACCTCAATACTCAATTTTAGACACAGAGGAGCAATACTTTTAGGTATACTACAGAAACAATATTAGGAATTTATGCAGAAGAAATTGGAAAACTAGGGCTTCTTGTTCCAGGAGATTCACTTCACTGTTTTAAGAAAAGGAGTACATTGGAAAGCTAGCCTTGAAAAGGCCCATCCTTCTATCCAATCAGAATTTTGATATTCAAAGTTTTGAAAATTAGGGTTCCTCTGACAAACCCTAGATCAGCCAGCTCCAGAACCAGGATGGACACCTCAAATCGGTAAGATCTAAATCTCTTGTATTTCCATTTGAGGTTCTCATTTCAACATGACTAATCACACTAGCTTGATGACAAGCTTTGTGAAGCTGAAAATTTTCGAGCATGGAAGCATAGGATTTCACTGGTTCTTGAAGAAAATGTATTGGACACCTACATAAGTGGAGAGGTTCCAGTTCCAGAGGGAGATGAGGCTAAAGCCTTACACAAGAAGAACTTGGTCAAGGCCAAGAAGATCATTACTTATTCAATTAAGGATCGCCATTATACCACAAGTGTCTTCCCTAAAGACACCTAAAGAGATGTTTGATTCCTTGAGCAAACTATTTTAAGGGAAGAATATAAATCGGAAGAAGTATAGGAACTTTGTGGTCCTTGAAGAAATTGACTTGGATCAGTATTTCAGTAAGAAATGTCTAGGAGCTAGAGAGAGATGAGGCCAAGGCTAGATCCAAGAGAATCATTTCAAATTCTATTAAATATCATCTCATCCCTCATGTGTCATCCTTGAAGACACCAAAAAGGAAGTGTTTGATTCTATGACGAAGCAATCAAAGAATAATAAGATATTGTTATAACCACCTTGAATGGCCTCCCAGGCTCATGGGATTCATTCATTCAAGGAATGTTTTCCAGAAGGAAGCGATTACCTTCAGTAGACCCTAGAAAGAGTGCACACAAGAAGAAGCTCAACTCATAATAATAGAAGAGAAGATGGGAGAAACTGAAGATCAAGCTCTCACGATTTAAAGAAGATCCCTCAAGTGATGAGGAATATGAAGAACTCAATTCTTGAAGAACCTCTTATCCATCTTAGCATTTGGATAAGAAATGATGCTGCTATGAATGAATAATATGATGAAGCTGAAGGCTCAAGAAGGAGTCTATCCACGAAACGAATAAAGATAACTATTCAATTTTCATTTCATGATATTATTTTTTATGCATTTGTTTATATTCAATTGATGTGTTATGCATGATAGAATGTTTGCATTAATGATAGTATACTACTAATATGCATGTGATGGGTAAGTAGCCCATGGTTCTATACAACTCTCTATTGCTACTTATCTAGAATGAAACCTCTTTGCTGACATATTGTATTAGTGCACAATGTCAATGATGTCATGGTAGAGATGGAAGGCATCTAGAAAGTTTCAGTGAGATATGGATGAATGTTGTATTGGCTAAAATAGTTGCATGATTATATCTTTATGAATAATAATTTTCCATTATAAATATGCCTTATGAAATGTTTTTAACCATACAACTAATGTATTTGACTTGTAGGAAATATCGCGTACAATCGCCTACAAGAAAAGAAGGATGAGACTTGTTCTGAAGAACAAGTGGCGACAGTTCAAGAAATAATCCAAAATGAAGAGTGATGACTAGAATACGATGTCAAAGACCTAAAGGGAAGTCTGTAGTATCTTCCATATGGATCTGCAAGATCCAGCATGTAGTAGGATACAAGGAAATATTCGTAGCATGAGGCTTCTCACGGAATGAAGGCATAGACTACGAAGATACATTTGCAGCCACTGGAATTTTGACAGGCAGACTCATGTGTGCAAAAGAAGGCCTTGTACGAGCTCAGAAGACACCCATGGGATAACACATACATGAGGAGCTTGGAGATCACCTAGAGAAATGAAGATCTTAACCTTTGCTATAAGGTTGAAGATGAAATCCTATAGATGATGACAAGCTCACAGATGGGTGCAAGAAGAACTTTTGAAAAGTTTCAAGATAGAGGACCTTGGTATCCACTGACCCTAGATGGATACATAGAATATTAGTAGCATAGGAAGCTACTTGTCACTCCAATACAGAATGTTTCAATACATAGGGTACAAAAGATAGAGGGAGAATGATGCTCCACTTTAGAGGGAGTGACTACAAAAGATCCTGAGGCTCGACATGGTACGACAGGATGGATAGATTACTGATGGCTTTAGGCTTTACTGAGAGTAAAGCAGATTCCAACCTTTACTTCAAGGTTAAAGGCAGAATACCAGTGATGCTCCTGTTATATGTCGATGACTTGTTCCTGACAGAAAAGAGGAACTCATTAAAGTTGCAAGAAGGAGACTTGCTTCCAAGTTCGGGATGATGGACTGCAAGGCCATCACCACACCTATGGCATTGAACATGAAGCTATTGAGTGATGCTTCGTCAGAGTTAATTGATGTCATGATGTATCATCAGATTATTGGGTCCTTGATGTACCTGACGAATACGAGACCAGATATTTTCTTTGCTGTGAACACATTGAGCCAGTTCTTGATGGATCCGAGACATGTTCACCTGATGGTTGCAAAGCATGCAGTGAGGTACCTAAAGGGTACAGTTGATTATGGGCTCAAGTATGAGGTGAATCAAAACATTAACCTAGAGGGTTATGTGGATTCGTATTGGTTAGTGTTTATGCCAGAAATTGTTTTGAGACTATGAGAAAACAAGCCAACATAATCTCAAATATCTCAATAAAACAAAATAGGGTTTTTAGGGTTTTTTTAAGGTTTTCTGGTTGTGAAGTTTGATGACAAGAAGGAATGCATTCATAAATCCAAATAAAAACTAAATCATAAGTATAGAAAAACTGAGATGCATAACATAATAACCATGTATCCAACAGAAAATATCACTGAGGTTCATCCACAAATGGCAAGCACTACAAGAATAAAAACTTTAAACCAGCAATGAAATTACCAATTGAGTAGCTAAAACAAACTATAAATGAATCCAGAGAACAAACTGAAGGGTAAATGGAGCATATATTTCATAATCAGTCATTCAAATACACATAAGAGTCATTTACTTAGCTTTATGAATAAGTTTGAAGACCTCCTCTAGCCAGCCAAAAAATCGAACCCCTTTCCTGTACCCTTGTCCCTATTTTATAATTACAAAGAATTAGTTCTATATTCCTTTCATTAGGTCGAAATTGAAACTACCCAGTAGTTACATTAACTAACTTTCAACTAATTGACTAAAAATAGCAAAATCGGATTCCTGGTAAATATGCCGAATTTCTGAAAAATAGGTGTCAAAGAAGCTTCCATATCTCTCAATCCGTGACACCCGTAAAAAACATGAGAGATGTTTTTCTGAATGGGTCCATGATGGAAAAAACACCTCTCTTGTTTTTTAAAAATTCATCTCCAATCAATCATAATATGCCTAGCAAGATGAACAATAAAACAGGAAATTATTAAATATTTTTAAAACCCTGAAAAATAGGCTATAAATATTAAACTCAATCTTTAAAACCTTGATATATGTTGCCAAACTGAGAGAGGTTTTTTTGAACGGGTATCGTATGAACAAAAATATCTTTTTTTTTTCTAAAATTCATCTCCATCATCTCGTGGCATGCATTCAATTTCAATAACCCAAACCAGGAAAAACAGAGCATAATTCTCAATAATCTTTGCATTTCAATATCCTCTTTTTCATATGAAATTGTCTCTACAGGTGCAATATTTTCAGCAACAATTATCTCTACTGGTAAATCATTTTCAACAGGCTCAGTCTCCTTAGTTTGAAAACCATCATCTTGCTTCTCTTTTGAAGATTGAATTCTATCAAAACCATCTACAGTAGCAGACCTCTTAGCCTGCTTTAACTTTTGACATGAATTTTCAACAATGTTTCTTTCAGAGGCAACCTTTCGATTTCTAGAATGAATCTTTTCAGTTGAATCAACAATGCATTGACGTTCTTTTGAACCTTTCCTTGTATAAGACATCTCATTAATGTCCAATTGTGTTACGTGTGTTGATTTGTGAAGAGATTTTTCAGCTGTGGCTTGATATCTTAGGCTCTTACTGTCAATTTCTTTCTTTTTGTTTGATGAAGAAACATGAGTGTCCTTTTGTTTCTTCACTTCATCCTTTGTGTGTTGGATTGAGTTACCACTTTTTGCAACTACTGCATCTATCAATCTATTGTCAATGCCCACACACCTTTCTTGGCTCTCTTTTGACAAGCTTATTTTTGACATTTTGACCTTCTTCTTCCCACTGTCACATTTCTCATTATTTCTATTCTCCATTCCAATATCACTATAAGCATAAGCCTCCTTAGTGATTATAGGTGTCATTCCTCTCCTTATTTTCATCCAGTAATTGTGTGCTATTGCTTAGCTGACCACAATCTTCCAGGACTTGACTACCATGAAAAACTGATTTACTCTTTTTTTGTTTTACTGATCTCCAATTTTTTAAATAAGGCATGCTCTGATTAGATTGCTCATTAGAATTCCTCTGAACATTCCAACTTTGAGAGGCATTTGGAATTCTAGTTTCCCCATCAGTGCCCTTTAACAATAAAGGAGGTCAATTTGTTGTCTCGATCTTTTCACCAGCTCCCACTGGAAGTTCTGGATTCAGAAATAGCTGTGGATTATGATTTTCCATGATGCAGTCCTCATAATCATCCACTTTTAGAATTTTCCCATGGTGCAAACCCATCATAGAAGCCTGAGCTGCATCCATTCCACCTACAAGTAAAGAAGGATTCTGGAAAATCGTATAATCTGACATGCTCTTGGTGACTGTCTTTACTGAACCATTATTTGGCAACCTTTTGTCATCTGCTTGCAGTTCATTTGAATGATACTTCTTCAACAGACTACTATTCTCAAAATTTGCTATGTTTGCTTTGGGGCCTCCTTGATCAATATGTAAATCTGGCTAAGAAATTTCAACTAAAAGAAACTTGGTCACTTTTAACCCATGAAAAGCACTTCCAACAAGCATTGAATCAACAAGATGATAGAACAAGGATTTACGTTTGACCATCAAAGCACCAACATCAATTTCTCCAAGATGAGGGAACATGACAAATGCCCTTTCCTGATTTTTTCTCTGAGATCATCAATAGTCTCCGAGGGAGATACTGAGAGAGCCAGATGGGTGTCCATATTAGTGTCTACAAAGATCGGAATCATCGACGTACTATGGCTGCTGCGAGTCTGAGCTTCCATTCCCATTAAAAGAGGAATATTGTTCATTTCTCCCATTTCATCACCTCTTTATCCTACCATTTCAGCTGCCAACTCTTTGGTTAATTTGAATTGAAAAATATCAAAAGATACAGTGTCTTTGTCATAGCACTGAGCAAACTTATGGGAGACCTCTGCATTGTATCCATCAATCTTCTTGAAAAAGGTCAACCATCCTGCATTTTCAAATAGCTCTGTGCATTTTGGAAATTTATCTATCCAACTGAGATCAGTGGGCTCAGCTCTATTAGTTTTTCCACTTTTCTTCATTTTCAATATGGTTTACAGCACCTGTCAATATCTCACAGTCTATTTATCTTCGAATTCTCATAGTCTTCCCTATCACACAATTCAGGAACTCTATTGTACCAAATTTTGGAACAATTTAACCTAATCACAAAATTCAAGGACCTCCAACAACTCTGCTCTGAAGTTTATTATTGCAAAGGATGAATACTTGGATATATTGATTAATATTTCATCATTCATAGTCTATTGAGTGAGCAAATTCATATCGTTCCTTAGAATTTTGACATTATGGACTTTAACAGAAAACCCCTAATGAAACAAACCCTATCAAATGCCACGCGGGGTACCTGCTCAAAAGCTTAATACAAGCGCTGGAAGTTGATCTCTTCAAATATTAGGTGTCGAATTTCACATTCCAGCTATTTTCAACTGTCCATCTCACTTCAAACTGTCACTACTGGAAAGCCCTAATTCTTCATTCAACTGTAAAAACTATGATTTCTCAGCAATATGTTCCCACCATGATTTTCAATACCTTCGTATTCTTCAGCTTAAGAACATATTCCTGGAAATCCTACCTCGTTCCACTCACTGTCTTCATTCGCCATGAACTACATGCGATAGCCACGATCTCCCTCATATGATGACCATACACCTGTTTCAATGATAAACTTGGCAAGACAAGTATCAAATGTGACAATTGATGTGGTTAACACCTCAGGGACAAAACCCCCAAAAAAATCGGACTGAAAAATAACGATTTTGGCATTCACGACTTTCTTGTAGCGCTCCTGTATAACTTTTTCTGGCTAGCGCTACAGGAATCCCTGTTTTATGATTTTTTAACCAAAACTCCAAACAAAGTGTTGTTTTTTGGTAAATAACTTTAAATAAGGTCTTATGATATTTCTTTAGAATCTTTTAGAAATATATGCATCCTATAAGCCCATAAAAACCATGAAATTAATTAAGTCAAGCAAAAATTAAAAAGAAAAGTTGTTAAATCAACTATAAACATAAGGCTAAAATTAAAATATTTTAAAGGATACCAAGGTCAAAAATTTAAAAAAAAAAGAGAAATTATATTTTTAAGACAAGCAAATGGTTCGAAAATAGAAAACAAAAACAGGCTATAACATCTGGCTCCTGCTGCGGGATGAAGTCCTCCCTGTGAGGCTTCAAGAACCTGTAGACTAGTGCCTTCTGTAACCAAAACTGCCTGCTTTTCTGCAAAACATCCATTGGTCTATGGAGTCTTTATTCAATCCTTCAGGAACTGATATATACAATTAAAATCAAATCTCTTTCTTTGAGGAACCTTCCATTTTCTGAATCAAATTGTAATCCCATTTCCATTGTAACCAGGAAAAAAAGATCATCAACCCACCAAAACTTGTTTCCAACTCCGAATATATATATAATCAGAAATATTGGAAAACATGAAGAGCAAAGATCTAACAACTTATACTCACTTTCATTAAATGGTGTCTCTAAAATAACAGATTTATAACTTAGTATTGACTCTAAATAATCTGCCACTAGATCATAAAAATTTCCAAAAGTTTCCTGTTCCTGTTCTATGAAAAAGATAAGCTGTCCATAAGAATATTTTGTTTCATGAATATCAAGCAGGAATTGGCGAAAAAAGACATCAGGATCAGCTTGAATTTTCTCCGGAGTTTTTTGGATAGTATCATCAATAATGTCCACAATCTGAACCTCCTTTTCCACACTGTCTTCAAATGGATAATTATCATGCATTGGATTTGGTTGTTCAAGGATAATAGACTGAATGCATTCTTGAATTTGCTGATCAGATTGTGACATATCACACACCTCACACATTTCTGGGTCTTTCTTTTCAATTTCATCATCATATTTATTAAAAATTAGAGCATCTTCATAATGATTTTGAACAGCAGATTTATCATAACCATGAATATAAACAACTTCTGAAAAAATGCGAATAGCCTGGCCTTCATCGATTTTAGTATCAAAACAAAAAGGAATAGAATCTAATTCATCACATAATTCTTTTCTTGGAACCCTAATCTCTTCATCATAACAAGGAGCATTCTGAGAAATTTCGAATGATGATGCTAAAGGTTCGTATTTTCCTTCAATACAAAGCAGATCTTTAATACAACAATGATTTCCAATAGTTTGTTGAACAAGAGATTGATCTTCAAAAGGATTAGCATTCAAATGATTATTAAGACTATTGAAATCATTATGAGAATATTCCAAACTATCTCTATTGATCTCATCACTTGAATAATCTTCAACCTGACCTAAAACAACAACTTGATTATCGTAATGATCATGGAGTTCTTCCTTGACAATAGTATCTGAAAATGTTACCTCTTCATCTTCAACAAATTCTGAAACTACATCTTCTTAATGATATTTTTTCAATCCTTGACTATACTTATCATCATGATTTTTTGAATCAGAAATTGTATTATAAAGATCAGCCTGCTCACAACAATATTTAAAAAAGAATTCAGCTGAGAACACATACTTACAATGTTTTCAAAAACATGTGTGGAATTCTTTCAGTGAGGAAATGCTAGCAGTGGGAAGAGAAAAATACCATTCTCGTGCATCTTGCTCGAGTGAATATATGAAGATCTTCATGAGCACATCTTCATGATGTATATTTAACTGAACCATATATTGATGAAATCTGATGAGGTGATCTGAAGGATTATCCTCTTTGCTTTCTCTAAACCATGGAAGACAATCTCCCCAAACATCCATAGTAGGTACTGGATTTGGAAAAACTGGAACATTGGAAAAATTGAAAGGTGCAAACCTTCGAGCCAGAATGTCTTCCATGGACTTCGGCCTCTGCATCTTGAAAGAGTGGAGTCACCAATCGATTTGTCAAGATAGATTTTCTTTTTCCTCCTCAGAAAGAGGAAGGGGTGACAGTAGTTCAAATTAATTAGGGCTGCATAAATCTGGGGATGACTGAAACCTTCTAATTCTTCTAGCTATTTTTAGTATCTGTTCTGGGTATGAAACACCCAACTGCAAAGATGAAATAGGTCTGTTTCTAGTTCCAATTCCCCTATTAGCCACTGTGACAAACTGGTGAAAAGTAGTCTCTAAGATTTGCTGGTTTAATTTCACCTATTAAAACCAGTGAAATGATAAGTATCCTAGGAAAAATATATTTTCAACTTCATTCCCCGGTAACGGCGCCAAAGATGTTTATGCCAGAACTTGTTTCCAGACTACGAGAAAACAAGCCAACATAATCTCAAATATCTTAATAAAACAAAATAGGGTTTTTAGGTTTTTTTTGAGGTTTTCTGGTTGTGAAGTTTGATGACAAAAAGGAATGCATTCGTAAATCCAAATAAAAACTAAATCATAAGCATATAAAAACTGAGATGCATAACATAATAACCATGTATCCAACAGAAAATATCACTCAGGTTCATCCACAAATGGCAAGCACTACAAGAATAAAAAATTTAAACCAACAATGAAATTACCAATTGAGTAGCTAAAACAAACTATAAATGAAGCCAGAGAACAAAATAAAGGGTAAATGGAGCATATATTTCATAATCAGTAATTCAAATACACATAAGAGTCATTTACTTAGCTTTATGAATAAGTCCGAAGACCTCCTCTAGCCAGCCAAAAAATCGAACCCCTTTCCTGTACCCTTGTACCTCTTTTATAATTACAAAGAAGTAGTTCTATATTCCCTTCATTAGGTCGAAATTGAAACTACCCAGCAATTACATCAACTAACTTTCAACTAATTGACTAAAAATAGCAAAATCGGATTCCTGGTAAATATGGCGAATTTCTGAAAAATAGGTGTCAAAGAAGCTTCCATATGTCCCAATCCCTGAAACCTGTGTAAAAAATGAGAGATGTTTTTGTGAAAAGTTCTGTGGTGGAAAAAAACCTCTCTTGGTTTTTAAAAATTCATCTCCAATCAATCATAATATGCCCTACAAGATGAACACTAAAACAAGAAATTATTAAATATATTTAAAACCCTCAAAAATAGGCTGTAAAGATTAAACTGAATATTTTAAACCTTGATAGTTGTTGAAACACTGAGAGAGGTTTTTGTGAATGGTTATCTTATGAACAAAAACCTCTTTTTTGTCTTTCTAAAATTCATCTCCGTCAGCTCGTGGTATGCATTAAATTTCAATAATCCAAAACAGGAAAAACAGAGCATAATTCTCAATAATCTTTGCATTTCAATATCCTATTTTTCATCTGAAATTGTCTCTACAAATGCAATATTTTCAGCAAAAATTATCTCTGCTGGTACATCATTTTCACCAAGATCAGTCTCCTTAGTTTGAAAACAATCATCTTGCTTCTCTTTTGAAGATTGAATTCTATCAAAACCATCAACAGTAGCAGAGCTCTTAGCCTGCTTTAACTTATGACATGAATTTTCAACAATGTTTCTTTCAGAGGAAACCTTTCGATTTCTAGAATGAATCTTTTCAGTTGAATTAACAATGCATTGGCATTCTTTTGAACCTTTCCTTTTATAAGACATGTCATTAATGCCCAATTGTGTTACGTGTGTTGATTTGTGAAGAGATTTTTCAGCTATGGCTTGACATCTTAGGCTCTTACTGTCAATTTCTTGCTTTTTGTCTGATGAAGAAACATGAGTGTCCTTTGGTTTCTTCACTTTATCCTTTGTGTGTTGGCTTGAGTTACCACTTTTTGCAACTACTGCATCTATCATACTATTGTCAATGCCCACACACCTTTCTTGGCTCTCTTTTGATGAGCTTATTTTCGACATTTTTGACCTTCTTCTTCCCACTGTCACATTTCTCATTATTTATATTCTCCGTTCCAATATCGTTGTCAGCATAGGCCTCCTTAGTGATTATAGGTGCCATTCCTCTCCTAATTTTCATCCAACAATTGTGTGCTCTTGCTTAGCTGACCACAATCTTCCAAGACTTGACTACCATGAAAAACTGATTTACTCTTTTTCTGTTTTACTGATCTCCAATTTTGTAAATTAGGCAGAGTCTGATTAGATTTCTCATTAGAATGCCTTTGCACATTCCAACTTTGAGAGGAATTTGGAATTCCAGTTTCCCCATCAGTGCCCTTTAACAATAAAGGAGGTGAATTTGTTGTCTCGATCTTTTCACTAGCTCCCACTGGAAGTTCTGGATTCATAAATAGTTGTGGATTATGATTTTCCATGATGCAGTCCTCATAATCATCCACTCTTAGAAGTTTTCCATGGTGCAAACCCATCATAGAATCCTGAGCCGCATCCATTCCACCTGCAAGTAAAGAAGCCTTCTGGAAAATCGTATAATCTGACATGCTCTTGGTGACTATCTTTATTGAACCATTATTTGGGAACCTTTTGTCATTAGCTTGCAGTTCATTTGAATGATACTTCTTCAACAGACTATTATTCTCAAAATTTGCTATGTTTGCTTTGGGGCCTCCTTGATCAATATGTAAATCTGGCTAAGAAATTTCAACTAAAAGAAACCTGGTCCCTTTTAACCCATGAAAAGCACTTCCAACAAGCGTTGAATGAACAATATGATAGAACAAGGATTTACGTTTGACCATCAAAGCATCAACATCAATTTCTCCAAGATGAGGGAAGCATGACAAATGCCCTTTCCTGATTTTTGCTTTGAGATCATCAATAGTCTATGAGGGAGATGCTGAGAGGGACAAATGGGTGTCCATATTAGTGTCTACAAATATCAGAATCATCAGCGTACTATGGCTGTTGCGAGTCTGAGCTTCCATTCCCATTAAAAGAGGAATATTGTTCATTTCTCCCATTTCATCACCTCTTTCTCCTACCATTTCAGCTGCCAACTCTTTGGTCAATTTGAATTGGAAAGTATAAAAATATACAGTGTCTTTGTCATAGCACACAGCAAAATTATGGGAGACCTCTGCATTGTATCCATCAATATTCTTGAAAAAGGTCAACCATCCTGCATTTTCAAACAGCTCTGTACATTCTGGAAATTTATCTATCCAACTGAGATCAGTGGGCTCAGCTCTATTAGTTTTTCCACTTTTCTTCATTTTCAATATGGCTTACAGAACGTGTCAATAATCTCACAGTCTATTTACCTTCGAATTCTCACAGTCTTCCCTATCACACAGTTCAGGAACTCTTCTGTACCAAATTTTGCAACAATTTGACCTAATCACAAAATTCAAGGACCTCCAATAGCTCTGCTCTGAAGTTTATTATTTCAAATGATGAATACTTGGATATATTGATTAATATTTCATCATTCATAGTCTATTGAGTGAGCAAATTCATATCCTTCCTTAGAATTTTGATATTATGGACTTTAACAGAAAACCCCCAATCAAACAAACCCTATCAAATGCCACTCGGGGTACCTGCTCAAAATCTTAATACAAGTGCTGGAAGTCGATCTCTTCAAATATTAGGTGTCGAATTTCACGTTCCAACTCACTTCAAACTGTCACTGCTGGAAAGCCCTAATTCTTCATTCAACTGTAAAAACTCCTATTTCTCAGCAATATGTTCCCACCACGACTTTCAATACCTTCGTATTCTTCAGCTTAAGAACATATTCCCTGAAATCCTGCCTCCTTCCACTCACTGTCATCATTCACCATGAACTGCATGTAATAGCCATGATCTCCCTCATACGATGACCATACACCTGTTTCAATGATAAACTTGGCAAGACATGTATCAAATGTGATAATTGATGTGGTTAACACCTCAGGGACAAAACCCCCAAAAAAATCGGACTGAAAAATAACGATTTTGGCATTCACGACTTTCTTGTAGTGCTCATGTGTAACTTTTTCTGGCTAGTGCTACAGGAATCCCTGTTTTATGATTTTTTAACCAAAACTCCAAACAAAGTGTTGTTTTTTGGTAAATAACTTTAAGTAGGGTATTATGATATTTATTTAGAACCTTTTAGAAATATATGCATCCTATAAGCCCATAAAAACCATGAAATTAATTAAGTCAAGCAAAAATTAAAAAGAAAACTTGTTAAATCAACTATAAACATAAGGCTAAAATCAAAATATTTTAAAGGATACCAAGGTCAAAACTTTAAAACAATAAGAAAAATCATATTTTTAAGACAAGCAAATGGTTCGAAAATAGAAAACAAAAACAGGCTATAACATCTGGCTCCTGCTACGGGATGAAGTCCTCCCTGTGAGGCTTCAAGAACCTATAGACTAGTGCTTTCTGTAACCAAAACTGCCTGCTTTTGTGCAAAACATCCATTGGGCTATGGAGTCTTTATTCAATCGTTCACACACTGATATATACAATGAAAATCAAATCTCTTTTTTGAGGAACCTTCCATTTACTGAATCAAATTGTAATCCCATTTCCAATGTAACCAGGAAAAAATTTCATCAACCCACCAAAACTTGTTTCCAACTCCGAATATATATATAATCAGAAATATTGGAAAACATGAAGAGCAAAGATCTAACAACTTATACTCACTTTCATTAAATGGTGTCTCTAAAATAACAGATTTATAACTTAGTATTGACTCTAAATAATCTGCCACTGGATCATAAAAATTTCCAAAAGTTACCTGTTCCTATTCTATGAAAAATATAAGCTATCCATAAGAATATTTTGTTCCATGAATATCAAGCAGGCATTGGCCAAAAAAGACATTAGGATCAGCCTGAATTTTCTCCGAAATTTTTTGGATAGTATCACAATAATGTCGACAATCTGAACCTCCTTTTCCACACTGTCTTCAAATGGATAACTATCATGCATTGGCTTTGGTTGTTCAAGGATAATAGACTGAATGCATTCTTGAATTTGCTGATCAGATTGTGACATATCACACACCTCACACATTTCTGGGTCTTTCTTTTCAATTTCATCATCATATTCATTAAAAATTAGAGCATCTTCATAATTATTTTGAACAATAGATTTATCATAACCATGAATATAAGCAACTGCTGAAAAAATGTGAACAGCCTGGCCTTCATCAATTTTAGTATCAAAACAAAAAGGAATAGAATCTAATTCATCACATAATTCTTGTCTTGGAACCCTAATCTCTTCATCATAACAAGGATCATTCTAAGAAATTTCGAATGATGATGCTAAAGGTTCGTATTTTCCTTCAATACAAAGCCGATCTTTAATACAACAATGATTTCCAACAGTTTGTTGAATAAGAGATTGATCTTGAAAAGGATTAGCATTCAAATGATTATTAAGACTGTTGAAATCATTATGAGAATATTCCAAACTATCTCTATTGATCTCATCACTTGAATAATCTTCAACCTGACCTAAAACAACAACTTGATTATCGTAATGATCATGGAATTCTTCCTTGACAACAGTATTTGAAAATGTTACCTCTTCATCTTCAACAAATTCTAAAACTACAAATTCTTCATGATATGTTTTCAATCCTTGACTATACTTATCATCATGATTTTTTGAATAAAAAATTGTATTATAAAGATCAGCCTGCTCACAACAATCTTTAAAAAAGAATTCAGCTGAGAACACATACTTACAATGTTTTCGAAAACATGTGTGGAATTCTTTCAGTGAGGAAATGCTAGCAGCGGGAAGAGAAAAACAAAATTCTTGTGCATCTTGCTTGAGTGAATACATGAACATATTCATGAGCACATCTTCATGCTGTATATTTAACTGAACCATATATTGATGAAATCTGATGAGGTGATCTGAAGGATTATCCTCTTTGCTTTCTCTAAACCATGGAAGACAATCTCCCCAAACATCCATAGTAGGTACTGGATTTGGAAAACCTGGAACATTGGAAAAATTGAAAGGTGCAAACCTTCGAGCCATAATGGCTTCCATGGACTTTGTCCTTTGCATCTTGAAAGAGTGGAGTCACCAATCGATTTGTCAAGATATATTTTCTTTTTCCTCCTCAGAAAGAGGAAGGGGTGACAGTAGTTCAAATTAATTAGGGCTGCATAAATCTGGGGATGACTAAAACCTTCTAATTCTTCTAGCTATTTTCAGTATCTATTCTGGGTATGAAACACCCAAATCCAAAGATGAAATAGGTCTGTTTCTAGTTCCAATTCCCCTATTAGCCACTGTAACAAACTGGTGAAAAGTAGTCTTTAAGATTTGTTGGTTTAAGTTCACTTCTTAAAACCAGTGAAATGATAAGTATCCCAGGAAAAATATGTTTTCAACTTCGTTCCCCGGCAACGGCGCCGAAGATGTTTATGCCAGAAATTGTTTCCAGACTACGAGAAAACAAGCCAACATAATCTCAAATATCTCAATAAAACAAAATAGGGTTTTTAGGGTTTTTATAAGGTTTTCTGGTTGTGAAGTTTGATGACAAGAAGGAATGCATTCATAAATACAAATAAAAACTAAATCATAAGCATAGAAAAACTGAGATGCATAACATAATAACCATGTATCCAATAGAAAATATCACTGAGGTTCATCCACAAATGGCAAGCACTACAAGAATAAAAACTTTAAACCAGCAATAAAATTACCAATTGGGTAGCTAAAACAAACAATAAATGAAGCCAGAGAACAAACTGAAGGGTAAATGGAGCATATATTTCATAATCAGTAATTCAAATACACATAAGAGTCATTTATTTAGCTTTATGAATAAGTCTGAAGACCTCCTTTAGCCAGCCAAAAAATCGAACCCCTTTCCTGTACCCTTGTACCTCTTTTATAATTACAAAGAAGTAGTTATATCTTCCCTTCATTAGGTCGAAATTGAAACTACCCATCAATTACATTAACTAACTTTCAACTAATTGACTAAAAATAGCAAAATCGGATTCCTGTTAAATATGGCGAATTTCTGAAAAATAGGTGTCAAAGAAGCTTCCATATCTCTCAATCCCTGACACTTGTGTAAAACCTGAGAGAGGTTTTTGTGAATGGGTCCGTGATGGACAAAAACCTCTCTTTATTTTTAAAAATTAATCTCCAGTAAATCATAATATTCCCCGCAAGAGGAACACTAAAACAGGAAATTATTAAATATTTTTAAAACCCTCAAAAATAGGCTGTAAAGATTAAACTGAATCTTTCAAACCTTGACAGTTGTTGCAAAACTGAGAGAGGTTTTTGTGAAATGTTACCTTATGAAAAAAAAACCTCTTTTTTTCTTTCTAAAATTAATCTCCATCATCTCGTGGTATGCATTCAATTTCAATAACCCAAAACAAGAAAAACAGAGCATAATTCTCAATAATCTTTGCATTTCAATATCCTCTTTTTCATCTGAAATTGTCGCTGCAAACGCAATCTTTTCAGCAACAATTATCTCTGCTGGTACATCATTTTTAACAGGCTCGATCTCCTTAGTTTGAAAACCATCATCTTGCTTCTCTTTTGAAGATTGAATTCTATCAAAACCATCTACAATAGCAGAGCTCTGATCCTACTTTAACTTATGACATGAATTTTCAACAATGTTTCTTTCAGAGGCAACCTTTCGATTTCTAGAATGAATCTTTTCAGTTGAATTAACAATGCATTGGCGTTCGTTTGAACCTTTCCTTGTATAAGACATATCATTAATGTCCAATTGTGTTACGTGTGTTGATTTGTGAAGAGATTTTTTAGCTATGGCTTGACATCTTAGGCTCTTACTGTCAATTTCTTGTTTTTTGTCTGATTAAGAAACATGAGTGTCCTTTGGTTTCTTCACTTTATCTTTTGCGTGTTGGATTGAGTTACCACTTTTTGCAACTACTGCATCTATTAGTCTATTGTCAATGCCCACACACCTTTCTTGGCTCTCTTTTGACGAGCTTCTTTTTGACATTTTGACCTTCCTCTTCCCACTATCACATTTCTCATTATTTCTATTCTCCGTTCCAATATCGTTGTCAGCATAAGCCTCCTTAGTGATTCTAGGTGCCATTCCTCTCCTAATTTTCATCCAGCAATTGTGTGCTCTTGCTTAGCTCACCACAATCTTCCAAGACTTGACTACCCTGAAAAACCGATTTACTCTTTTTCTGTTTTATTGATCTCCAATTTTGTAAATTAGGCACGGTCTGATTAGATTGCTCATTAGAATGCCTCTGAACATTCCAACTTTGAGAGGCATTTGGAATTCCAGTTTCCTCATCAGTGCCCTTTAACAATAAAGGAGGTGAATTTGTTGTCTCGATCTTTTCACCAGCTCCCACTGGAAGTTCTGGATTCAGAAATAGCTATGGATTATGATTTTCCATGATGCAATCCTCATAATCATCCACTGTTAGAAGTTTTCCATGGTGCAAACCCATCATAGAAGCCTGAGTTGCATCCATTCCACCTGCAGGTAAAGAAGGCTTCTAGAAAATCATATAATCTGACATGCTCTTGGTGACTGTCTTTACTAAACTATTATTTGGCAACCTTTTGTCATCAGCTTGTAGATCATTTGAATGATACTTCTTCAACAGACTATTATTCTCAAAATTTTCTATGTTTGCTTTGGGGCCTCCTTGATCAATATGTAAATCTGGCTAAGAAATTTCAACTAAAAGAAACCTGGTCCCTTTTAACCCATGAAAATCACTTCCAACAAGCATTGAATCAACAAGATGATAGAACAAGGATTTACGTTTGACCATCAAAGCACCAACATCAATTTCTCCAAGATGAGGGAAGCATGACAAATGCCCTTTCCTCATTTTTGCTCTGAGATCATTAATAGTCTCCGAGGGAGATGCTGAGAGGGCCAGATGGGTGTCCATATTAGTGTCTACAAAGATCGAAATCATCGGCTTACTATGGTTGCTGCGGGTCTGAGCTTCCATTCCCATTAAAAGAGGAATATTGTTCATTTCTCCCATTTCATCACCTCTTTCTCCTACCATTTCAGCTGCCAACTCTTTGGTCAATTTGAATTGCAAAGTATCAAAAGATACAGTGTCTTTGTCATAGCACTGAGCAAACTTATGGGAGACCTCTGCATTGTATCCATCAATCTTCTTGAAAAAGGTCAACCATCCTGCATTTTCAAACAGCTTTGTACATTCTCGAAATTTATCTATCCAACTGAGATCAGTGGGCTCAGCTCTATTAGTTTTTCCACTTTTCTTCATTTTCAATATGGTTTACAGCACCTGTCAATAATCTCACAATCTATTTATCTTCGAATTCTCACAGTCTACCCTGTCACATAGTTCAGGAACTCTTATGTACCAAATTTTGCAACAATTTGACCTAATCACAAAATTCAAGGACCTCCAATAGTTTTGCTCTGAATTTTATTATTTCAAAGGATGAATACTTGGATATATTGATTAATATTTCATCATTCATAGTCTATTGAGTGAGAAAATTCATATCCTTCCTTAGAATTTTGACATTATGGACTTTAACAGAAAACCCCCAATTAAACAAACCCTATCAAATGCCACGCGGGGTACCTGCTCAAAAGCTTAATACAAGCGCTGGAATTCGATCTCTTCAAAGATTAGGTGTCAAATTTCACGTTCCAGCTGTCTTCAACTGTCCAGCTCACTTCAAACTGTCACTACTGGAAAGCCCTAATTCTTCATTCAACTGTAAAAACTTCGATTTCTCAACAATGTGTTCCCACCACGACTTTCAATACCTTCGTATTCTTCAGCTTAAGAACATAGTCCTGGAAATCCTGCCTCATTCCACTCATTGTCATCATTCGCTATGATCTGCATGCAATAGCCACGATCTCCCTCATACGATGACCATACACCTGTTTCAATGATAAACTTGGAAAGACACGTATAAAATGTGATAATTGATGTGGTTAACACCTCAGGGACAAAACCCCTGAAAAAATCGGACTAAAAAATAACGATTTTGGCATTCACGACTTTCTTGTAGCACTCCTGTGTAACTTTTTCTGGCTAGCGCTATAGGAATCCCTGTTTTATGTTTTTTTAACCAAAACTCCAAACAAAGTGTTGTTTTTTGGTAAAGAACTTTAAGTAAGGTCTTATGATATTTCTTTAGAAGCTTTTAGAAATATATGCATCCTATAAGCCCATAAAAACCATGAAATTAATTAAGTCAAGAAAAAATTAAAAAGAAAACTTGTTAAATCAACTATAAACATAAGGCTAAAATCAAAATATTTTAAAGGATACCAAGGTCAAAAATTTAAAACAATAAGAAAAATCATAATTTTAAGACAAGCAAATGGTTCGAAAATAGAAAACAAAAACAAGCTATAACAGGTAGGAAGTTCAATTGAGAGGAAGAGCAGTTTGGGGTGCTGCTTCAGTATGGGATCAGGTGTGATCTCTTGGTTTAGAAGGATGCAGTCCTACGTGGCACTGAGTACAACCGAAGAAGAAAAGGAGCAGTGAAGCTCTAGTTTGTGATCCATATCGAGATCTCTTGAAAGAGGGAGTGATGAGTTCTAGCATAGCCAGTGAGGTAGGTTGTCTAAGTATAAAACCCTGGTGAAGCTCGTAGGTTGATCGGACATAAACAGTCCTATAGGTTGTCCTTGGATGTAATCAGTCCTTATGAATATCGCAGGTTATCCTTGGACGTAATGGCAGCCCTGATGTAATTCTATGCTAGAAATGGCTAGAGTGAAGTTTGAGTACTTCAAGGAGAATTTTGGTCTCCTCTAGATCGAGGTTCCCTCCAAGGGGAAGTGATGAGTCTGTGAGCCCTTTCGACATGGTGGCAGGCTAGGCCTCCCATGGTCGGATTTAAGTTTTGAGCCCTTCTGACATGGTGATAGGATTGGTTCCTCCCATGGTCAGATGTAAGTGTTGTGCCTTTCTAACATGATGGCAGGATGTGTTCCTCCCATGGTCAGATGTAAGTGCAGTTCCTTTCTAACATGGTGGTAGGATTGGTTCCTCCCATGGTCAGATGTAAGTCCAGAGCCCTTCTGACATGGTCATAGGTTTGGTTCCTCCCATGGTCAGATGTAAGTGCAGATCCCTTTAGACATGGTGGTAGGATTGGTTCCTCCCATGGTCAGATGTAAGTGCAGATCCTTTTTGACATGGATGTTGGATGTGTTCCTCCTATTTTCAGATATAAGTGTTGAGACTTTCTGACATGGATGTTGGATTTGTTCCTCCCATGGTCAGATGTAAGTTCTGAGCCTTTTCAACATGGTGGCAGGCCAGGCCTCCCATGGCCAAATGTAAGTGTTGAGCCTTTTCAACATGGTGGCAGGATAAGCCTCCCATGGTCGGATGTAAGCGATGATCCTTTTCGACATGGTGGAAGGTCGAGCCTCCCATGGTCAGATGTAAGTGCTGAGCCTTTCTTACATGATGGCAGGATGAGCCTCCCATGGTTAGATATAAGTGCTGGGCGAGCCTTTCTGATATGGTGGTAGGTTGGGCCTCCCATGGTCAGATGTGAGTGCTGGGCCTCCCATGGTCATATGTGAGTGTTGGGTGTGCCATTCTGACATGGATGTTGGATGTGTTCCTCCCATGGTCAGATATAAGTGTTGAGTGGGCCTTTTCGACATGTTGGAAGGTTGGGCCTCCCATGGTTGGATATAAGCACTAAAGAAGATGAAGACCTATATGGAGGCTAGGCCTACAACTAGCATGAAAAAGGGATAGCTATGTAGAAATTCCCGTGACGAGTAGAATTGAGAGATAGAACCATTTGATTGAGATAGCAAGAGCAATGACGATGACAATGATCCAGTGATGATCCAGCTTTGATGATGATCCAGTGATGATCCAGCTTTGATCCAGTGATGGAGACTTGTGCTGATGAAATGTGTCAAGAGAATACCTTCCTAGTTAAGAGGGAGTGTTGATGTACTTATAACTTCAGAATGTATTCACTTTTATATCTTATATTGTACCCCGATGTTCCTATCGGGAGAATCATTTTTATTTCATTGAACCCTGGTGTTCCCATCGGAAGAGTCATTAATATAATAAAGTAATGTAAATTCATTGAGGTTAACCCTCTGTTGTAAGTCGGGGCAATAGTCCCCACAATTGAGTTGAGGTTAACCCTCCTTGTTGATCAAGGGGGAAAAGTCCCCACAGTTGAGGGGCACTAGGGTTATCAGACTCTCCTAGAGAAGTTGGCCCTGATAAGTAATTGTCAAGTTAGAAACTAGTATAAATAGAGAGTGAGCCTCTCTATTTGATACACCCACCCACCCAATTATAACGCATAGGTGAGAGAGGAGGAGCTCACACAATTGATAGAGAGAACAACTATTGGAGGTCGTCTTTCTGTATTTGGGTTTTACTGCTTCCATTGGTGCTCATTCTATCTCCGAGGAAGTTGTGGGGTTTTCTCCTTTGTGGTTTCCCCAAGGAAAATCTTTGTGTCTATTGTCCCTTCTGATTGATTGTTTTGCATGTTATTCTCTCAGATAAGATCTTAAGATAATACTGTCTAATTGATAAAAATATAACACCCTAGCAACTTCCATTTCTAGAAATTGGGGGAAACTGGGAGCTACCTAATGATTTTTTTGGGTGAATAAAGGTTTAAATCGATTTTTAGAGGGGCAAAATTGTTTTATCTAGCCTCCCCTTTTTAAATTCGATGGGGCTAACCTTCTATTCAGTAAAATAAATAAACTAATTGTGAACTAATCATACTAATGGGAATTTAATAAAAAATTAACCCATTAAAATTTGAAAACCTCTAAATTTAGCCCATGGGCTAAGATTAGCCCCTAAAATTTTCCATGGGTGTGGCCTGTCAGGTGTGATCCCTGGGTGATTTTGACAGCTTAAATTTCCATGGGTCGTGGTTTGTTAGACCAAAGGCTAGTCCCAAGAGTCACGAACATACTAGAAAACTATATATATAACATTTTCTTTGATAAACATTGTAAAAGAATTACAAAACAAACATTGCAATTTTAAAATAACATCTTTATTATATAATGGTGTTTGAAGTTTATTACATATTTAATTCAACAATCTTATTAGCTATGGGAAAAATCTGTAACATTATATTCTAGATTTATTTTGATGAGAGCTTTCCAAAACCCTAATAGCTAGTCTATTTTTCTAAGGATATGTCATGAGGGAGCAACCGAGTGGGCCTAATGGCTTAAAACACGTGTTATCTCCCTAGAAGTCATAGATTCAAAACTGGTGGGGGGTAGGGTTGCTCATTGGCTCATTGTGACAAGACTCGAAGGGTAGGCGAACCGTGGGATAGAGGCTCACCCATGTGGGCTTCGGGATATCTCGGCCCCTGCTAAGTCACAAGTTACCAGTATATCTGACTTGCGAGCTGTTGGATATACTCTTGGGAGGTTGTTGTTCCCATGGTTAAAAAATAAAAAGGAAAAATAAAAAAGATACGCTATGAGAATATTTCCAAATGACAATTTAGATGGTTTTGCTTTAATCTCTCCACCTTCCAAAATAACTATAATTTCGTTTAAATTTGAAAATTCACTCTTAAACTCATTTCATAGTGTTTACAAGTTTGTGACATATTTAACATAATTATTATAATTACATTTATCAACAAACCACATAAAATTCTATTCTCAAGTTTTTTGGTCTTTTCTTTGGACCAGACAGTCTCTTAAGCAAAGCCCTCCCATCACTTCCACTTTTAGTTGAACAAATTCGAGCTTGCATTACTTTCACTTCTAGTTGAACAAATTCGAGCTTGGAGTTTGTTAAGACATAACTCTAAGAAATCATTTACATTTTCTCGCAATTGATATAAATTTTGGCTTGTATTTTAAATCAATTGGTTTGGTCATCATATTCAAATATGTCATTTCCTGTTTGGGATCCTTTATGACAAAAAAAATCTTCCAATTCATTCTTATGTTAAACTACATGAAGTAATGGTTTGCGTCATATATTACATAATACATAATATATTTTTTACAGATTTTGAAGAACTTAGGAAAGAATTATTATGATTTTTACCTTTCACTTATTTGGAAACCGTGAATTAACAATCCAACGCACTTGAGTTAGTGGGTATTGCTTATTTGATTTCTTTGTTTTTTTTATTAGGAGAATCAATAATTGGGGTTGGGATAGTACTTGCATGACACGAGGTCCAGGGATCCATTCCTGCTACCACCAAAACCCTAGGTGCTCCACACCCGCCCGCAAGTCATGGGACACAGGTAAACCTAGGTGGGATCTAATCTCGTGACCTCCTTTACAACAAGTGACTTCATATCAAGCGATGCCAATAAGCCACACCTGTTCAGGCTCTCCTTTAAATTCATTGTTAGAATGGATTATTTAAAATGTAATTTTTATTAGATATTATTTGTATTCATCATGGCAACTTGAGCCTATGAACCAAGGAACAACTAGTCCACTTGGGACCACATCCACATTTGTTATCTATGCCATCATGCAACCTCTATAAGAAGTCACTTCATGGCAACACAACCCATTCCTATACTTGTCAAAATGCTCCTACCAAGCCTTTTCAACACTTATATGTGCCTTGTCATCATGAAAGACCACCGAAGGCATGCATTGTTTAGATCTAAAACCTTCCATCACAACCTATCTTTCTTTGCCAAAAACCATCTCAATGACTAGGTAGGGACGCCCATTGCCAATTCCAAGACAATTGTCTGATAGACATAATCATCATAATATTATACAAATGTGGACACATGAGTTGAATAGGTTAAATTCACATGATTATAAGATGAAAATGATCCATGTGTTTCTCTCCAACCAAGATATGTTAAGGGTTTGATAATTTTATCCAAAGGTCAATTTTTCAAAACAAACTTTAAACAACATAAAAATTAAAAACATTCAATTTCAATTTAAAATTAAAGCCATGTTACACTATGAAGACAAATAAGCATGTAAAATAAACAATATATATATCTATATCTATATATGTATATATGGATGAATGGTAAAGTCTGACAATTCACTAGATCAATTCTTTGACATGTGAAGATAAGATCCTACTATCTCGTAAAACTATATCAAGATACAAACAAACAATAAGGATAAGATGCAAGAAGTACTTCCGAAAGATTTTATATATACATCAATAATATCAATATACAAACAAACAATAAAGATAAGATGCAAGAAGTACTTCCGAAAGATTTTATATATACACCCATTTTAGGATATTATTCAATATAATATCAACATGCATAAGGTGACAATACATGTGATGCACACAACTAACAAAATCCATTAAGATTCCACACCAAAATAATAAGAGATATCTAAATTAAAAAACTCTTTTGAGGGAGAAAGATCCAAAAATATATTAATAGAGAACATGAATATATCATGAATATAACAAGGTGTTCTTCCTCTTTATCGATATGCAAAGACATGATCGAATAAAATCCATTTGCAACACGCTTTCTATATGAAGTTCAACTGAAGCAAACACATATTCCATGTGAAGCTCAACTAAATCCAAAATATGAGAATAGCTATGGTTTAATGTTTAACATTTCCACATATTCCATGTGAAGCTCAACTAAATCCATAATATGAGAAGAGCTATGGTTTAATGTTTTTTCTCCCTTTTGATGAACCAACAACATTTCTTTCTTTGGGCACTCATATTGCAAGCCAAGGTCATGTGTCTTTCCCTTACATTTTCACCACCAACTAAGTTCTACACCTTAATTAATTGCTTAAGAAGCCATGGTTATCATGAGCTAATGTGAAAGGATGCAATGAACAATTTTCAAAAAAAAAAAATGCAATGTGCCCAACTTTCCAAAGGAATTGGGATCCTGCAACATACAAGGAGAGCAATAAGCACCCTGCAACGCAACAATTAATGTTGCGGCTGTGGGACACAACAACTGTTAGATCAACAGTGGGATCAAATCCGACGGTTGTTGTGTCCCACAGCCGCAGCATTAATTGCTGCGTTGTGAGGTGCTTAATGCTCTCCAAACATACAAGCCTAGCCTATGGGTATAATAATTATTCCATAAAAGTCAATCATGTCCTCCCCTCCTTTAATTGTAGATTCTTTGGACCTCCTCTAATTAAATGAAATGGTAGTGTACAATTTCCATGTTTGTCTAATAAAAGTCAATGACAAAGAAAATGCAATATAACAATTACCCATTGCATATGACAACACAATCCCCCCCTAAGAACTCAACTTCATGTGTGGGGCTTCCATGCTTTTTCTGAAGGATCACCTATGCCGACCATATAATGTGGACCATCTAAATTCATTTACATTTTATGTGGTCCTATCATTGCTGTAGACCCACCTAAACTAAACTAGGCGATTAATAATTATCACGTGAAGGTTGTATAGTCCTTCCTTTATATAGTAAATGAATATTTAAGGTTTTGTTTTTATTATGGCTATTAATCTTTGTTGCTTATAGCATGTGGGCCCATGGGAATCTTGTCTAAAGGACATTTAGTGATGGTATTTTATGTTGTATTGAGCCGCTAAAGTGCGATCTCTTTTACGATATGAAATGAAAGCAACATTATGATTCTGGAATTGGTATTGCGGTCTTTTTTCATTTTTTAATTTCTGGTTTTTTATTATTATTCAATATTTTTGTTTTTTATCAATCTGTTTTTATGTTATATATATAATAAGATTTAAAATTGTTTTTATAGGTTAAGCGCTTGTTTTTTAAGACATAAATAAATAGACTAATGATTTAAGATTTAGAGGCATTTAACCAGAGTAATTTTTATTTTTTCTTATAGACTATCAACAACGCGATTTTTATTGAATAATTCTGATGAGTCAACTTACACTTGTGGATAACAATTATTGATGGTTGTCCTTAGTACTAGTTTGAGAACTAAGTTATGATAAATTTTTTCCATCTTAGAAAACAAATGTATAAAAATATATTTATATTATATCACGTTTATATTTTTTCCTTTCTTCCTCAGGTAACCACTCCATTCTGCAAAAGTAGAAGCATATGTTGACCCATCAACGGCAAGGGAAGAACCAAGGGTAGTAGATCCAGTTTCTGATGATCCATGTAAAAAGTCCAATGTTCCAATTTTATAACCGTAGGTCATTGAAATATTTGGTTGACCTAATATGCTCCCATACCCAACATAGAAAGATAAACTCCCAACCAATTAATTAACTAACTAATTATTTATTTATAATTTAAATAACTAATTAATTATAATGCTTATAAATATGTTATAAACATTGATCATAAATAAGAATTAAAATAAATAAATCAATCAAAATAAAGTGCTTGAGCTTAGGGTGAAACTTCCCTCCAAACCAAAATTGTTTCATGTTACATGGGGTTCATCCCCATGGAAATATGTAAGTAAGTTATATATTACATGGAGGTAGTAAACTTTACGTTTATTTTGTTGAGTGCAATGAAGAGAGGACATTATTTTTTTAAATTTCATAGCTATATGTAATAGAGGATATTATTTTTTTAAATTTCATAGTTATATGTTTTTTTTTTTCCCAATGAAAAAAAGCGTAATTTCATCCATCTTTCGAGATCAAAATTACATTCTTAGTGTTCACTAATAAATGACTTTCTGTTGACCAAAAATTGGTACTAAGAGAGGGACTGAAGTGTCTCCGGATAGGGGATTTCTACATGTGCATACACAGATGCATTTCCATGAGGATATGTTCATAAACATTGTTCTATTCACAAATCATCAAAAATAAGTGGTTCTGTTTTACACAGCCAGGTTCATTACAAGCTACAGCCGAGCCTTCTGAAATATAAGACATTTAGATACATACTATCATGAAGATATATAATATCATTCGATATATCCATATCGTTTTCAAGAAAAAGATCTAATGTAAAAAACAAGAGCTATAATCTGATGGTAACAGCAGCCGCGATCTGTTCATTCAACCGAGGATCAAAAAAGATCAATGAACGGCCTGTGATAAAAGGCCTGTTGTCTGCCATTTACCATTTCTTTCACCAACCAGATACCTTCTGCCAGCCGGAGCCCTTCCTTGGAAGCTTTGTCCGCTTCCTTGTTGTTTTCCCTGTAGACATGCCTGCAAGTGAAAGTATTAAGACGTTGAAGAAGCTGTCGAATAGATAAAATAACATGTGCAAGTCTCATGTGCCTGCACTCCTGGTAAGATTGATCCAGTTTATTACATTCATAGAGTCTCCCATAATATTTAGAACAGTACAGCCTTTCTCTAAGGCGAACATCAGAAGTAGTTTAAGGCTGAATAACTCAACATAGTTATTGGTGCCCCCCCCGAGTCCCATAGACAAAACATAAGAATGGTTTTCAGATAAGTGAAGAACAACGCCTCCACCGCACATATTGTTCTATGCTGCCCCATCAAAGAATGCCCACGGAGAAGATCTGTCTATATCCACTTCTAATAGCCTTCGTTCTCTGGCAGCCCTTATGTAAACAGGAAAAGAATTGTAGAATCCCACAGCCATCATCCCAGTTATGGCCGGCGTACTTGGTAAATCCTTGAAGATTGCCTTGTTACGTGCAATCCAAATTCCCCAGATGACCAACAGTGGCAACATTTTAAGTTGCTTTTGTGGAGTCCTTCTCCACCGGGAATCCCAAGCACTCCCAATTGAGTCCCCTTCCCACTAACAATTAACCCCGACCACCGTAGAGACTTCCTTCCAAACTTCATTAGAGAAGCAGCAAGATAAGAACAAATGGTAAGTGGTTTCCATTTCTTTTTTACACAAGACACACTAGCCCGGCCCTTGAAAGGAGCGTTTCTGAAGCACCTCCCACGTAGGTACTTTGTTATTTAGCACGCACCACATAAACAGTTTGTTTTTTGCAGGACATTTAAGCTTCCACAATGGCTTCCACCACCAGACTTCATCCCTATTTTCCACTTCTACACTTAAAGATAAATACCCGGCCTTTGGAGAATGAGCACCCCCCGGATCTGCATCCCATACCGGAGTATCTTCTTGTTCAGAGAGTACAATATGAGCTTGAACCAGTTCCCTAATGAAACCCTCCATCAATCCAGTTCCCCTTTCTCCCAGCCCTAAAGAGTTGGCCTTTCTCCAGAGTTGAGTCCAAGGTTCATCAGGCCTTGGAATAGCTAGCTGATTAAGAGAAGTAATCCCAACATGTCCAAGCTCCTCTATAACATCGGGAGGGATTAAGTGCTGTTGTGAACTACCCATCCAAGGATCCCTACCGATAAGAAATTTTTTTCCATTCCCAACATCCCATGCTAAATTGTTCTCAATCAAGGAGAAGGAATTGACAATCGCTTTCCAAATCACTAATCCACCAGTGTGTGTTTTCCTGGGATTTCTGATCCAGTCTATTAAGCTCTCATGTGGGATGTATTTCTTCTTTATCACCCTAGTCCACAGGCTGCTAGTTTTCACCAACCTCCAGCCTCCCTTAGCATCCAAGGCTTTAGAGAATAAAAATATGTCCTTTAAACCCCAACCTCCGAGACCTTTTGGTTTTGCAATCCTTTTCCAATTCACCCAAGGAGTAGTCTGTTCTTCCTTTTTTCTGCTCCAAAGAAATCTAAAGCAGATCTTCCTTATCCTTTCAAGTATTCCTTTCGGAATCCAGGAAAGGGACATCCAATATACCGGGATTGCCTCTAAGACAGCTTTCACCAGAACTAACCTTCCAGCTCGAGACAGCCATTTATGGCTCCAAACCATTAACCTTTTCTCAACCTTCCCAACCAGCCAAAACCAATCCTGTTTTTTATAAAAGTTTGCTTTCAGAGGGAAACCAATATATTTGAGACCTGCCTCCAATCCAGCTGTATTAATGGGAAAGTTCCTTGTTATTTCAGCCACCGCTTCCGGTCTTAACAGATGAGTAGTCAAGGTAGATTTGCTAAAATTTATTTCCATACCTGTAGCTTTGGAGAAAAGTTCCAATATCTCCTTCAGTACACGAGTTTCTCCTCTCTCACCAGAACAGAAAATTAGCACATCATCCACAAAGAGTAGATGAGTAATACTGCAATTTGTTGCCACTTTTATCCTTGTGAAACGTCCTTCTTCTCTTGCTGCCCTAATAGCCCTGCTGAGACCCTCAGCCACCAGAAGAAAAAGGAGCAAAGACAAAGGACACCCTTGTCTTAATCCTCTTTCAGCATGAAAGAAAGGAGAGGCCGCTCCATTAATCAGCACAGAGAAAGAAACCATAGTTATACATGACATAATCCAGCGAATGAAACTGATACCAAAACCCAGGTGGGTTAAAAGCAGTCTTATATAAAGCCAGCTAACTCTGTCATAGGCCTTAGAAAGGTCAATTTTTAGAATAGCCCCCTTCAGTCTTCTGGTCTTTAAGCTATGAAGGCCTTCTGCGCTACAACAATTACCTCATGGATCTGACGACCTTCCAGGAAACCAAATTGTTCAGCAGAGACATGAGCTGAAAGTATAGCTTTCAATCTTTGAGCAATTACCTTTGAGATTATCTTATAGATCCAGTTACAAAGCGAAATAGGCCTGAAATCGTTGAGGGAAATTGCATTATCAGTCTTCGGAATGAGAGCAATGAAAGTAGAGTTGAAACTAGCTGGGATCCACCCAGCCGACCTTGAGTCTTCTACAACCTGCAAGAGGTCCCTCCTCAAGATCTCAAAGAGATCCAGAAAGAACTCGATCGTCCATCCATCAGGTCCAGGGCTTTTATCTTTTTGGAAACTGCCCAACACCTCCTTAAGCTCTTCTTCCGATACTTCCTTCATAAGATCCCTGTTTCCCCCCTCATCCACAAAACGGGGAAACATCAGAGCCGTTCTAATTACCTCTGCTATGGAAGCCTGCAGAGGAGCTTTAAACAAATGCTGAAAGTGTCTGACCCCACAACTGGCCTTATCTTCAAAGGATACATGGGAGCCCTCCTCATCCTGCAGGCTCCAAATAGTGTTTGCCACTTTCCTTCCTCTCGCATAAGCATGAAAAAACTTAGTGTTTTCATCCCCGCACTCCGACCAAATGGCCCTGCTTTTAAGTCTCCATGCTTCCTCCTTTTCTAACAACAGAGTGTTTCGTCTGCCCTCCAGTCTAGACAATGCCTCCTTGGACTCTTGAGTTAGAAAACCATCACCTTCACCCTCATAAATCTGCAGAAGATCCACTTCAACTTTCTTTAATTCCACTTTGTCTCTGTTTCTCTTAGCAACTGCCCATTCCTTGATATGTACTTTAAGTCTTTTGATATTATCTGCAAACTGGATCACAGCTGATCTATCATTTTCCCCCCTGATAGGGTTCCAATAAGATAAAAAAAGATTTCTGAAAGACTCATCCTGAAGCCATAACTTGTTAAATTTTAAAGGACTCGGAGGGTTGTAGGGCCCCTTTTTTATTTCAAAGAAAATAGGAAAGTGGTCAGACAGGCCCCCACTACCCACCCATTGTCTAACTAGAAAAAATCTGTCCACCAGCTGCTCTGCTACCAAAAAACAATCGATTCGTTTCGCCACCCTCGCATCCCCACTCCGGTTGTTTCTCCAGGTCGGTTTTAGCTTAGCATGCTCAATATCCAGCAGCCCCTTCTCCATCAATTTCTGAACAAAAAATCCTGCCAAAGAATCTACCTGGGCATGTGGCCCCCATATCTCACTATGCCCCAACGAAAAATTTAAATCTCCACCCAGCACTACCGAATCTCCATTCACTAGAGTACTTTGAAAAAGAGAGTTCCAAAATGGGGCTCGATTAAGAAATGGTCCATAAACATTGACCGCAGAAAGAGGAATCACCAATTCTTCAGAGAAGACTTCAATACCCAGCACAGCCTCTGTACCCCATGCGTTAATCAACTTAACACAACAATTTTTCCATCCCACCGCCAATCCCCCAGAACGACCTCTAGCATCCACAGTCACAAAAGACCACCCTGGTAACCAACTTTCCAGCCTCTCCCGTATCACCTCCCCTTCTCCCATAGTCTCTTGTAGCATAATCACATTCGGGTGTTCAAGAGTAAGCACCCTGATGAAGGATGGTTTCTTGCCAGGCCTAGCCAGCCCTCTACAATTAAAAGACAGAATCTTCATAAACGACCTTTCTTCTTGGCCTGCTCCGCTCTAAGGGCCTTTTCAATTGAAATTTGTTTTCCTCCCAAGAGGTCCTCCTTGGCTCTATATTGAGCTTTGGAAAGATTTGTCTTTCTACCTCGTCCTCTTCTCACTGATGCTGAATTTTTCCCTAGCCCAAGCAAAGGCTTCTGACTAGATCTTAAGAAATAACCCGAATCTACAGGGTCTAAAGGGGAGGGGCAAGACTCCTCAATAATAGACTCAGGGTCTGGTTCAGGTTCAAAAGAGGATAGATCAGTTACGACAGGAAGGGAAACAGGTTCGGTGACCAAAGGAACCATAGCATCATGAGTACCCACCCCCCGAGCAGCTTCAACATTGACACGGTGAACAGGGATAGACAAGGGAAAACCATGTTTTCCCGAGAGGGAGAGCTTTCTCAGGCCTTCAATCCAATCGTACCCAAGAAAAGAGACATTATTCAAAAACAAATTAACATTTGACAGATGGGGGAGAGTATCAGTACCAGGATCAGGAAGATCCCCTGCAGCTGAACCATGAATCGGTAAGGAGACTAGAGCTGGCATATCTCTAAAACCTTCGGCCATTAAATCATCAGGAAAAATCAAGTCTTCTGAGGACGGGTCACTACCAATGTCTTCCGTAGAGGTCTGGGCCGAACCCGAGGAGGCTGCAATCTTCTCCGAAGGGCCTTTGCATGCCACCCCCGAACCATTCCTTCTATTACCTTTCGGAGTCCTCCTTGGAAAAGAGAATGCTGAAACTGGATGACCATAAACATGACAGTGTCTGCAATGGAATGGAACATTTTCGTAATCCAGAATTTGGGGGATGATCACCGGTCCCCAATCCAAATTAATCGATTCTGCCAGACCCTCCCTTAGATTAATATTTACCAAAATCCTCGCTACCTTCTTCACCTTGGTTTCAACGAAGGAAAGGTCTGCCTCCAGAAAAGTTCCAAGGATATCACCTATCCTTTTGAAATGGTACATATCCCAAAAGTGCAAAGGAAGCGCGGGCAACCTGACCCAGATTGGTAAAACATCCACCCTTTCTCTGCTTGCATCGAAAAGTGGACTCCATGGCTTCAGGAGAATAGGGGAATGGTCAATATGCCAACACTGGGACTGAATCCATTGTAAGTCCGCCTCTTTCTCTAGATTAACTGCGAACCAGCCTCTATTCAGCTCCACAACCCCCGGCACATATCCGAGCTGATTACCCCATGACGCCGCGGCCCACTCCTGGATTGTATTTTGTGCAAAATTTCTGCCCATGGCTCTTCCAACCAAGGTGCACTGTGCCATCTTCAATATGCTATCCCAAGCAAAATCTTCGCCAACTGCATAATTCTGAACCACTTTCTTTTTTATCCAATTCTTTCGACGCTTCTTTGTGGTACCATTATGCACTCGCCTCCCATCACAGTCGCCCGGATCCCCTGAACCATCACATGAAAAGTCCCTTCTTGGTGACTCAAATCCTCTCTGTTCAGCTACAGCCAGAGGCGCCCTCCTTTCATCCTCCGAATTTTCTCTGCTCGAAATATTTCCTTGTAAGACCTGACCAGTCTCCCCTTCGGATGGCACCTCTGCAGCACTCTTCATAACCTCGAACCCGTCTAGAAAGTCTGAAGCCAGAAAGCCTATCTTCCAGTTGGAGAATAAACCCGAATCCCTCCGGCTCGAAGACCCCAACAAAACTTCCGACCGCTGAGAAAAATACTTCACCAATGGGGCTGCCGTTAAAAGCTCTAGCGAAAGAACAAGGAAGTCAGATGGGGACGTAACTGCCTCCACCTCCATAAAACCTTCTGCACCCACAAAATCCTGACCCGGTCTTGGGAAGTCCACCAGTTGCTCCAAGAACCGTCCACCTGGCATCTCCCAGATGTCAGAGCTTTCCAATCTGTCACTGGAATAATCTACCACGTCCAAAGCCTCCATTAATCCAAGGATGAAAACCGTTACAGTCAAGAAACTCTCAATCAGCCACAGATCTTGAAACCCTAACACTCCACCTTCACAGTTTGAGATAACCCTAAACCAACTTCTCCAACACGGACAGCTACATAGTTCAAAAGCACAGTCTGTCAAGAGGAATAGGGCAGACCCCTAGCCATAGCTAGAGGTCATGTCCAACCGTACCAGCAGCCTTGCCGCCTACGCCATCTCCCTCAGAGCTGCCGAAAACCCTACGCCCATCGCTTTTCCAACCTCACTTGCTCCAGGTGATAAAAATGTTGTTTTACTCTTCATAGTTATATGTTATATTAGTAAAGTTGGAAATAATAAAATATCTAACAATTCATTGAACAAAATATTTATCTTTTGGTCTTCCATTGTCATCAGACCTTATCTTCATATAAAGGAGGTTCTTAGATTTAGAAGAAGAAATTAGAGGTAGTTCTTGGATCTCAACCCTTATCTCTAGTTAAATGATGTCTTTATATTTATAATAATGAATAATAATGAATTGAGAGGTGTTTTTTTTTGTTAAGATTTTAAATTAACTAAAAAAAATTAAATAGGTAAAAGGCGAATGTTTATAGGGATAGGAAGAAGAAGGAGGTTTGAGTGGTGAATAATAAACAAGGAAAGTTCATGCTATGTGAGGATATATATCTAGATCAAGTCCTCTATTATAATGAGTTGGCTTTAGTGTGTGAGTTTTATGGGAAATATATATAGGATGATGTGTTGAGCTATTGGATTCGAGAATTTTGGAAGTCAATTTTTTAGGTATACACTAACTTTTCATTTACATGTAAAAGGATGGATAATGTATGTTTTTAAATTTGAGAAGGATGTAAAAGTTATCTATTAATAAAACAAATTTTGAAGCAATTCATGTTTGACATTGAATGAGTAAATTCCTTGTTTTGATCCCTTCTAACGAGAAGTATCTAATATGTGTAGAAGTCTACCTCTTTATGAGCTACTGGTAAGTTATTTCAGGCAAAGTAGGTTTCCTTGAATAATCATAAACCACTTGATGCAGTGTTCACTATTTTTTATAATTGTATACTTTAATAGTTAAATACAACTCATTAATCATACACTGAAAATGACAAATATACCAGATAAATAATTATTGAATTTCAAAACATTCATCATATGTAAATCAATAACTTTTAGGTTCTTCTAATTTTTTATTTGATAATTTATATTAAACATGGAATATATCAAACACCTTATTATTTAAAATATCAAACACTTTTTGTAATCTTAGAAAATTTCACATACCAATAATATAAAACATTCTTTTTAAAAATGAGAGCAATTTTTAATCTCACATATTTTTTTTTTCCCAAGGGAAAAAAGACGATTTTTTTTTCATTATATACCAAAATGGTCTTTACAACTATTTGTATGCTTTCACAAACTGTTGTATATACATCTAGGGAACTGAAACTCTCACTATTCCAAAGGGAACCGTATGCATATGAGCATCTCAACAGCGAGATATTTGTCAAAAAGAAAAAACCAGTAGGTGCATATTGTAGCTGCTATCATAACTGCCCATGGTGGACCAAAAACCATATGTTTTTTCAAAAACGAGTCTGGCTTAAAGACCCATATGAATATTTTTAACTTGTATCTGTAAAAAAAAGAGGTAAAAACATCCCGAGATCATGTATTCAGATTTGTAGGAGGAGCTTCTGCAAATAGTCTATGGTAGAATTCGTAGACTTCCCCATCCTTGTGTTCAAAAAACTTACAAGTACCAAAATACATCACCACACCAGCTTTCGAGAGCCAATCTTCTACTGTGTTCCGCTCCTTGTAGACATGGTAGCATGAAATGTGGTCAAAATATGTCCAAAGTTTGTTTACTTCTTCAAAAAGAGTGATGATTGCAAGAGTTCTACATTGCTGTACTTTATTCACCCAGTTGATAATAATAAGTGAGTCAACAAAAATATGAAGGTGTCTGCACCCCTTTTCTAATGCAAACTGAAGAAGTAATTTAAGGGATAATAGTTCTGCAAAGTTGTTTGTGCCTTCCCTAGGCCCATTTGTAAATGAAAGAAATGTTGTTGAGATAGGTGAAGAAAAACCCCTCCCCCACAAGGAAGGTTTTGTGAAGCTCCATCAAAAAATCCCCAAGGCAAGGTGAGGTCTATCTGTTCTGTTGAAATTATTCTGACTGAGGGAGCATCCTTTGTTTGAGGGAAGAAGGAGAGAATATCTAGACCTTGGGAAGCAATAGCTTTTGGTGAGGATGATTTGTTTTGGAAGATTGCATGATTACATGCAATCCAAACCCCCAAATGTGAATAAGGGGTAGAGCTTTTAGATGGGCTAATTGTGTGGTGTTAAGGCAAGTCTTCTAGGCCTCCTCTAGGGAGAGCCCAAACCAAGAGAACCTCTGATTTTCCTTTGCTTGGGAATGCTACCAAACCTATTTTGAAAAAGGGTAGTTTAGAAAAAGATGATTAGCTGATTCCTCAACGTTTTGTATAATGAACACCAGCCTGGTCCTTCTAAGGATCTTTTCTTCATTCTGTCCCAAGTTGGGGTCTTTTTTATCTAGGGTGCACCACATGAGATTTTTTTCCTTCAAAGGGAATTTGAGCTTCCATATTCCATCTTGCCACTTGATTTGGTCTCAATTGGAAAAGAGATCATGCTCAGCTATTTATACCCTGTTTTTGGTGTGTATACCCCGTGTGCATCATATTCCCAGACTAGCTCATCCTCCTTATCTGTGATTATAATATGTGTTGATCTGAGTGCTGAAATATATCTGTTCCAATCTAAGTTCCACTGAAGGGGTATATCCAGTTCTTGGGAGCCTAGCCAACCTTGATGCCAAATGTTTCTGGCCACTGGATTGGAAATTTGATTTAAGTGGAAAAGACCATTTTGATGCAGAAACTGAACAAGATGTGGGGGTAGTATATGGTTGAGCTGATCGTTTGGCCAAGGATCAATTCCTATCCTCACATTAGTTCCATTTCCCACTTTCCAAGAGAGACCGCTTGGAATTAAAGGAAAAGCATCACAAATTTCCTTCCAAACTATTGAGCTTGTTCCAGGAGTGAAGGTGACTGAGTTTCTGATCCAGTCCCACGGAGGCAATGGACTTATGTATTTATGGTAAGCTACCTTTTTCAATAGGCTTGTGGTTGTAAGGAGCCTCTGTCATAACCCCAAAATTTAGTAAAAATTTAAAATTTTTAAGATAACATAAAATGTTGAATACGCAGTTTACTAACTGCTAGTGGTTAGCGGAAAATGAAATAGTCTAACAATTAGTATTAATCATTTTCATAAAACAATAACTAATACAACTTTCATTTTCGTAATGTATATAAGATTGACCTGGATACAAATTTATTTTAGCTTTACTGATAATTTTTACTTTCTGGCAAGTAGGTGAAATCTATCTTTGAAAAACTTGGGCTTACTTAGCATTTTTTCTAACACAGATGGACTGCTGGTTCTTACAGGTTCAACAGGTAACGATCGATCAAGTAGGAGTTTAATTCATAAGGTAGCAAGAAGTATTTCTGTTTACATGTTAATATGCTAGTAAATAAGCTGATTATTCTCAAACAAGTTCTGATGAGGTAAAGTAATTTGTCTTCTATAGTTTTTGTTTCTAAGACAGTATTCAAAGTTTAGATATAAAGGTTGTTATCTTTATCATGCTTGGTGAAACAAAAGATACTCACTGTGAGCTTAGAGCTCATATTCTTCATCATACATTTACTTCTATTTTAACATACTTATCTCACTAATGTTATGTTTTAAAAGAACTGTCTCTTATTCATGGAAGTACTCCTATCATTCTCGATAGTAAAGATTTCCAATAGAGTACCTGTTTCTATTTCATCTCTATCTTACTAGACATGGAATTTATTAAGCTGTTATTTGTATGTGAGACTACTAATCATCAAGTTATGAACTTTAGTAATTGAATCATTGCTTGCTACATGTATTACTGTAACTATGTACAATACCACCTTACTTTATAATGTGCCAATATCAATGTTACTTGCATCCTGTATAAATATTCTATTTGGAAATTTCCATGACATTGTAAATTAGATTCTTATAACTAGATACCGCGTCTGAAAATAGAATGCTTCCTACCACCATTTTTATAAACTTTATTTCATAGGAAAACACATTATCATTGTTATTCCTATAATGTATAACCCTTGTGCTTAGTTTATAACATAGTAAAATTACTACTACCATGATGCCTCACTCAAAATAAGTTGTAGTGTATTCTAACTACTATGGTAGATTTTACTACCTAGAACTTCTATTCTAAGGTCTATATCAATGAGACATTAAAAAAAAAACTCCTATATTCTATTAGAACCAATTACACACTATTGACTTTGTAACTAATAATAAGGTTCATTATTAATGTCATTAGCTAGTCAAGCATACAAAACATTATTTGTAAAGGGTTATACTAAGGTTGATCCTTGTCATTGTTTAAAAACGCTTTTACTCTAAAGTCAAATGACATATGAAAGTTACTAGAAATTCTAACTAACTTTACATCATCGATTGCAAATGACATGGTTTAAGATTCAATAATATATAATTATTTTAAGTCATTTTGCATGGTATCAAACGAATTGTTATTGGAATAGTTTATGCTATGGTCGACCTTGGGATATTACCATGACAAGGTTTTCATGACCCTCCTCTATGGTCAACGACAAGGAATCATTGTTAGTCAAATATCAAAGATGTCGATACTATTGAATATAGTTTATGTTTCCATTTATGAATATATATCCATTTCAATAGTTAATTGCATAATTGTTTATTGATTATTGCAACAATAATTTGATAATTGAACGTAGATGGACTATAAAATCGACCCATGCATGGTTAAAAGAATTGGAGGGCACGTGGTCACCTCTCGTCCATGCATTGGAGATTTAAAAGACTTGGAAACCCTATTCCCTTGTCATTTGCCTCCGAAGTTTTCGCTGGCCTGCGACATGCTCTGTGTAGTTTCCATGGCAGCCATGAGAGGCTGTTCCTCTGCTTGCTTGCCCCAAAGATTTTGTTTGATGTTGCTGTAGTTTCCAAAACTCAGTATTTGATTGCAAACCTTCGTGGTTGTGAACCTTACAGTGTGAGTGTTTACTTGTTTTTTTTTGTGTGTTTGGCTCTCGGCCTGTCCATAGTTTCAGTTCTGTTTCTTCTCATGGCTTGTCATGGCTTTGTGAAGCTTAAGCTTATTTGTCACTGTCTTCACTCCAGGATTGGCATAGGGTTTGAGTACTCCTTTGTATAAAATTTCTAAGATGGTGATAGCTTCTTCGTTGCTCGACAAATCTTCTTCTTGCATGTAAGATACCTCGGTTTTTGTTATGGAGATTCTTTATCAAATTATTAACACAGTTAGGGTTTTTATGTTTTTAAACTGAGCCTTGAACTAATGCTCGATAATATGATTGTACAGGAACCCATGACAGTTCCAAGCTTCGGTGGAAGGAAAACGATGACCAACTTCAGTGGACTTATGGCCCCAATCGGTAAGCCCTGAGTTCAAAAATGGGTTTTGCCCTACTTGTATTGAGGATTGTTGAAGGAGAAACATAGTGCTTGGAAGCCTGTTTGGTTTCTTTGTTAGATAAGAGGTTTTAATAAGTTGTTTTCCAATTTTTATTTACAAACCCTTGCTACAATGCTGGGTAATACCGGCCTTTGAGCTGTGTTATGTATTTTGGTTAAGTTTTTAGCCTTACGGCCTGACAATGTAATACAGTTGGTCTTTAAGAAGGATTTTAACTTCGAGCTCTATCTCGTTTTTGCAATGGTTTTGTAGTCTTGTAAATTATGATTCTGTGTAATTATGGTTTTTCCTTCTTCAACTATCAGTGAAGAAAATTACTGTTTAAGATATCTTTTGTAAGTAATTATTATTAATGTGAAGACTGTAGATCAGTTGTAATGTAAAATTTATAGTTTTATACTTACCTGTCCAGAATATAAGAGTTAGGGTGAAATGGAAAGAAAAACCTTGGGTAAAATATATTCTTAAGTTAATTATTACTTAGGCACTGTTTCTTATTGCTTCAGTTTGGCTATTACAGGTGTATGGTTGTTCAGTAACCCGTTATCTATATTTTTATTTACTTGTTTATAAAAGATATTTGTCTTATGAAAAGACTGTAAATAGTCTAAAGTATATGCTGTAATCTTCTTGTAAAGTTTATTTACATAATTATTAATGTAAATGGATTAAAACTTAAATAATTCAATTTATAAATAGATAAATTAAAAGTTAGGGTTTCGACCCTGAGGTTTTTCCTTCACAGGTTAGAAGCCTGTTTGTTAAATATAAAATAGTTTCTAAATATGTAAATTCTTAGTTTTATATTATTTATTGTTTATATTTACATTTGTTTTTATTTACTATTCTGTAACATAGAATTTATTCAGAGTTCTCTAAAGGATAGAAGGTAAACTCTGTAACTCTGTTTGCTTTTTATAAATTAAGGGTTTATAACATAACTCTAATCTGGTTTATATTAAGTAATAGTTTAGGATTTAGTTGATATTTTTAAAAGATAAACTGTGTGGTTAATAACTTGTTTATATACTTAAATGTATACTATTATTGTAACTCTAATGTAGTTTACTGTTTCTTTTCTGCATTTTTATTTAGTTATACTAATTAAAAACAGTAAACACAAATAAATCATAACATTTTTTTTCCTTCATAATACTTTAAACATTGAAATAATTTACTCTACTATTTACAGAAACACAATCCTACCTACTATTTTCATTCTCTTATCTACTTAAAGCATTCTATCTGTGCTAGACTACGACCTGGTTTCCAGGTGTGGAAAAACACGGTTTAGAAATTTATTTTCATTCTAACACATTATTCTCTAAATCCATTTCATTTCTATAACAATCTAATAAGAATACTGAATCTAACATTTCACAAACTGAATTGTTATCATTCATATAGCAGTTAAACTAAGATTTATTTAACTAACACAGTTAAATAAATAACATAGAACCTGTTGAGGACAGATGACAACAGCTTTAGGAGGCCGTTCCCCCCTACCAATATCCTTGAGAGCGCTCAAACAACGCTTCCTCAGGTTCCCCAAGCCTGTTCCTGGTCTTCTTGGCTGAGAACTGGTGGAGAATGCAAATAGTAGAACCCTCTGTCAACTGACTAGTTCAATACCTCAGTAAAATACTCTGCTCTCAGCAGTATGATCTTCAGCTTAAAAGTTGCACTAGATCAATCAGTAGTTATGCCCTCAAACATTTTCCAAATTTCCCTTCCATTGAATTGATCTAAAGTACATTCATTCAACCTGAATGATCACTTCTCTAGAATGAGCAGCCTCAGCTCTCTTTAATGGGATTTTTTATAAAGATTTCCTAGGTCTTTTTGGGTTAGTTTTCATTAATTGAGCCACCTGCTCTGATTCCACTTTCTTGGGGAATCATGACCACAAATTTAGGGAGGTTGCCACCTGCAACAATTGGAAGTGGTTTGAGGATGCTGCCACATGTCAGTTTTCTCTTCACCCAGTCTCCTCCACCAATTTGACTAGTAAACACTCTTTTAACAACTCTCCTAAGCTATTGTCTCATCATTTATTTATTTATAATAAAATATTCAAAATTTACATTAAATATCCTTGACACCACTGGGTCATCAATTACAACTTAGCATAAAATTTAACATATTGTTCCTCAAATAATATAAAATAGTTTTTTTGCAAAATTGGGGCATGTGACATACACACCCCCTTAAATTATAACATCGTCCTCGATGTTATTTATTATTCATCCTCAAAATTCCCCTGGAACAGAATTGGATATGCATCCCGCATATTACTTTCCAATTCCCAGGTGGATTCCTCTGGACTAAGGTGCTTCCATTGCACCTTCACCTGACCAATGGTGCGGTTCCGAAGTGCGATCTCCCTCTGCCTGAGGATACAGTCCAGTTCCACCAGAAAATCTCCATCTGGTTCCACCTGTACATCATTCCATTTAACAACATGAGTAGCATCATGAACATATTTCTTTAATACAGGAATGTGAAAAACATTATGAACTCTTAAATTCGGTGGTAAAGCTAACCGATAGGATACCTGTCCAATCTTGGACAGTATTTCTAAAGGACCATAGTAATGAGGTGCTATTTTTGCATAACTACCCAAACTCAGAGAACTCTTTTTGGGTCTCACCTTGATGAACACATGTTCACCTACCTAAAACTCTTTTGGAGTTTTTTTAAGGTCTGCTTGACTCTTATGTCGATCTTGCATAATTTTCAGATTACCCTATACCTGCTTTACAATTTCTTCCATTTCTTTCAATATTTCAAGACCTAATACTAATTTTTCCACCGGATTACTCCAAGAGATACGAGTGTTACACTTCCTTCCATACAATATTTCGAAAGTACTAAATCTGGCCGAAGCTTGATAATTATTATTATAAGCAAATTCCACTAGGTGCAAATAATCCTCCCATTTACTTGGCTAATCTTTTACATACATTCTTAGTAAATCTTCCAGCACTTGGTTTACTCTTTCAGTCTGTCCATCAGTTTGAGGATGGAATGAAGTAATAAAATTTAGTGTAGTATTTAATCCTTTAAACATAGATTTCCAAAAGTTACCTGTAAATTTAGGGTCTCTATCTGAGATTATAACTTTCAGTATCCCATGTAGTTGGAAAATTTGCTTTAGAAAGATATCAGCTATGTTTGCAGCTTTATATGTAGTTTTAACAGGTATAAAGTGGGCTGCTTTACTCAATTTATCAGCTACTACCATTATAGAATCATTTAAATTCTAATTTTTAGGCAGTTAGTAACAAAATCTAGACTAATTATCTCCCATTTCCAGCTAGGAATGGGCAGTGGATGAAGTAATCTAGCTGGGTGTTGATGTTCAGTTTTTACTTACTGACATTCAAAACACCTAGCGATATATTCTTCCAGTTTAGTCTTCATGTTTGGCGAAAAATATTCTTTTCTTAACATAGTTATAGTCTTCTGATAACCTGGATGGTCTGAGTTGTTAGTTTTTCATCATATAAGCTAGCATTATGATCTTAGGATCTTTTAACTGAGAGAATAACAAGCACAACAATAAAACATAAGCACATCACAAGAGACAATAGACATAAAGAGTTTTCCTCAGGGAAACCATAAAGGAGAAAATCCCGCAACTTCCTTCGAGATAGAATCAGCACCAAAATAGTAAAAGCCCCAAAACAGTAAGATGATCTCCACACAGCAGCAGTCTCTCTCTCTCTCACTGAGAGAGCTTCTCCTCTCACTCATGTGCCCCTAATGAGTGAGTGTGAGTGTTGCAAGTGATAAATAGAGAGGCTCTCACTCTCTATTTATATTCTTCCATTCACTTGAATTGCACTCCAACATGTCGGCCTCACTTAACAATTACTTACTAGAGCCGACATCTCTAGGAGTGTCTAATAACCCTAGTGCCCCACCACTTGTGGGGACTTTGCCTCCTCCGAGCAATAGGAGGGTAACACAATGGTGGGGACTATTGCCCCGACTTACAATGACTCACCTAGGGTCGAATTCACTAGGATAGTATAATAACCCAAGGGCCCCACAACTATGGGGACTTTAACCCTTGACCAGCAGGAGGGTTACCCACAATGACTTGACATGACTTTCTCATTATAGAAACTTCCCGGAATAAACATCGGGGTATGACATGACTCAAATACATTGCAATACATCCCAGAATAAACATCGGGTTACAATAGATAAGAAATACAAGTGAATACATTCCAAAGTTACAATTACATCAACACTCCCTCTTAACTAGGAAGGTATCCTCTCGACACAATTTATCAGCACAAGTCTTCTTCTCTGTATCATCTGGGTCATCGTAAGGTCTTCATCATCTTCAGGTCATCTTCATCAGTAAGTCATCTTCATTTGGATCTGGATCATCACTTGATCTAGATCATCATCACTGAATCTGGATCATCATCACTGGATCTGGATCATCACTTGATCTGGATCATCATCACTGAATCTAGATCATCACTCGATCTGGATCATCATCAATGGATTTGGATCATCTCTCGATCTGGATCAACATCACTGGATTGGATCTGGATCATCACTCGATCTGGATCATCACTGCTAGATCATCATTACTAGATCTGGATAATCACTCGATCAAGATCATCATTGGTGCTATCTCATGATTCTTCTCGTCACAGGAAGTTCTACAGAGCCAGCCCTTTTTCATGCTAGTTGTAGGACTAGCCTCCATGTAGGTATTTTCCAGCACTTATATCTGATCAACACATGATACAAAGAATGGCTCATCATTTCTATCTGATCAACACATGATGCGAAGATAGATACTGCACTTACATCTGATCAACACATGATACGAAGAATGGCACGCCCAGCACTTACATCTGACCTACTCGTCAGAAAGGCACGCCCAACACTTACATCTGACCAACTCGTTAGAAAGGCACGCCCAACACTCACATAAGACCAACTCATTAGAAAGGCATGCCTAGCACTCACATATGACCTACTCATCAGAAAGGCCCAGCACTTACATCTGATCAACACATGATGTGAAGATAGATACTGCACTTACATCTAATCAACACATGATGCGAAGAATGGCACTACACTTACATCTGATCAACACATGATGCGAAGAATGGCACAACACTTACATTTGATCAACACATGATGCGAAGAATGGCTCAACACTTATATCTAATCAACACATGATGCAAATAATGGCTCTGCACTTACATTCATCCAGGAAGGAACACATCCTGCTCACAATGATGGAAGGGCTTGCACTCACATCTGATCTTGTAGGAACCAATCCTACAGTCATATCATAATGGCCCCCAGTCCTCCTCGACTGAGCTACCTGGTAACTAACCAAGTGCCTCCATTCTCCTAGAGAATGGAAGTTTCCCTTACATCTGACTTGCTCGTCGAAATGGCCAACACTCACATTTGACATGGAAGGAACTTAATCCTTTAGCCATGACAGAATGGTTCAACCCTTACATCTGATCAAGTGGGAACACATCCCTCTATCACATCAGAATGGCTACTCAGTTTTTACACTGAGTGTTCCTGGTAACTGACCAGGTGCCTCCATTCCTAGAATGGAAATTTCCCTTACATCTATTCTACTCGACAGAATGGCCAGCACTCATATCTGACATGGAAGGGAGCAACCCTATCACCATGACAGAATGGCTCAGCCCTTACATCTGACCATGGAAGGAACCAATCCTCTCACCATGTCAGAATGGATATGGATCTCAGCACTCATATCTGACATGGAAGGAACTGAATCCTCTCACCATGACATAATGGTTTAGCCCTTACATCTAACCTGCTCGTCAGAATGTATTTGGGACTCATCATTTTCCTTGGAGGAAACCTCGATTTGGAGAACACCAAGTTTTTCTTTGAAGTACTCGAACTTCAGCCTCGCCAATGGCTTCGTCAATACATCAGCTATCTGTTCCTCTGTCGTAACATACTGGAGCTTCACTGCTCCTCTCTACACCATATCCCTGATATAGTGATACTTGATCTCGATATGCTTTGACTTGTCATGGAACACTGGATTCTCTGACAACTTCACACAACTCTGGTTGTCACAATGTATACAAGTAGCATCCAACTGGAGATCAAATATATCAGACAGTAGCTTCCGTAGCCATACTGCCTCACAACTAGCTGAACAAGCTCCGACATACTCTGCTTCAACTGTACTCAGTGCCACATAGGATTGCTTCCTGCTAAACCAAGAGATCACACCTGATCCCATACTGAAGCAACATCCTGAAGTACGCTTTCTGTCGATGGCACTGCCTGCCCAATCTGAATCAACATAACCTTCTAGGTTAATATTTTGAATCGCATTGTACTTGAGCTCATAATCAACGGTACCCTTCAGGTACCTCAGAATATGCTTTGCAGCAATCAAGTGAACACTTCTCGGATCTGTCAAGTACTAGCTCAAGGTGTTCACAATAAAGCAAATGTCTGGTCTCATGTTTGTCAGGTACATCAATGACCTAATCATCTAACGATACATCGTAGCATCAACTGACTCTGATGAAGCATCACTCAATAGCTTCAGGTTCGATGCCATAGGTGTGACCATAGCTTTGCAGTCCATCATCCCAAACCTCTTCAGGATCTCTACTGCATACTTCCCTTGTCCAAGGAAGATTCCATCTGTACTCTACCACACCTCCATACTTATTACAAATAGATCATCTACATATAGTAGAAGCATCACTGGGTTTCCATCTTCAACCTTGTAGTAAAGGTTGGAATTTGATTTACTCTTGGTAAAGCCCAAACTGGATAGAATGCTGTCAATTCTGCCGTACCATGTTGAAACTCAGGATCTTCCGTAGTAACTCCCTCTAAAGTGGAGCATCATACTCCCTCTGTCTTCCATACTCTATGCACTGAAATATTCTGTACCAGAGTGATAAGTAGTATCCATCTAGGATCATTGTATACCAAGATCCTCTATTTTGAACTTCTTCAAAAGTTCTTCTCACATCCATCTGTGAGCCTATCATCCTTTATCAACCTTGTATCAATGGTTAAGATATTCATCAAGCTCATCATGTATGTGTTATCCCATGGGTGTCTTCTGAACTCGTACAAGGCCTTCTTTCATTTGCACACATGATTATGCATATCATGTGACTTCACTTCCAGTGGCTGCAAATATCTCTTCGTAGTCTATGCCTTCTTTTCGTGAGAAGCCTCGTGCTACAAGTCTTGCTTTGTATCCTATGATGTTTCCATCTATTGCATGATGGAACTATGAAATTCTCTTCATGTGTCGATACTGCATCCTAGACATCATTCTTCTTGAACTAGTCTTCCCTTTCTTCTTGGTTACTTCTTCATAGCTTGAAGGTTCTTCATCAATGATGTCGTTGCATTCGTCATATTATTCTTTATATTGAACTGTCATCACTTGTTCTTTAGAACAAGTCTTCATTCTTCTTTGCTTGTAGGCGATTATGTATGCGGTATTTCCTATAAGTCAAATGCATTTGTATGGTTAGAACATTTCATAAGGAATATTCATATTGGCAAATACTTATGCATAAATATATGATCATGCAACTACTTTAGCCAATACAACATTCATCCATATTTCACTGAAACTTTCTAGATGCCTTCCATCTCTACCAGGACAACATTGCAATTGTGCAATAATCCAATATGTCAGCAAAGAGGTTTCATTCTAGATAAGTAGCAATGGAGAGTTGTATAGCACCATGAGCTACTTACCCATCACATGCATATTAGTAGTATACTGTCATTAATGCAAACATCCTATCATGCATAATACATCGACTGAATATAAACAAATGCATAACAAAACAATATCATGAAATGACAATTGAATACTTATCTTTATTTGTTTTGTGGGTAGACTCCTTCTTGAGCCTTCAGCTTCATCGACTTCTTCATTCATGATAGCATCGTTTCTTATCCAAATATTTGCTAAGGAGGATAAGAGGTGCTTCAAGATTTGAGTCCTTCGTATTCCTCATCGCTTGAGGGATCTTCTTTGTATGGTGAGATCTTGGTCTTCAATTGCTCCCATCTTCTCTTCTCTTCTTATAAGTCGAGCTTCTTCTTCTTCTTGAAGTCTGCTGAAAGTAATTACTTCCTTCTGGCACACATTCCTTGAATGAATGAATGGCATTATCGTGGGAGGCCACTTAAGGTGGCTATCACCACTTTTGCATTCTTCATCTTTTATTTTTACTGCTTCAAGTTGTTCTTGATTTGAGAGACTCTTATGACTGCATGGTCTTTGCATTCTGGATCTTTACATTCTTCAACTGGTTTCTTAAGGTCATCTTCTGATGTATGTTCTTCCCTTCAAATAGCTTGGTCAAGGAATCAAACATCTTCAGTGTCTTTAGGGAAGACACTTGTGGTACAAGTTGATCCGTGACTGAATCAACCATCATCTTCTTGGCCTAGACGAAGTTCTTCTTGTGAAAGGCTTCTAACCTCATCTCCCTCTGGAACTAGAACCTCTATACTCATGTAGGTGTCCAATCCATTTTCTTCAAAGAGATAAAATACTTCTATGCTTGGAAGTTATGAACTTCACCAAGCTTATCATCAAGCTGATGTGATAGATCACTTTGAAATGAGAACCTCAAATGAAAATAACAAAGGATTAGATCTTACCGATTTGAGGTGTCCGTCCTGGTTCTGGAGCTAGCTGATCTAGGGTTTGTCACAGAAACCCTAATTTTCAAAAATTGTAATATTCATATCTAATTGGATAGAAAAATATATCTCTTCAAATGGAGTTGTCCAATGTACTCCTTTTCTGAAAACAGTGGAGGGAAGCTCCCAGAACAGGAAGCCCTAGTTTTCCAATTTCTTCTACAGAAATGCCTATTACTGTTTCTATGATATCTCTGAAATTAATGATTCTCTATGTCTGAAATTTATCAATGAGGTAACCTTGCATGTCCTTGATCCAAAACCATAGGTTTCATCAGAATTGGTTTCACCATTTGGGATTTATGATCCTTTTCCCAAGGTGACCTGTTACAGGATTGTTTAGAATAGTGAAGTTGTATGGAATGCCACGTGTCACTGGTTCATCTTCTGAGTCTGATATTTGGACCACCAAAATTAAAGTCTGTGAAATTTTTGAACCATCTTCAGGAATTCCATTTGAACCTCTGTAACCCAATATATTGCAATTCTCCCCAGGTGTCCTGTTTAGGGATGAATTCTGGAAGAGGATGGAACCCTAACTTGGAGGGATCATATATCCCAGAATATAGAGAATATGAGGATGATTTTTGGACACAGTGTTAATAAGGATTTTATATTCAGTGTCTACAATTTTCAGCTTTTGAGACGTCTCCAAACTCAGAATATAGCAAATGTGCCAAAACTTAGCAGTTTTAGTATTTAGGGTTTTTCCAGCTTGGGTTTAAACTAGGGTTTGACTTTCTCGGAGTTTAACCCAACCAAATTTCTTGATCCAGGTCTCTAAAATTCAATTTTGATGAGGAGAAAAATCCTATTCTAGTCTCACTCAAAAATTCCTCTTCTGTAGAAAGCCCTAATTTCGACATCAAAAACTGAAAATGCTCAGAATCAAATTCCGCTTCGACAGAAAGATGCGCCCTTCAATGGAGAGTCAGCCTAGCATACTTTTGCTGATAGATTGTGGAGAGAGACCCAAAAAGTAAGAAGCCCTAGATTCTATATCTGCATAATGTCTTCTTCTCAGGTTAGCTCTGATACCATGTTATTTTTTCATCATATAAGCTAGCATTATGATCTTAGGATCTTTTAACTGAGAGAATAACAAGCACCGCAATAAAACATAAGCACATCACAAGAGACAAGAGACACATAGATTTTTCCTCAGGGAAACCATAAAGGATAAAACCCCTCAACATCCTCAAAGATAGAATCAGCACCAAAATAGTAAAAGCCCCAAAATAGTAAGATGATCTCCACACAGCAGCAGTCTCTCTCTCTCACACTAAGAGAGGTTCTCCTCTCACTCATGCGCCCCTAATGAGTGAGTGTGAATGTTGCAAGTGATAAATAGAGAGGCTCTCACTCTCTAATTATATTCTTCTGTTCAGTTGAAGTGCACTCCAACATGTCGTCTTCACTTAACAATTACTTACTAGAGCCGACATCTCTAGGAGTGTCTAATAACCCTAGTGCCCCAACACTTGTGGGGACTTTGCCTCCTCTGACCAATAGGAGGGTAACACAATGGTGGGACTATTGCCCCGACTTACAATGACTCACCTAGGGTCGACTTCACTAGGATAGTCTAATAACCCAAGGGCCCCACAACTGTGGGGACTTTAACCCTTGACCAATAGGAGGGTTACCCACAATGACTTGACATGAATTTCTCATTATAGAAACTTCCTAGAATAAACATCGGGGTATTACATGACTCAAATACATTGCAATACATCCCGGAATAAACATCGGGTTACAATAGATAAGAAATACAAGTGAATACATTCTAAAGTTACAATTACATCAACATCAGTATGGATTTTTATGGATTTCATCTAAAATTAATAATTTAACTTTAGGTACATTAGGTACATACATTCTATATTTATATAGTAAAAATCCTTTTTTCATTCAAACTGTACCCTTTACTTAAACTTTTTGTTGGATTTTCTTTCGTTTTTGCTTGTAATTTTTGGTAAATTTCATCTTGTTCTAACCCTGCTTTCAACTGTTCTTCCAGATCAGTTGTATAAGTGTTGATAACTGCTATAAAGTTCAGCCTTGCATTTCTACTTAATTCATTAACAAATTTATTTTCTTTCCCTTTAATGTGTTGAATTTTGAAATCATACTCACTTAGAAAATCTAGCCACCTAACTTGTCTAGCATTCAGATTAGGTTGATCTAACAGATAATTTAGTCATTTATTATCGGTCATTAGAATAAATTTTCTGTCAATTAGATGATGACGCCACATCTTTAAAGCATGTATAATAGCAGCTAATTCCAAATCATAAGTTGCATAATTCTTTTCATGAACTTTTAATTTCCTAGACTCATAAACAATAACATGCCCTTCTTGAGTCAATACTCCACCTAAACCATCATTGTAGGCGTCAGTACACACTACAAAATCTTTATTTGGATCAACTATTCTTAAAATAGTTGCATTGGTTAATAAAGTTTTTAACTTTTTAAGACTATCCTCGCATTTTTTGTTCCAATCAAATTTCTTTTCCTTCTTCTGCAAAGAAGTTATCGGATTTGCGATTTTTGAAAACCCTTCAATGAACCTCTGGTAATAAATGGTAATTCCCATGAAGGATTGAACATCAGTTACATCTTTAGGAACCGACCAATCTTCAATTACCTTTATCTTTTCGGGATCCACCGAAATTCCTTCCATAGTCACCACATGACCTAAGTACTGGATTTCATCCTTAAAGAAGTCGCATTTACTAAACTTTGCAAAGAGTTGATGATCTCGTAATTCTTGCAAAACACTTTTTAAATGTTCTTTATGCTCTTCTTCAGATTTCGAATAGATTAATATGTCATCGATAAACATGACCACAAACTTATCTAGATACTTATGCATTATGTTGTTCATTAAACACATAAAAACAGCTGGGGCATTAGTAAGACCGAATGGCATGATGACAAACTCGTAATGGCCATATCGAGTCTTAGAAGCTGTTTTAAAGATGTCTTCATCTTTAATCCTAACTTGGTGATATCCAGACTTTAAATCAATTTTTGAAAATACCGTGGCTCCACGTAGTTGATCAAATAGATCATCTATGTGAGGCAACGAGTATCTATTTTTAATAGTCATCTTATTCAACTGACGGTAATCTATGTAAATTCATAGAGTTTCGTCCTTTTTCTTAACAAAGATGACAGGTGCCCCCCAGGGAGATGTTGATGTAATTGTAACTTCGGAATGTATTTCACTTGTATTTTTTATCTATTGTAACCCAATGTTTATTCCAGGATGTACTTGTGTCATGTCATGCCCCGATGTTCCTATCAGGAGAATCTATAATGTAAACAAGTCATGTCAAGTCATTGTCGGTAACCCTCCTATTGTATAAGGGTTAAAGTCCCCGCAGTTCCGGGGCACTAGGGTTATTAGACTCTCCTAGTGAGGTCGGCCCTAGTAGGGTTTTAGTCATGTCGAGAATTAGTATAAATAGAGAGGTGACCTCTCTATTGATCACACATCACATCCACACTCAGTTGTAGCGCATAGCCGAGGAAGAGAAAGACACTGGGAAAGAGGAAATATCTTACTACTGTCAGGAGATTGTCTTACTGTTTTTGGGTTTCACTTTGGTGCTGATTCTGTCTATGAGGAAGTTGTGGGGTTTTCTCCATTTATGGTTTCCCAGAGGAAAAAAAATGTGTTCATTGTCTCTTGTAATTGATTGATGTGCTTGTTTTTCTCTCAGTTTAAATATCCTAATGTTAATTCTAGCTTAATGTTAAAATATAAAATGGTATCAGAGCTAACCTGAGAAGAAGACACTATGCAGCGGTGGGAACTAGGGATTCCTACATTGTGGATCTCTCCCCACAAATTTTCAACAAAAGTAAGGTGGAATAACTCTCCTTCCTAGGGTGCATCTTTCTGTCGAAGCAGAATCCAATTCTGAGGTTTTTCAGTTTTGGACTCGACATTACTGCCAGAAATTAGGGCTTTTCATAGAAGAGGATTTTTTCAGTGAGCCCAGGCCTGGATTGATCTCCTCCCCAAAATTGAAGTTAGGGATCAAATTCAAAGCTTTTGGTTGGACATAAATCCAAAAAAAAAAAACCCTAATCTACTCCTGAACCAGTACTGCAGGATTTTAGCTCCAAATTTAGATCCGACATCTTGACCTGGTAAGATCTAAATATTTTGTATTTCCATTTGAGGTTCTTAGTTAATATGTCTCATCATACCAAGCTTGATGAAAATCTTGAGGGAGCTAAAAACTTTTGAGCTTGGAAGTATAGGATCTCCCTGGTCCTCGAATAAAATGAGTTGGACTCCTATATCGATGAGGAGGTTCCAGTTCTAGAGGGAGATGAGGCCAAGGCCTTACATAAGAAGAAGTTGGTTATGGAAAAGAGGATCATTTCATATTCTATCAAGGATCACCTCATTCCATAGGTGTCCTCCCTCAAGACACCTAAAGCCATGTTTGATGCCCTAACCAAACTATTTGAAGGGAAGAACAGCAATCAGAAGATGACTCTAAGGAACTAGTTGAAGAATGTCAAGATCCAGAATGAGGAGACCATCCAGTCATACTTCAAAAGGGTCTCCCAGATCAAAGAACAACTAGAAGCTGTAGATGAAGAAGTGGAGAATGTGGAAATTGTGATGACAACATTGAATGGCTTCCCTAGGTTATGGGATTCTTTCATCCAAGGAATCTGTGTTAGAAAGAAGTTGGTCAAGTTCAGTAGACCGTGGGAAGAATGCTCTCAAGAAGAAGCTCAGATAGTTTCTCGAGAAGAAAATATGGGAAGTGAAGATCAAGCTCTCACAGCACACTCCAAGAAAGGAAGAAGGGAAAATAATCATCGCCAAGGTAAGCATTCTGGTCAGAAAAATAACTTTTTAAGAAGGGATCTATCCAAACTCAGATGCTATACATGCAATGAAATAGGACACTTTTCTAAAAACTATCCCAAGAATAATAATGGATCCAAGAAGAAGAGGAACTCCAAAAGAAGAAATCATGCTCACATTGTTGAGGATGATGATCCTCCTAAGAAGAGAGTAAGACAAGAAAGTGAAGACTCTTCAAGTGAAGATGAATATGTTCTGATCTTCGCTCTCATGGAATCTGTCACTCATGGAAGCAAAGATTGGATTATTGACAGTGGGGCTTCCAAGCACATGATAGGATTCAAGGAATCCTTTGAGAAACTATCCAAACATAATTCACCCCATAAGGTGAAGCTTGGGGATGACTACCAATATCCCATAAAAGGTAGTGGTGAATCCTCCTACAAGCTATACTCTAGAAAATCTATAAAAATTAAATATGTCTTGTTTGTACCAGGACTGAAGAAGAATCTTCTATCTATATCATCATTGGATGCAAAAGGCATGAGGGTTGCATTTTTAGATAGCCAAGTCCTCATGTGGCCAAGAGGAAAGACTATTGATGATGCAATGGTGATTGAAGAACAAGAAGGATGCTTATACAAGCTAAAGGGCCATCTAAAACAAGCTATGGTCCATGACACAATAGAGCCAAATGAACTTTGGCACATAAGGCTTGTACATGTGCACTACAGAGCACTACCACTAGTAGGAAAAGCTATTGAAGGTCTTCCAAAAATTCAAGCAAAACATGAAGGGGTCTGCAAAGGATGTGTGAAAGGAAAGAATACAAAGAAGACATTTCCAAGTAGTGAGAGCAAGGCAAAATGAATCTTGGAAATAATCCACTCTGATGTATGTAGACCAATGTCATCAAGTTCACTAAGCAGGTATGTATACTATGTCTCTTTCATTGATGACTTTTCTAGGAAGAAATGGATTTACTTCATGAAGAACAAAGATGAAGTTTTCAGCAAGTTTAAGGAATTCAAAGCCTTGATCGAGAACCACACAGAAAAGAATATCAAGACCCTTCGATCAGATAATGGCGGAGAATTCACATCAAATGAATTCAAATACTTATGCAAAGAATTAGGGATTAAGAGGGAGTTTTCCACTCCTTACAATCCACAACAGAATGGGGTTGCAGAAAGGAAGAATATAACCATCATGGAAGCTGCAAGAGCAATGCTTCATGATCAAGATCTTCCTATGCATCTATGGACGGAAGCAGCCAGAAAAACGGTGTATGTACGGAACCGTACTCTACACAGAGTACTCAAGAACAAGACTCCTGAAGAAGTCTTCTCTGAAAAGAAACTAGAAGTCAACCATCTCAGAATATTTCGCTGTCCAGTGTACATACACATACCAAAATAAAAGAGAACAAAACTAGATCCTTCAGGAAAGAAGGGTATATTTGTGGGATACTCTGAAATCTCGAAGGCTTACAGAATATACTTCCCAGGATTCAAGAATATTGAAATTAGTAGGGATGTAACATTTGACGAAGACACAACTTACAGCAAATCCACAAAGAGACCCGTTGAAGATAATGAAGAAGCAGAAGCACCCAGAATTCATGATACAACCATGAATGAAGAAATTCAAGAAGAAGATCGAGAACTTGAAGAACTACAAAGACCTGTAGATCCACCTCAAGAGAAGAATCCTCACAAGAGGAAACCTACTTGGGTACGAGAGATTATCCAAGTTGCGGAAAGATATGGGACTCCAGAAGAGAATCACATAGAAAGAAAGAGAACCAGATCTTGTTCTGGATATGTAGCTTTACTATGTGATGTTATCAATAAAGAACCTTCCAACTATGAATAAGTGGCAGAACGGAAAGAATGGAAGGATGCTATGATTGAAGAGTATCAATTGATCATGAAGAATGGTGTTTGGGATGTTGTCCCAAGACCAGAAGGGAAGTCAATTTTAACTTCCAAATGGATCTACAAGATCAAGCATGCTGTAGACAGTAGCATTGAAAAATATAAAGCAAGATTTGTGGCTCGTGGCTTCTCATAGAAGGAAGGAATAGATTATGAAGAAATGTTTGCTCCTATGGCCATATACACTTCCATAAGAATAGTAATTTCTTTGGCTGTAGTAATGAAATGGAAGATACACCAAATGGATGTCAAGATTGCTTTCTTGAATGGTGTAGTGGAAGAGGAAGTGTATGTAGAACAACCACTCAATTTTGAGACACATGATAGGGAGTCTCATGTGTGCAGATTGAAGAAAGCCCTGTATAGTTTGAAACAAGAACCCAGGACATGGTACAACAGAATTGATAGCTTTCTATCCAATTTGGGCTTTACCAAGAGTAAAGTAGATTCCAACCTTTACTACAAGGTTGAATATGGAAACCCAGTGATGCTTCTACTATATGTAGATGATCTGTTTGCAACAGGTATGGATGGGTTGATTGATGATACAGAGAGAAAGCTTGCTGCCGAGTTTGAAATGAAGGACTTGGGTATGATGCATTATTTTCTAGGTATGGAGGTATGGCAGAATGCAGATGGAATCTCCCTCAGACAAGGGAAGTATGCATTAGAGATCCTAAAGAGGTTTGGGATGATGGACTGCAAGGTTATGTCCACACCTATGTCATCGAACCTAAAGCTATTGAGTGATGCTTCATCAGAGACAGTTGATGCCACGATGTATCGTCAGATGATTGGGTCCTTGATGTATCTGACGAACACAAGACCAGACATTTGCTTTGCTGTGAACACCTTGAGCTAGTTCTTGATAGATACAAGACATGTTCACTTGATTGCTGCAAAGCACATTCTGAGGTACAATTGATTATGGGCTCAAGTACGAGGTGAATCAGAAGATTAACCTGGAGGGTTATGTTGATTCAGATTGGGCAGGTAGTTCCATCGATAGGAAAAGCACTTCAGGTTGTTGCTTTAGTATGGGATCAGGTGTGATCTCTTGGTTTAGTAGGAAGCAATCCTATGTGGCACTGAGTACATCTGAAGCAGAGTATGTCACAGCTTGTTCAGCTAGTTGTGAGGCAGTATGGCTGCAGAAGCTACTGTCTAATTTATTTGATCTCCAGATGGATTCTACTTGTATACATCGTGACAACTAGAGTTGCGTAAAGTTGTTAGAGAATCCAGTGTTTCATGACAAGTCGAAGCATATAGAGATCAAGTATCACTATATCAGGGATATGGTGCAGAAGGGAGTAGTGAAGCTCCAGTATGTTGCGATGGAGGAACAGATAGCTGATGTGTTGACGAAGCCAATGTATAGGGTGAAGTTTGAGTACTTTAGGGAGAAGCTTGGTGTTCTCCAGATCGATGTTTCCTCCAAGGGAAAGTGATGAGACCCATAGCCATTCTGACATGGTGAGAGGATTGGTTCCTTCCATGGTCAGATGTAAGGGCTGAGCCATTCTGTCATGGTGAGAGGATTGGTTCCTTCCATGTTAGATGTGAGTGCTAGCCATTCTGTTGAGTAGGATAGATGTAAGGGCAACTGCCATTCTCCTGGAGAATGGAGGCACCTAGTCAGTTACCAGGTAGCTCAGTCTGGGATTGGGGGCCATTCTAATATGACTGTAGGATTGGTTCCTATAGGATCAGATGTGAGTGCATGCATTTTTTAACATGCATGTTGGATTGGTTCCTCGCATGTGTCAGATGTAAGTGCAGAGCCTTTATTCGATCATTGGTTGATCATATATAAGTGCTGAGCCTTTCTTCGATCATTGGTTGATCAGATATAAGTGCCATGCCTTTCTTCGATCATTGGTTGATCAGATATAAGTGCAATTTCCTTTCTTTGATCATTGGTTGATTAGATGTAAGTGCAGAGCCTTTTGGCATGGAGGATTGGTTCCTCGCATGGCCAAGTGTAAGTGTTGGGCCATTCCGATCATTGGTTGAATGGATGTGAGTGCTGGGCCTTTCTGATGTGATTATAGGATTGGTTCCTATATGATCAGATGTGAGTGCTGGGTGTGCCTTTCTGATGAGTAGGTCAGATGTAAGTGCTGGGTGGGCCATTCTGACTTAAGTGTCAGATATAAGCGCTAAAGAAGACCTACATCGTGGCTAGGCATACATCCAACATGAAAAAGGGATGGCTCTGTAGAACTTCCTGTGACGAGAAGAATCATGAGATAGCACCTGTGAAGATTTAGTATTGATGATCCAGCAGAGATGATCCAGATAGAGGGATGATCCAGATCCAAAGATGATTCTCTAGAGATGATCCAGATCAAGTGATGATCCAGATTCAGTGATGATGATCCAGATCAAGTGATGATCCAAATTCAAAAGATAAAGATGACTTGAAGATGAAAAAGAATTGAAAATGAAGATGACTTGAAGATGAAGAAGACTTGAAGATGAATATGACTTGAAGATACAGATGATGAGATGATTTAGAGAAGAAGACCAGTGATGAAAATTGTGTCGAGAGAATACCTTCCTAGTTAAGAGGGAGTGTTGATGTAATTGTAACTTCAGAATGTATTTCACTTGTATTTCTTATCTATTGTAACCTAATGTTTATTCTGGGATGTACTTGTGTCATGTCATGCCTCGATGTTCCTATGGGGAGAATCTACAATGTAAACAATTCATGTCAAGTCATTGTGGGTAACCCTCCTATTGTCTAAGGGTTAAATTCCCTGTAGTTTCGGGGCACTAGGGTTATTAGACTCTCCTAGTGAGGTTGGCCCTAGTAGGGTTTTAGTCATGTCAATAATTAGTATAAATAGAGAGGTGACCTCTCTATTTATCACACATCACATCCACACTCAGTTGTAGCGCATAGCTGAGGAAGAGAAAGACATTGGGGCAAGAGGAAAGAGCTTACTACTGTCGGGAGATTGTCTTACTATTTTTGGGTTTCACTTTGGTGATGATTCTATCTCTAAGAAATTTGCGGGGTTTTCTCCATTTATGGTTTCCCTGAGAAAAAACATTGTGTTCATTGTCTCTTGTGTTTGATTGCTGTGCTTGTTTTTCTCTCAGTTTAAAGATCCTAATGTTAATGCTAGCTTAATGTTAAAATCTAACAGGAGACACACTGGGTCGAATATACTTTTTGTCAATAAGTTCTTTTAATTGTGATTTAAGTTCATTAAGTTCAAGTATGTTCATTCAATAAGGGGCCTCTGATCTAGGTACTGCACTCGGTACCAGCTCAATGGTAAAATCTAGTTCCCTTTTCGGAGGCAATTTCAGAATCTCTTCTGAAAATACATCTGCATACTCTTTTAAAACTGGTATATCCTCCAATTTTAATTTATCTGTATTATTTAGATTTTCCTCATTAGTTATTGTTACTGCATAAGCCTTACAACCTTTCCTAACAGCTCTCTTAAGCTGCAGAGCAGAAATCTGCCTTATGGTTGTTTTTCTAGGTATTCCCTTTAAAATTATTGATTTTCCATCATTATTTATACAATTAAAGGTTTTATAATAATAGTTTAAGATCACATTATGTTTCTCTAACCAATCCATACTGATTATTATGTCATAAGAACCAAGAGGTAGTACATTAAGCTTTACAAAAGTTTCAAATTGATCCATAACTGCTGCACATTTCTTTACAAAACAAGTTACCTTCCTTTTTGCACCAATTACATTTTTCAACCAGTTCAGGTGAAATATAACTTAGACTAGCTTCTGGATCAATTAAAATAGATATAGGGTTTTGGTTTATCTTACCTTCTACTTCCACAATGGAGTAACAGTTCCCACCCCTGAGGTAAAAAAGAGTCGTCGATTGTGGAAAAGTGGTTATCAGTTTTACCTGAGATGTGGAGTGAAGGGTACTTCCCCAATACACAAGCTATTAGAAAACATTGGTGGCTGAAATAATCCCCTAAATATTTAGGAATATGACCATACCTGGGTTCCATATCGAATTCCAGTTGATAGAGCATAGATTACATCTATCCAGAGCCGCTATATATCAATTTTATTGAACAAAAAAAAACTATTTTTCTCCATATATTCCTTGTTTTAGTTGTGTTTCCTTTGAAAATTCACTAGAATCCCTGTAATTCCATTCTAAACATTTCATTCCTTGAGGAACCTATCCAAAATTTCACTTCCTGAAGCCCGATATTCCACATTTGTCTATTTTTAGGGTTTTCCATAACGTTTTTTATTCTCACCCAATTGCCTTCAAATTTTGCTACAATGTTCCTTTCTTAATTCTTCTTCCTTGTCCCTCTTTAAAAAAAATTCCCTTTCTTTCACCCTGCTTATGGAATTCTCATTTTTTTCTTCCTTGTCTCTCACAAAGTGTCCAAAACCTAGTCAAACCCTAATTACCCACCCGAGTTTTTTCCAACTCCATATTTTCCTTTTCTAAAAACCTTTATGTTTTTGGTTTTTTTCCCCCCCCCCCCCCCGGCAAAAAAAAAGAAACTTCTAGTTATGGTTGTTACATGTGCTGGAGAAAAAACCAACTTGCCACCCTCAAGACCAAAATCCAAGATCTGGATGAAAAAATTCTTGACCTCCATCTTCAACATTCAACCATGAATAATAGACAACATCCCAAGTCTTCTGCACACACTGGGTTCTCTTTTTCTAGCAATTTTTATGGGCCTAAGATTTATTTTCCTCACCTCAATGGTGATGATACAACTGGATGGATGTACAGGGCAGAACAATATTTCAGTATGCATAACACTTTTGATGTCAACAAAGTCCCACTTGCATCCTTTCATTTGGAACATGAATCCCTTGAATGGTTTCATTGGTACTTCAAGGCTTATGAAGAGCCAAAATGGATATATATTTTCCAACTCCTTTTGCAACGATTTGGCCTTAGTTATTTTTATGAATTCACATGAGCACTCACTAAACTTCGTCAAACTTTTATTGTCAGAGAGTATCAGATAGAATTTGAGAAACTAGCCAATCACAAAGAAGGATTTCCTGTTGCATTCTACAGGATTTGTTTTATTAATGGTCTAAAAAATCCAGTCCGATCTGAGGTTAAAATGTTTTGTCCCAACACAATGATGGAAGCCCTAGGGTTGGCTAAGTTGGCAGAGGAAAAGATCATAGCTCAACAACACTCCAAATCCACTTGTGTTCCATTCATAAATATGGTTCTTCAAAGACGTCCAATCATGCCAAATCCTCGAGCCACTCCTATCAAGCATTTATAAGAAGCTGAGGTGCTGGTATGTAGAGAAAAAGGAATTTGTTATAATTGTGATGAGAAATTCACCCAAGGACACCAATGTTCCAAGGAAAAGATCTATCTCTTGTATGTTGATTCTCACCCTCCACCTAAAATTTTTGATAATACTTGGGATCCAGTAGATGATGATGGTGACATTCAGCAGCTTCCTGTTGACCCTCCTACTCAGGATGACCATCCAGAAATATATCTTCATGCATTAGTCAGAGTCACTACCCCACAAACCATGCAGTTCAAGGTTTCTTCAAGAATCTCCCTCTTACAATACTCATTGATTATGGTAACACTCGTAACTGCATTAACCCTCATATCACCAAACATGTTGATTGTTATGTCCATCCTTGCTACAACTTTGAATTCATGATTGACAATGGGGGAAACTTACCTTGCAAATGGAAGTTTCATAATGTGCAAATATCTATTGTATATTATAACTTGCACTATGAAATATTTTCCTTACCCTTAGGCAAATGTGATGTGGTTTTGGGTGCTCAATGGTTACGCACACCGGGACCCATCTTATGGGATTTTGTTGAAATTTGAATGCAGTTTTCAGTCAATGGGAAAACACACATTGAAGGGATTGCAACCAGGGTCTCTTTGCATCATCAGTTTACATTGCATGGAAAATATCCTTAAGAAGAATTCATATGGTGTCATCGCTTAACTCCATTACATTCATATGCAACCTTCAGCGATCTCCACTACTCCCTTGGATCTACAACAAATTTTGGATCGATATGCATCGGTCTTTGTTGAACCTGTGGGATTTAAACCTTCAAGACCAAAGGACCATTGTATTCTGCTCCTTCTTGGAAGTGTCCCTCCCAACATTAGGCCATATTGCTACCCATTTCACCAAAAGACAAATATTGATATGCTCGTTCGAGACTTACTGAAGCAAGGTATTATTCACCCTAGTACCAGTTCGTTTTCTTCACCAGTTCTTCTTGTCTAAAAAAAATATGGGTCATGTATTCTCTGCATTGACTTTCGAGCAATTAATCACATCACAATCAAGGAAATTTTTTCAATTTCTGTTGTTGATGAGCTTCATGGTGCTCATTTTTTGTCCAAGTTAGATCTTCATTCTGGGTATCACCAAATTCAGGTTCATGAGGATGATATCCCTAAAACATATTTATACACACATGATGCCCACTATGATTTTTTGTTCATGCCATTTATCCTCATGAATGCTCCTTCCACATTTCAGGCATTGATGAAAAAAATATTTTGGCCCTACTTGCAGAACTTCATACTGGTATTCTTTGATGATATTCTCATATATAGTAAAATATGGGATGAGCATCTCCAACATCTAGATATTGTACTAAAACTTTTTTGTGATCATCATCTCCATTCCAAATAGTCTAAATGTGTTTTTTGGTAGGAGGAAGTAGAGTAACTCGGGCATGTTGTTTCAGCACAAGGGGTTCACGTAGATCCTACCAAAATAGATGCCAAAAAATTGGTCTCATCCTTAGACACTCAAGAGACTTCATGGGTTTTTGGGATTGACTAGATACTATCGTAAGTTTGTCAAGGATTATGGAAATATTGCAGCTCCATTAACTGCTCTACTAAAAAAACAAGTTTTTACATGGGCACATGCTACTGAGTGTGCATTTAACAAATTGAAACAAGCTATGTACCACACCTGTTCTTTCTATGCTCAATGTTTCCAATTCCTTCACTACTGAGAGTGATGCTTGCAAAAATGGACTTGTTGTTGTTCTCCTTCAATATGAACATCCCATTGCATTCACCAGTAAATATCTTTCCAGTAAGAATTTATCCGCCTCTACATATGAGAAGGAAATGATGGATATTTTGCATGCAGTACAAAAGTGGCATCCATACTTATTAGGGAATCATTTCTGCATCAACAGGAATCATTTCTGCATCAACACTGATCACTAGAATCTGAAATATTTCCTAGAACAATGGGTCATATGCCCAAAACAAAAAAAATTGGTTAGAAAACTCATGGGTTATGAATATGATATCACTTACAAGAAGGGTAAGTAAAATATTGTGGTGGATGCTCTTTCCCACACATTTGATGACCACCTTTCTCTTTCAGCTATTTCTATGCCTATTCCAAATTTGTTACAATTTCTTCAGCAAGGCTATGTCAATGAGTCTTCATTATATGAAATCATCCAATGGTTGGCTAGTAACCCTTCTGTTTTACCATGTTACTATTGGGATGGTTCTTCTCTAAGATATAAGGGTCGTCTGGTGCTTCCCCATAGCACATATCTACAACATGTTGTCTTCTATTAACTCCATGCTTCTCCATTAGTAGGTCACTCTGGGTTCCTTGAAACATATGAGCAGGCATGAAATCTACCTCTTCCCTTCTGTTGTACCACATTGCTCTTGGGATGGTTCTTTTGTGAGATACAAGGGTCATCTGGTGCTTCCCTAGAGCACATATATTCAACAGGATGTCTTCTATGAACTCCATGCTTCTCCATTGACATGGCACTCTGGGCTCCTCAAACCATATGAGCAGGCATGGTGTAACTTGTTTTGGAAGGGAATGAAATGGGAAATTCAAAAATGGTGGTTGAATGTGATACCTACCAGTGCCACAAGGGTGAAATGACATTCCTTCCCAGGTTGCTCTAACCCTTTCCCATGCCTACAAGGATTTGGATAGATATTTCGATGGATTTCATTGAACGGATCCCTAAATCTTGAGGGAAGACAGTAATATTGGTTGTGGTTGACCAGCTCTCCAAATATAGTCATTTTTTGTGCTCTCATCCATCCATATACTTCTTTCTCAGCCGCACAAATTTTCATGGACCAGATATTCTGTCTTCATGGAATCCCTTCTTCAATTGTCTTAGACCGCGATGCAACTTTCACAAGTCATTTTTGGACAGAACTATTTCGCCTCACTGGAACCAATCTAATTAGACTTCATGATATCACCCATAAACAGATGGTCATACTAAAGTCATCAACAAATTTTTGGAAACTTATCTTCATTGCTTCACCTCTAAACAACAAGATCATTGGGAAAAGTGGTTCCCTCTCACTGAATGGTGATACAATACTTCCTACCATACTGCATCTAAAATGAATCCATATGAAGAAGTTTATGGTCAGGCGCAATTAGTGCTCCTTCCATACACCCCCAACAATTCACCATTTCAGGAAGTTGACATAGTTCTCCAAAACTCAGACCAGATTCTTTGCATTTTGCAGGACAATCTTCACATGGCAAAAAACTGCATGAAACAACAGGCCGATCAACATCGTTCTGAGCACACTTTTCAAGTCGATGATATGTTTTTTCTTCGTTCACAAACTTAAAATAAATCCTCCTTGAACCTCAAAAGGCATCATAATCTGGCTCCAAATTTCTATGGGCCATATAAGGTTATTCAGAAGATTGGGTCTATTGGTTATAAATTGGAACTTCCTCCTTGTTCTCGCATTCACCTAGTATTTCATGTCTCTTGTCTTAAGAAAGTGATTGGCACAAACATCAAAGAATAAATTGTTTTACTAGAAATGGATAATGAAGGATCCATCATTTTGGATCCAGAGGCCATCCTCAATAAGCACACTCGTCATCTTTTCTCTTGATCCATCAAAGAGGTATTAATTCAGTGGCACGACATGTAACCAAAGGATGCTACATGGGAACCAATCCTTTAGATTCAACAAAATTTTCCATATCTAAATATTTGAGGACAAATAATTTCTAAGAGGGAGGGGATGTTAGGAACCCATGTCAACCCTTCTCATTATTTCATCAGTATATTTTTGTTGGACACATATGCTTTGTAAGTCATCCCATGAGTATATTGTAATATCCCACATTCATGGGGAGTAATAGTTGTTTAGATTAGACTTAGTATATAAGTACGTGTTGAGGCCAATGAAGGCATCCACAAGTTATTTTGTATTAAGCTTTCTCAAAGGAGGTTCCCCCCTCGAAGTGGCCTACGATCAATAAAATTCCTTTTTTTCTCTGCTATTTATGTTATATCGTTCATTTTTATTATTTATTATAGGGGGTTTCTCATAGGAAGGCAATGGATTTTCCCTTCCCTTCCCTTCTCTCCCTTCTAGCATGAAATGGATTAATATATAATCTATCATCTATTTTGGTTGATTACTACATGGATATATTGGATGAATTGGCTTGTAGGGACCATTTTAGGGGCAAGTCTCACTTTGCATATTTGGGGGCTAGAACCGTTTGGGGCATGTTTGAGTGTCTAAATGATTTTTTGGGGGTCAAAATTTCATCACTTATGTGAATTAATTTTACTTGAGTTACATTCTCACATAAATTTCATCAATTAAATTGCATATTTATGTGAGAATGTAACTCAAGTAAAATTATTTCCTTTTGTCAAGTGATTTGGATTCAATTATCAACATTCCATTACCATTTTCTATTTTTATTTTTGAAATTCAAATTTACACTAGGCTAGTTCCAATTTAGATTTGCACTTTTAGTGACAGATGTTTGTGGGAATGTAGCTCAAGTAGAGATCTTGTGTTTTGGTAAGTGATCTAGGTTCAAATCCCGACATGAATTTCTTTACCATTTTTCATATATATATATATATATTAGCTTTCATTTCCAAAAAAATTAATTTACAGATACTTTGTTCTAAAAAGGAAGCTATACTCGGTGCTAAAATGGTAGATAAATTTGATGCCGAAAAGGAGAAGCTAATCCTAGTGTTAAAGAGAAAGCTAAAGCTGACACTAAAAAGGAAGCTAAAGCCAACACTATTTTTAAATGTTTTTTAACATTGACTTTAGCATCAGACAATTGTGTCAAATTGACAAAAAATAACACTAAAATATTACTCTAAAATAGGCACTAATGACCTGTTTTATTGTTGTGTAACAAGCATGGCCAATATCAATCTAACAAGTATGCTTCATTCACATCATCATATTTTTTACAATATGTATTAAGAACCTATGGATTTTTACTCTAATGTTTTTTTACAATATGCATTAAGCATGAGTTTTTCTATAATATGCATTCAAAATAACTAATGGAATTTTTAGGGGTCAAACCAAATCCTAATGGAAACTTCAGGGAAGAAGGGACTAACCTAGGTTGAAATGTCACATCCATAAATTATATGACCCCCATATAGAAGTAAATAATGAATCCAAGTTGGATATGCAATCAATGTAGAGGTCATGAGTCAAACAAACTACCCCATATATAGACCTATTTAATAAGGTAAGGATGTAAGATTAGTGTGATGGTACATGATCTACATTAAAATCTCTCTTGAACTCCCAAATCTTACTATCCATTTATTCTGATTGGGTGGATATTTATCATATAAGTGCAGGAATAATAGACTAGTTGATATATTGGCATGGGTAGGAATGGTAAACCTTGTTGTATCTTAGTGGAGGAATAATTGAAACAAAGTTGTACCTACATTCTTTCTATCTCTTTGAGGAGCCCTATAAGGCCCCATGCGAGGAATAAATCTATAATTTCTAAGGGAATACTCTTACGAAACCTAGGATGCAAAGGATAGAATTATAAGGGCATTGACAGATCTGAGAGATACATTGAGAATGGAGAATCCTACCGACTCAAGAATCCTAAACCCATAATAACTCATAGACATGATTGGGGAAATGGATAAATTATTCAAATTTATGAAAAGATTAGTGTGTTAAACATTGTGTCCCAAACCCAAACTTAATACTCACTTCTTAGGGATCAGAGCACCGATCCTTGGACATCGATTGTCACCAAACCTTAGCTCCATGTGAAGGAGGTTTTCATATTTAGAATAACAAATGAGAAAAGGTGGTTCTGTAGTTGGGGGTTTTGAATCAACGTAGAAAATCAAATATGGAGAAGGTGGATGCTTCTAGGGATAAGAAAAAGCATGTTGAGGTGGTGAAGATTAAACACGGAAACATAAAAGTGTTGAATGAGTATATGTGTGTGTGTGGATCAAATCCTCCATTATTAAGAGTTGGCTCTAGTAAGGGATTTTTATGGGAAATATAAATCAAATAATTTAGTGATCCATTGGCTTTGAATTTCTTAGTGGTTAATTTTGGGGTATACACCAGATTTTCACTAACATGCAAAAGTATTAGTTACTCTAATGGGCACATAATAGAGAATTGTTTTTCATAGGTTTTCGAAGGAAAAAATAGGGTTCTAACACTTGGATCAATTTATATATATTTCTATGAAAATTTTCAAGAAAATATCTATAGTTCTAAATCTATATTCTAGGAAAAATATGTGATTTATCAAAAAAAATACACTTGAATCAAACATTATAGAAAGGATCTATTGTAGTTTGTTAGAGAATTTCTACAACTTCACACACACACACACACACACACACACACACACACACACACACACACACACACACACACACACACACACACACACACACACACACACACACACACACACCCACCCACACATGCATGCACAAACACACACCCTCACGTGTGCACACATGGTTTTTATAATAAAATATCCATGAGGAAACCTAAACATCCAAATATCACAAAATATGCTCAAAGTTTGTCCAAATTTTTTTGCTCCATGATGAAGTAATATATGCAAAGAAATAACTAAGGTAACAGTATTTTGTAGCCTAAGGCCTACCTATAATAATTAAAAACATAATTCCTAATAATTTATCCAAGTAATCATAATCAAGAGAAAAACATAAGAGATCATATCAGTTAAAATTGTGCCTTGAATGAGCCTCCTCCATAAACACATCATTGTGTTCTATACCATATCCCTCTTAGAAATTTGGTTTTTCTATTAGTGCAATAGCTATTTGTTTCATAGTATCTTCTTCATTATCCTTCTCTATCACTTAAACAATGGGTAATATCAGTTGACTAGATGTTGATTGTGATCCCCTAGAAAAACCCAAGACTCAATATTGTAGTGCATCTCTGAGTCATTGGAAAGCTTCTCATATTTTGAGGTTTTATCTTTCAATGATGCCCCATATCTTTCTATTTGTTTTCTTGATTCTTCGTATGAATACTTAATTATTCAATTTATTTCCTCATCCCTTATATTTGACTATTCATTCTCCTCATAATCTTTTCACCTTAGTAACTCATGAATCCCCCCAACTATGCCAAAAACTAGAAGGACGTGTCGTAATACAATACAGAATATGAAACACCAATCTTATGATCACCCTTGAACCAAAATAACTTCATAATTATTCCAAACCCCTTGTACCATGCCCCCCATAGAAGAAACCCCAAAGCCTCTAAGTATTCCTACAGAACATTGATGACTCAAATCCAGACTACAAACAATGCACCAAACTAAGAATAGTGTCTACTCAGGAATAAAATTGATCATACCTCTACCAAACCTATAGACATCAAAATAACCCAATGAATAATTCTAGGTTTATGTAGGCTCAATTCCATTCTTATTGCTACTCCCAAAACTCTACAATAATGGTTCACTACACATACAAGCAACCAAATCGAATCAACCTTGGTCTCCACCTCTTCCCACCTTAAAATTCAACTAAAATACCCCACCTCTATATCAAAGTTAGCACACAAGGGGTCTTAATTCATCAATGTTGTGAACCGAGTTACAAGGGATTGAAGACCAAAATGCATAGGAATATTAAGTTCTCCGATGTGTGAGCCTTTGATGGTAAAGGGACCTGCATGCATTTCTTTCTATGGTAGTTCCAAGTGGTTCCTGTATGGGTTAATTCAAAATTAATATAGTTAATGTGGATTAAGTGCTTAATGTTTTACTTCATAACTAAACTAGGGATACAAAACCTATTGATGGGGTCCCCATTTTTATCTATCACACCCTTTTCCAAGTATACAATCTCATTTTTCTAGTCATCAACAATTATGTTAATGCTTTTCCAAACCTGGAAGAACTTGATGTTTCTATCCCTTCCAAATTCTTGGGGGCTCTTTGAAAATTTCTATGTAGCAAGTTCTCATCCCTAAGCACCCTCTTTTGAATTTGATCAATGATGAATAGGTAATCTACTATTTTTATTCCTCTTCACCTAGAATACCTACAAAAACATAGATCCAAGGTACAAGGCATAGAGTTTTAACTATTTTGAGGCTATTCCTAGCTCCCATGGGAACATAATTGTCTATTTTCTTCAACTCTAATGAGAAACCCTCCCTCTATTGCCACTCCTAGTTTTTATATAATTTATTTTATGATATATTTCCAATCAATATCCATTATTATATAACCCTTGCAAAGTTCCACCCTCAAAACCTAATGGAACCAAACAATTGCAATGTGGTGGAACATGTAATAGGAGAAATGAATGTAGGTGATAACAAATTTCAAGGATATGATTGTGAAGATATGAATAAGAGATTCATGAACTGAAGAGTATTATCCTTGGTGAGATATATCCTATCATCCATAGGGAGTATACTAATTAAATAATTCCTTGATATGATTTAGAGTATGATTACCGATTCATGGATAGTGTTTTTTTTGGATGACACCTACTTTCATCTTCTATTTGATGAATATACTCCCCCTTATTTGGAGAACATCATGGAATAAAATTCAAAGAAGGTTATGAATACTATTTTCGATCTTGTATAATCTCCATTGGTAGTATTCCTTCTATATCTCCATTAGATGTGAATGGGTTTATATTGGGATCCATAATACCATGTTATTGAACACTATTCTTTGTTAATAATTGAGCTGAAGTATATTCAATGGGGATTCAACATGAGTAATTTGACATGGGACCCATGTTTATGAATGAGATCCTTTGATTACTTCAATATGGAAATTAGTATTTTTACATGGGGCATTAGATAATTCAACATTGTATTTAGCACTCATACATGGGACCCATGTTTATGGTGGAGCTTATTGGAATTATTCAACATGGTGGCTAGAAAGTGACCATGGTTCCCTATATGACTTCAACATTGTGTTCAACACTCATCCATAGGACCCTAGGTTATGGCTGTACTTCATCACATCAAGCATTAATGAGGGAAACACTTTTCTAATGGGGGGGGAGTGTTATGGTCACACTATGGTAGTTAGTATTTTAGAAATGTTATAGGGAATCATTAAAGAAGGTACACTAGGTATCTATTAAGTTTTTATGGTTAGGATTCTCTAGTTATCTATAACTAAGGGTGGTTTCCTCCTTATGAAACGTGTGGAATAATATTTTATTTGGAGGTTAGCTCATTGAGAGTTTTCCTAACCTTAAGAGGCAAGAGAGAAATAATGGATTCCTTCCATAAAAGGATCATTTGTAAGGTATTTCCCTACCTTAAGAGTTTTTGATAAGTAAAACATTGAGAATTTATGATATCTTTTGTGAGATTGCATATTTATATTTAAGGTACTAAACAAGGATGTATAACCTTTTATTTTTTAAATTGGGAAGGATATGAAGGTTATTGGTCAAAAAATGGATCTAGAGAAATTAATATTTGATACTACATGAGTGATTTATTTTTTCTACCTCTACAAGAAAAGAACAATGTTTAGGCCATCTAGGTAAATATTCTAGCTCTTCCCATTGAACCTCAGAAGGGAAATACTTTTTTTTTCTTATTGGAAACACTTTAGGGAGGTATGTCATAATAGATTAAAAAAATATTAGACCTCTAAGTTGGTGGCAAGATTTTAAATAGATATGGGTAAAGAGAAGGTATTCCAACTTTAATGAAGATATTTTTGGGTCAGTGGTTGATCAACTAAATCCTAAACTATCATAATTTACCCTTTTAGTGCACAATATGTACAAGTCATGGTCATATCAAAAAAATATTCTCTAGTGGTATTTTCTATGGTTCCTGAAAATCACATACTAAAATAATAAAATATATAATCTATAGTCCATTGATGAAGTTCAAGTTAGTATAGATGGGGCTCCTATAAATGGAGAAAGTTTGGAATTTATTTGAGGATAAAAAATGAAATCACATGAAGAATATTACTAGAGGTATGCAAAGAAAATACAAGAAGATTCCCATAAAATTGACCCAAATAAATAGGTTTATATGGTTCACCATAAATGATCCTTGTTGGG
>LPNX010583296.1:0-20355 GCA_001517045.1 Pseudotsuga menziesii | reverse complement strand
GTGTGTGTGTGTGTGTGTGTGTGTGTGTGTGTGTGTGTGTGTGTATACACACAATATTATCCTAAGAAAGTAAACTACCCTTTATAGTGAAGTCTATTAATTAATTATTCTGCTTCTTAATCTATGAATTAGAAAGGCTAAAAACAAATTCAAAATTATTCCTATATGAACACAAGAGGTTATATTATTTGAGGAAATATTACAACGAATTAATTTATCTAAGAAATCCAATAACTAAACTATACATGCGATTAAAAAATATACAATAATTAAACTAAATTGTCTAGTTCCATTCTCCTTGAGGATTATGAGGATATTCATTCATTGTGATCAGAACTGAAGAAGGAGGTGTATCAAAATGGATTTCAAAAGAAATAAAGAAACTGAATGGAATTAAGTCTAATTTAATCTCTACAAATAGATGTAAACTAAGGAGTGTCCAATTACAAGTAATAGTAAACATTGTGATTTATTCCATAAGCAAATAACTCTAATTGAAAAAGATGTTATTAACAACCATTTTATTAATTAAGAAATGAGATTCTTTTAATGGACACACTCAAAGTTAAAGGTATACTATTCTTGCATGAAACACATATAATTGAGGAACAAGTAGAAAACTTAATAAAAACAAGTATAAAACTTAAGAAAGAACCAAGTAGAAAACTTAATAAAGATGTCTTATTTCTGAATCTAGTCCTATTCTATGAATATATTCAGTAACTATAGAGTAAGGAGGACAAATCCTATTCTAGGAACGATGATCAAACTATAAAGAACTAATGTACTTTCTAGAGATTTAAATAAATAGGTTTAATTCTAAATTCAATCTAAATAAGAACGAAGTAAATTAAACTAGGAATGCACTTGGTAAATTATAAAGCAAGGATCAATTAAGAAATCAGAGACAAAAAGGAAGACAATTCAAAGCATACTAAGATAAAAGGAAGTGAAAGATAGGAATGATTATGGAGCTTGATGGATATTTGAAGTGGTTTAGACTAGGGTCCTAAATATATATGACTACTGTTTAATTATAGAACATAACATAATTCAAAATATAAGAGAGCCGAACTTTAAAAAATCATAAAACATAACAAGAAATATTAAAGGCTGAATGAAGGTCTGGATGACAGTATAAAAAGACGGTTAGAATGACTGTATGAATGAGGAAAATAGTGCAAATTACAAGATGAACAACCTGAATGATCTTATCATCAGCTGATTTATGCACATGATAATGAGATGCAGAAAAGACAGTAATTAAACCTATTAAATAACTAAAATGAAAGAGGAATAACTTGTGCTAACCTAAAACTAAAAAAGAGAAATCACTTCCTATTGTTTAATGAGACAAACTAAGAGATAACTGAAGTAAATCTACAGCTAAATAGGAATTGATAGAATTGAATATAACTACAAACTAAGCTTAGGACATTAAACTAATTAAACTCTATCTAATTGCAAATATAGAACTCAGAAACAAGCCGAAAAGAAAACTGGAAATGACTATTGCACGACCGACCACTTTCAATCCTGGAAATGTAAACTATATTAACAACACAATATAAATTATATTACTCACAACAAACACATGTTATAAGAAACAAGGAAATAAACAACATCAACTTACAGGAAAATCAAACTACCTACAGAAACAGGAAATGCAAATTACTTAGCTGCGAAAAGGGAAATAACAAAAACACACAGAAATGGGAGACCATTGGTTGTTGAGGGGCCCTCCCAGCAATCAGGGGTTGCGCTTCAATTAATCAAGCACTCATAGAAACAGAGACATATATGCACATCTGGAAATAGAACTTATATTAAATTCAGAACAACATTTACAAAGCTTCTTTGTTGATGGAAGCTAACTAACCAACTAGTCCGACTCACATTTGGAGACGACTTTATATAGTTTTTTTTACATGGATGAGTAGTTCGACCCTTTCATTTGTCGGTTGATCCAAAAATAGTCAACATTAACTGCTAACAAACAACCATGTAATGATTGGCGACAACGCACAACCATCTTCCTGATACTTTGCGTGTCAGTTCTCCTCGCATGTGCTACGGGAGTATAGATATTTGTTGATGTGGGAATGAAGCATGGTGTCAAATGGAGAGGGAATAATCTCGATCCTTCTATAGAAAATACCATCATAGCAATAGGACATGTGGAAAATAGAACAACGAAAAATTGTTATGTGCTTTAAATGTTTGAGAATATTCCAACTAACAATGCGCGGATTGATAAGAGGACTGTATGGCGAGCTGGATGTGATCTGTGCATGTTTAGTGTATATGAGTGTCCACATGGAGGCTCATTTAGAAACCATAATATACAAAGCAAGTTTATGTGTCAAGCACGTTTACAAATATCACATAATTGTACATAAAATCATGAAATAATGAAAATAATCCAAAACTACAATAAAAATAAAATACGTTCATACCTGGGGTTGAATCATAAGCTGAATGACAATAATTATACCAAAAAGGTAACAAAAGTGATTCCAAAAGAGAAAATTAACAACCAAGAATAGTGACAAAATCAGGATCAACAATCCTTTGATGGGGAGGTTGTAAACATTAACAAGGAATTGTTACTTTTTGACATGGATAGAGAACATAAAATGATGTGTGTCTATAATTAATTTGTGGGTGGACAAAAAAATGGTCAATCATTGTCTTTAAAGAACATTTCATTAAATTAGGACTAGTTTCCATCTAACCCCTTTGAAGATAAGACAAAGTTTGTGTTTCCAAAGTGTAAATTTGGGGTTTCTAACAAATAGACAAGTGTTCAACACCAACAAATAGACAAGTGTTCAACTAGATATGTGTAGAGCATATCCAAATCACTATTCAGCTTATGGTCCAGATTGCTAACCAGACTGCATGCTGTTGAAGACAGATTCTGAGTGTTAAAGCATGAAACAGTTTTGCAAATTGTTTATTGTCCACGCGTATGGATGATAGCATGGCTGGTGTTCTAGGAGAATCGCCATAACGCTTCCTCTGCTAGACACCACGCCACCAGTCCATGCATTTGGTTGATGCAATAGCCCACGTTCTAGAAGAATTGCCGGTGTTCTCTCCTTTGTTCGACACCACTCCACTAGTCGCACTAAAGAAGGAGCTGTATGTGACATCACATACGTTGAAGAGAACTGTTCACACTGAAGAAGGAATAGTGCTGTGCGTTGGAGTTTGATTAGTCGATTGCAGTAATGGTTGACTAAATTTAGAGAGGAGTTGACCACTAAAGGGTCGAATTGCTCATCTCTGTAAACATTGTATATAAATTCCTCCATGCACAGAGCTAAAGGGTTGATCATTTCATTAGTTAAACAGTCGTTTTCTGAAGAGAAGAACTCTATACTTTTGTTCCATATTTTTAATAGAAGCTGTATGTTCTGTTGTTTATGATTGTGTTAGAGTAAGAATTAACCAAGAACCACCCCTGATTATTGAAAGGGCCCCTCATCAATTAGAGGTTTCTTTTCTTGTAGTTTCGTTACCTTTCTTCCTTTGTAGTTAGTTTAATTTCTAATTTGTTGCTGTTATTAAATTACTGTAAGCATTTATTTCATTTGCTTCCTATAATGCATTTTATTTCTGAAGTTAAATAGTTAGTTGCGCACATAGTTTTCTTTCAATTTACTTTCAGTCATTTCATATTCAACTTTAGTGTTCATTTTATTTGCAAGTAGATAGAATAGGTTGCTTTTGTTAGAATAAATTCAATTCAGTTTATTTCCTTTCTGTTATAAATCCATTCAAGTTAAAGTTTAGTATTGTTTCTTAATATGCAATTATTTATTTTTATGAATTTGTTTAAGTTTATTTCATTGTCAAATTTGATCATTAAGTAAGTTTATTTACTACCTCCATGCATTGTATTTACTTGTGCATAAATTCAGCTAAAGATTAGATCATTTAGGTTGTTTTTCTATTATTTTAATTGTGCAGAATGTCACTTGGACAACTTATTTAAACTGTCATTCAGTCACCCCTTTTACACCTGTAGTTCAGTCTGCCATTCAGCCCATAGTTTCGTTTTTAGTGTTTTTAATGTGTTTTGAAATTGTTTTAAGTTTTGTTTCTTTAGTATTTGAGGTATGCTTTGACTGAAATAGTTAGATGATAGTTATATTTAACATTGAAGTTAAATTTATATTTTTTTAGGTTATTTATTAAAGTTTTATCCTTATCCCTACCTCTTTTCACATTGAACATGTTTTGATCTATGTTATGTTTTGTTTCTTGACCTTTTTTCTGATTCTTTTTATTGTTGTATTGTTTTGTGCTCATGCCTTTGGATCGATTTATCTGTTTGCATGTAAAACTTAGTATTAGATGTGTTGTCCTTAGAAAAATATACTAGTACTTTGTAGACTATTCCTTTTTCTGATTACCGAGAGAGACTTGTAGGATAGAATCTAAAGACATTCCTATTAAGTTTTCTACTTGATTCTCTTATCAAGTTTTCTTTATTAAGTTTTTTACTTGTTTCTTTTATTAAGTTTTCTACTTATTTTTGAATTAGGTCTTCCTTGCATTCCAGTTTCCCATTTTAAAAGTTAGTCGTTGATAGTATCTTTTCAATCTAAAGTTATTTCCTTATGAAATAATTATCAATTATTTAGTTTAATATTTTGTTCCAGTTCAATAACCTTAATAGTTGAATTCTTAGGAGTTTGACTCAGTTTTTTTATTTTGAAAGATATTTCGAGCTTTTGTTTGTTAAAATATTTCCAGGACACCATAGGAACCCCCCTACCTTTGCATATATTTTGTGTCAACTCTAATCCTACCAACCCTGGTCAATAATTAAATATTAGGTGAATTGATCTAGAAGATATAACACCCAAAATTTTGGCGTAGTTGCTCGGTAGTTGTTCTGTAAGGTAGAGTAGAATTCTTTATGAATTTTAGTAATAGGTTGGTAGGGGGGGACCAGTAAGACGAGAGGTAATAACTTGCACATTTGTTATAAAAGGCGCCCCCAAATTTAGCAGTAGTAGTAGCATATTTTTTTCTTTTGTTTAAAATTTTTCATGAGAAGACTTAGAGATGCTCAGGGTAGATTTGTTAAGACAGGAAAACTTATTGAAATCCCTACTAACTTTCATAGGGGATGTAATTCCCCAACTACTAACACACCAGAAAGGTATCGAAAGACACCTGTCGGAGGTAGTTCTACCCAGAAACTTAAGGAGACCCTATCAGGATATCTTACTAGGGAAGCCATAGAGGGAGAAGGAACCTTAACAAGAGGTTCTAAGGACCCCATCCCCAATGAAGTTCAAGAAGATCAGCCACTAGGAATCCCTAACTCTCCACTAGTTTTGAATCCAAACAATACAACTTTTTCACTAGTAGGAGATCCAAACTTCGTTGAATTTGTTGATCCTACCCAGGTAAAAGCTCTCTTTGGAACCTCCGTAGATCCAATTATCTCACAAATTGAAACTTCCACAGTAGAACCTACTATCCCTCTAGGATTTAATAAAAACATGGTTTATCAGAGGAAGATATCTCTCGAAAAAGAATGTTGGGACACCCCATTATCACCTTGAAAGGAACCTCCTAGGTATATATATGTTAAAAATCTAGCTTATATGGAGAGAAGGGGAGAAAATGAAGATTATGAGGAAGTTAGAAATGACAAAGGAGAAGGGGAAAATCGAACTGAGGATACCTTTGGGTTCCCTATTTTAGACACTATACAGGATGTAACTATGAAAAACATCCCTCCTTCTTCCTTACTGACTTTCTATGGAAAAATTAATGAGGACTTGAACACATTTATGTTTGAGTTCGATGTCCTTTGTAGGAGTTATAATTATCTACAAGATGCTCACAAACTAAAACTCTTTCCCGCTACACTAAAATATTCCGCCTTGAGATGGTTCATGGGATTAGGGGAATCCATTATCAAGACTTGGGATGATATCAAAACCTCATTCTTGAGAAAATATCAAGAATACTACAAACCTAAGGACTCTCGACATAATATATTCAAGATACAACAACTTGAAGAGAAAATATTGGAGGATTATCTTGAAAGGTTTCATTTATACATTACATAAATCAAAATATAGTGACCTCCAAGAATATGCAGTACATACACTTTTCCTTAAAGGGATATCTAAGGACTTGTTAAAAAGTCTTAATCTCATGGCAGCTGGTGATATTTCTCATAAAACCTTTGCACAAATCGGTGAGATGTGTACAAATTATTCTAGAAGTAGGGGGGAATTTAGGAAAAACTTTTGAGAGTCTTATAGTAGAAATGTAAGAGGAAACATTCCCAGTTTAGGTGGAGTTACAAGGATAGATTTAGGAAACCTATTGGAGAATTTCAAGACCGGTATCTTAGGAGCAATGGGTTCTCAACTAGATGCTTTACAAGCCAAGAAAAGGCAAGATGAAGAACAGGAAACAATGAGCATTTTTTGTCCAAGATGTAGGACAAACATCCCCAAAGGGAATTTCCATTAAAAAACATCTTGTTGTAATCTCACAGATCACATAAGGTTACCAATAATACATACAAAAATATACAGAATATACACAGATACAAGAGACAAGAACAGATAGGATAAATAGATTATATTATTCTCAATAGATCGTACAAAACCAAGAACTGAACTGGGTTCTTGTGAGGCTCAACAGCCTAATATATACAGATTACAAATAGTTACAAAAATAACTGCCTGTCGGTTCGGTGAACCGACACGACTATTAGTTAGCAGACTTAATTACTGTGTTTGCTCGGCCGACCGACTTAGTCGGCTGATCGACTAAGTCGGTCCCTCGACTTAGTCGGCTGATCGACTAAGTCAGTCTTCGTTCAAGTCGACTTATGTCGACTCTCTCCTTCTACACATCTCCATGTGTCACATCTATACAAAAGAGCATCCAACAGATAAATTCCCATCCTTTCCTGGGTTGCAAGCCATCTATAAGAGTGGGGAAGTAGTTGAAACATTTAGGATGCCTCCTTGGCAACCTAGAGAACAACCAACATATCAGAACTTTCCACCACAACCTCCACTCTATTATCCTCCATATCAACCAACTCAACAATGGAACAATTTAAGTTGGTAGAACTGGCCACCACAGTACCCTCCTCCTTAATTTCCATAGCAGAAATATTGGTCACAAGGGTGGAGAGGATAACCATACCCTCATTCACAACCTGCCCCTGCACCTAATCATCCTTATCCTCAGCACCAAACAAATTTCCAACAAAATTGGCATGGATTTGTACCTCCAGTTCCTTTCATCACACACCAACCTCATCACTTCCAGAACACAAATCCTCCCCAATCGACATTATTAGTTGCACAACCAATACCTAACCCAAATAATAAACCAACTCAAGCTCTTAAAAAAATTGAGTTTCAAACTCTTCCATCATACCTTATTTCGACTGTAACTATACATGAGATTCAATTATGATCTAGAAGAGTTGTGAATGACAAACCCAAGTCATAAATCATCATTCATGAAGCAAATGAAGAAGAAGAGGATTCAAATGAACCCTTGAATGATGTTATTTTGGAGGATGTGAACATTTTGAAGGTTCCAGTACATACCCATCCTCTGCAAGGATCTATTTAGGAGCAAAGAGTTCCTCCATTCCTAGAAAGACTAGTGATTGAAAAACCTGTAGTTCATCTGGAGTATGACATTTTGAATGAATTAAAGAATATATGTGTCAAAATCCTTCTATTACAAGCTATCAAGGACATACTAATCTACAGCAAGGTAAGAAAGGAGTTATTCATTAAATGCTCAAGGAAGAAGAAAAAGGACCCTCTCACAATTCATGTTATATGAGAGATATATGAATGTATGATAGATCAGTCCCGGATTGCAAAATATACAAATCCAGTAGCCCCAATAGTAACTATAATTATAAACAACACCGCCATAGAAAATACATTAATCGATTTAGGATCCGCTATCAATATGATGACCACCGCAGTCATAGGAGTTTTACAGTTAGGAAAATTTCTTTGACCTACCCCTTCCATTCTAGAGCTAGCAGACCATACTACGGTAAAACCTGCTAGAGTCCTGGATGAAATTATTGTATCAATAGCCTCATTGGAATACCCTACCAACTTTATGGTTATAGAATCAAAGGATCCTTCTAAAGGGAATCCTATTATCTTGGGAAGACCATGGTTAGCTACTGCAAATGATTTTATAGGATGTAGGGATGGAGAGATGACTATTGTTAACCCAAAAATCCCCCACTAAGCTCTCAATGGCCTATACCACCCAAGGACACCATCTCAAAACACTCATATCACTCCAATAGACCTTCCATTAGACCCCCACACCTCCAAAACAACCTAAGGATGAAGAAAAAGGGCTAAAAACCCCAAAAAGGAGCCCAAAATAGCCCCCTAGGAGCTAAAGCCCTCAAAAAGGGGCTAAAGTTAGGGCAGAAGGGGATAAACCCCTGACCAAGGGCTTAAAACCCTAAAACCCCTTGGAAAAACTATAAAAGGAGGGTGGGGGGTCACTCTCAAAACACTTATCCCATTGCCTATTGTTATGCTTCCCATGGATGCTTTGAGACCTTTGCCTCTCAAACCCCCCACACTCCATCTCCTTCATTTCCATTCCCCTTTGAGCCATTGCTCCCAAACCAAGAGAGGTGCTCCCATGAGCTAGGGCATAGTGGCCCATTCCCACCAGAGAAGGTATATTTGTGATTTTATGTTTATTTCTTTGCTTCTTAATATGCTTTGCTTTCTAACCCTTATCTCCATTTGCAGGTTTTGTTATTAACATTGTTTTGCAGGTTTTCCATTGTAGCTTAGGTTTATTTGCAGGTTTTAAGGAGGTGGAAGCCTATCCCATTTTCTGCAGAGGGGTTCACCAGTGCTTCATCTCCTTATTTATTTTCTGTTCTTATCCTTAGTGTTGGTTTACTGTTCTGCTTCTGTTATTTCCGTTTCATTTTTCTGCATTTTCACCATTAGTAGGAACTTACCCTTGTACCCTATAGGAATAAGGGAGCCATTCCTACCCCTGTAGGAGGGAGAAATCCTTACTATAGAACTGGTGACCATACCAGGTCAATCCCATAGGATCCCTGGACCAAAATTTTTATTTTCAAGTTTTTAAAATTGTTGCCCTAGTTTTTTAGAAATTTCATGTTAAATCTATCTTAAATCCTGTTTATTTCCCGTTTTAGTTACTACCGAAGCCTTTGCTAGGAAGAAATGAGTTAGATTGACCCCAGTACCAGTTACTATCAGCCAGATCTGACTCTGTCTCACCAAAAAAACCCCATTCCGAAGCAGGGCGCTCATATCGGAGCAAAATGTGAGACTGGGGCACACTTAATGGGAAAACAGGTGTGCCCAGGGTGCACTTAATCCCCTGATAAGTGTGACTTCAGCCCAAAAACTCAGGTTGTAGCTGTTTTTGCATTTTGTTTGACCCCCTTGCTCATTTCTGAAAAAATATTGTGGCCCCCTTGCTAGATTTGGTCAGAAATGTGCGGCCTGTCAAATAGAACTTTAATTTAAGATGAATAGACAATAATTTTCAGTTTCAGAGGACTGTTAGTGCGTCCCAATTGCCTCTGTCCACCATCGCAGGTCATTTTTAGTTTCTTCTTTTATTGTCTATAAATTATTTCATGAACAATGTGTAAATGTTAAGTAAACCATTATGGCTTAATAAAATGAACCTAGTCTAACTAAAAGCAACTTCAAAGTAACCATATTGCTTCCCCCTTCCTCATCTACCTAGTCATCACCCTCTAGGGTATTCTGGGATACGAAGAAGGGAAAGCTCATATACATCTAGGCACTCCATAATATTGTTCCAAACCACTAAAACCGGGTGACCTAGAAGGTAGAGGGGGTAGAAAAGGAGGGATTCTCATGGTGCTAAGCATCCTCCTTGTTGACCAAAATAGAATCCATGAGGTGACCCGAGGATCTACGAATGGGCTTAGTCCCATTGTGTTGAGATCCCAGCACCTTCTCTTGGTTGAAGAGGAATATCACTGTGAGGTAGACATCTAGTTAGGCCAGCAAACATTCAGGGTTAATCATTGTACTTGTTTACAATTTCTGGTTATGCTTGCATACACAACCACAATGATATGAAATCTACCATGATGAATTCATAAACCATCGTGCAGCAACCAAATACCAGAAAAACAAGCAAACAACTACACCATACCAAATAATTAACCCAACTCAGTTCATGACGCTGAGTAAGCCTTAAAATTTACTAATTTACACTAATTCAAAACAACTATGCATTCTTTGAGGACATAATTCCTTGACTGCTTCAACTGTGGGAAGTACTTGGGCTTTTCCCATAAACTCATTGTGAGGAGTACCACAGGAACCCCAAAGTAGTTGGTCGCTGAGAGGAATTGCCAAGCGAAATGGGCAACAACCCCTTTCGGTTGAGTAGAGACACCTGTGAGGAACAAGCCAAGCACTGTCTTTTGGCAGTCTTGGTGGCCTAGTGACCACCTTCAACCAATAGGAATCCACTGAAACTGGAGTCCAAACATCATTCCCACCCAGTTTCGGACATAAATTTAACACAATTGATCCTCCACGATCTTCCTCATGTCTAAGAGGCGAACCACCACCATTTGGAACACTTAATCGACACTGTCAAAGCTATTCTTAGCATTCTCCCACACCATCAGAGGGCCACACAGCCTCTGAGTCTGATTTAGACCCATATCACTCTGAACTAGACCTCCATACCGCACCATCAAGCCCCTTGGCTGGTGCAAATACGGATCTATTTTTCGGTCTAACCTTAGCAAGTGGACCCATGTCCACATAAAAACCTGTCACCCACAACTTGGCAAGTGGCCCAAGCATAGTCATGCATAATTTCATTAGTCAGCTGCCACCAACTATAGTGACCAGCCAAGTTGGCCCACTTGCAACACATGGGGCCAGTGGCCCCTCCACACACACTGTCCCTCCTGTCACACACGGGGGTAGTGGACCATCCACTTACATTTCCCCTACTGTCATAGATGGGGGTAGTGTCCTCGCCACTCATACTATCCCACCCACAACACTTGGGGGCACTGTCCCATCTGCAATGGTGCCACCGCAAGCACCCCCAATTGTGCAGATGCATTATGCACCTGCAAAACCCACCACCATCGCAGCCCCATCCCACATTAATATGGGGTCAAATCTGCCCTTCATGGTTCATCTCAACTTGCCTGATTTGGCCAGATTAACAAACGACCCCATTCGCCACCAATATTTTTGGCCACCTATGCCAACTAAGATGCCATCAAACATCCCCAAGTTTGAAGGAAAAGCCGAGGAATGTCCCCAAAACCACATAATGAAATTCCATCTATGGTGCTCATCGAATAGCATCATAGATGACTCTGTCAGGCTGAGGCTGTTCCAACGCACCCTTACAAGTGTCGCGGCCAAATGGTACATTGAGCTGCCATAAGACAAGTACCCCAACTTCAACTCCCTAGCCTTCATGTTCCTACAGTATTTCCAACTCCCTATCAGATATGACAAGGGGGTGGAGATCCTGCTATCTTGCTATCAAAGCACTGCCACTCACATAACTAACCATATCCATGAGTGGCAGCTACATCGTAGCTTATGCAAAATCCAACTAGACGATAGGATCTTCTTGGACTGGTTCCTTAACTAGACTTTGCTCCCACCCATCGCAAAGGATGTCACATTTGAATGTCCCAAATCTGAAGAAGAGGCCATACTGAAGGCCCAACAATTTGACCTCATTTATGCCCAGTCTGGATACTTGTATACCGTCATTCTTGATTCTCCCCGTCCAAGTACCTCCTACCGTGATGCACTGAGGGCATCCCATTCTGTGGACGACATCATAGGATTAGTCTCCCAACAGTCGCAGTCTCGACCGACACCACCTATCGTTACACCACAACCAAGCAACACTGCTAGTGTTGCTTACCAAAACCAAGGTCCGGACTATGCTAGAATGATGTCCCAGTCTGGAGCAACAACGTCTTATGCACAACCTATGCCACTGCAGCAGGCTCAGGCCATGGCTTGGCCAACACAGCAGTATGTGGGGAAAATTCCAACATTTGTGGCACCACCACCCCCACAAATATACTATGCACCACCAGTGCAACCAGTTCAAGCCCCCTACCCCACTCCATTCGGACAAGTGTTCACACAACAAAATCATCCCAAGCAGCCTGCCCCCAACAATAAAAAAGGGCAAGCTAGAAAAAACTGGCCCTGCAACCAAGGAAATAACCAATCGCAAGGAGGCGGTCAACAACCGAACCCTCCCAATAATGCCGCAGCTAACCGGCCAGCCCAAAACATCCACGATAGAATGCACCAAGACGCAATGCCCCGTTGCGCACAAACCAACCATGCACACTCTGTGATTTTTATGGGAATTACATGTTCGAGTGTCCCCTCATGGCTCACACTGAGCAGGCCATTCAAAACAAGGCCCAACAGGCCACCAATCCTGCCAATCAAGCCCAACCCAAGTAGGCACCACAAGGAACTCCCCCCATGGTGCTTCAAAACCCACTACCAGTCCAAGGATTCATGGCAACTGCACCTCCTCCCTAGGCCATTTCCAATGCTCCAGGGGCACCTCCCATGACCAAAATAGGTGTTCATCACCTGCTAGCCATGACGACTGAAGAGGTCAACTTACAAACCAGATAGAATCAGTACGGTACTAGCACTGAACCTGTTGACTCATTAGTAGCATCCATGTCTAAGACATTCAACCTGCCTCTTCAGTTACCCCCGTTCCTACGGCCCCCCATACGCAGAGTTGCCAATAATGCCACAGCTAGAGCTATAGTCAGCTATAGCATTATGGATGATTTGGCCTAAATGCTAACCGCCATGTCCACTCTTGAGGTACTTAAAACTTGCCCAATGCAGCGGAAAACCTTACTAGCTTCCCTAGGGGAAGTAGACCCCTCCGACTCCAAGCTAATTACCTTTGACATAGAGAATGGGGAACTGTGCATTCCCTCCACTATTGCCTTCCAAATCCCAGTGTCCATCCGAAATTTGGTTGTGCACCAGTGCATAGTGGATGAGGGGGAATCCACGTGCGTCATGTCTACTTTGGTTTGGCAGAAACTTGGATCACCAATTCTGCAACCGTCCTCCACAACTCTGTGGGCTTACGATGGACATCTCACTAAAGCCCAAGGAATCCTCCCACATGTCCCCATCACGTTAGCCGAGAAGACAGTCCTGATTGACATCGAGGTCATCAATGCTCAACTGGACTACAACCTCCTCCTCAAAAGGAGTTACATGTATGCCATGCAAGCAGTCGCATCATCTGTCTTCTATCTCATGATGTTCCCCCATGAAGGGAAGATTGTGATGCTTGACCAGCTTACTTATCATGACCCCCAAGGGTTAACGACACCATCCAACGCTATCCTGACCATCATCACCATTGAGCTGCAAGGGACGAACACACACGCCAATGTTGTCCCTACAATTAACACCACGGTTGAAAACACACCAACCTCCCCATTGTTGAATGTGGTCCCTGGGTTGTTTACCGATCCAACCATGACGGCTCCTTTCCGGTTAGTATCGCCACCGCCGACACAAAATGAAACTACAGACTTATGCATGGTCTCATCAAGCACCGCTGCACCCAAACAACCATTGCAGCTATAGCCCCAACCACAACCACAACATTGTCCACAGCCGTAACACCAACAGTAGCCACAACATCACTCGTAGCAGTAGCATTACGCATAGCCGTAACCACAAACGAATCCCCACATGCAACCGTCAGGGAGTTATTTGGGCTCATCCCCAGTCCATACGATTCCCTTCCTCTTCCCCCCACCTGATGTCATGAGCAAACCGGTAATGAACACCTTGAGCCTACCCAACTTTACATTGGGAATTCCGGTGTGGTATCTTGATCCACCAGCTCAACCAGCAAATCCCCAGGTTGTTTTAACCCCAGTGCAACCTATCGCGGTTGAGTCCCACCCTCCACCCGGTCCGCACAAGACAACCGCTACACTCGGACCTGCACCACCCCAACCCAAAAGGGCTAGGGACAAGAACACCAAAGCCACCGCAGAGCCACGACAAGTCCCACCTTGAATCGTCTGTGAGCAACAGGGCCGTCCAACTCAGAAATGCCCTGAAATCCTAGTGATCTGCATGCATCTAGATTCCATGGACAAAAACAAAAACATCCCCATGATTGAACTCTCAACTGTGCCGATAGTCAAAAACAAGGCATTAAGAACAAACCATGCTTGTGCCCTTTGCAGATTGTATGGACACTATTCTCACCATTGCCAAGAATTGCTTGAATTTTGAATCGCTTTAGCCGACCTTCATCAACATTCCCTTGAATCTGAGATCACTCTGATCGAAGAAGTTCACCCCCCATCTCCTTCTTCGGACACCATGTCCATTTACATGATGTCCAGTTATACAGATCCTCTTGTCTCCACCATCACTGATGGTCCATCAGACCTGTCTCTTCTGTTGTTTCCCCAGCCACAGCTGCAACCTCAGTTGCAACCTCAATCTCAGTTACCAGGGAAACAATGGGGTTCATTCCTGATCAACATGATCCTTTTCCTTTTCCTTTTCCCTTTCATTTTCCTACCATGTGATATCATGAGTAAGTTTGTCTTGGAAACCCGCAATCTATAGGATTTCACACTGGGATATCTTGTGTGCTACCTTGAACGACCTACCCAACCTCTAAGGCCCCAGGATGTGTTGACTCATGTCCAACCAATTGAGATGATGTTGCACCTACCTCCAGGTCCATCAAATACTCCTTTTGTCTCCAGGCCTGCCCCTCTTCCTCCAACAGAGACTAGGGGCAAGGCCACCAAAACCACAACCAATATCATTTTCATGATATTTAGCACCAGTTTCCATTTCACCTCGTCGGCTGTGGAAGATCCACCTGATCTATCCCGGCACCACTTACGCGATGACGGAGATATATGTAAAACCGCCTTAGGTTTTACCCCATTCCCTTTAAACCATAGTATGGAATTGCTTCTTCCCATAAAAGACTAGATTCCATCAGCCCGCCTTGCCAATGACCTTCATCTTGGCAAGGGGGCATACCTCTTCATTGACTCTAATGGACAACTCTTGGAGAACCCCCGCAATGGGCTCTACTTCAAGAAAGTTTATGCTTAAACATCACCAATGAGTTGCTTTATTTTATTTTTCTTGTTTTTCAACATTTTTAGCACAAGTCAGCAACAACACCATTAGTTGCTAATCCAAAGTCACCCAGAACTAGTTGGAGACACCTCTCACACCTCCGGGTTCAAATTTTCATTTCCCGATGAGACCATCGTCTCATGTTTAATAAATCAATTTCGGGACCATTTCCCACAATTCACCTCGATTTACAAGCCACGACATGATGATGCAAATGTCCACGGACCTGTACTTGTATCACACCTCCCAATTGCTACTCATGCGATTTTTTGGGCCGCCACCCGTTAAGGACTGTAATTTTAGCTTTTATTTTGCATTTTTAACACATAGTTGTCTTTTCCATTCACCGCACCTTACGCGGACCTTTGGACCACTGTCCATAAAACAATTTATTTTTCTTACATCGCATGTGGTCAAGTTCATCCACCATAACACACACACATGCTCTCTTGACCTCTATCTGAGAGCCACCTCGGTTTGCGTGACTTTTTCGCACCGACTCGTAGGCCTCTGCCACGATCTATCCCACGCATGTATTGGTATGTTTGAGAGCCTTCTACTCCATCCATACTACATGGATGACCTTTGGACCTCTATCCACCATCCTGACATGGGGCACTGCTCGTGCCACAGCAGTCGGTTGACCACATTGGAGTTTTGTTTAAGCTCTTTTCTGACTCCTTAAAACAATGAAAAGATCACCGAGCACAACTGATTCCTTTCCCACTCGCTAAAGTATAGGAAAGGGCATCTACATCGTCTCATTTACCTCCTTTTGTGGACCATGTAGACCATCAATTGAAAAGGACCTCCTTGGCACACTCAAGCCAATACCATTCCCCTCTACATACTTTTATGCTTTCTTGGGTAGATGGGTTGCACTTTACGAAAAAGCTCACTACCGGTTGTCGTTCAGCTCTTTTCCAACTGTTTCATCAAGAAAGGATCATCGAGCAAACTTGGTTTCATTCATGCTCGTAAACGTATTTGAATGACCGTCTAGCCAGTATAGGTTTAACCTTTTTTGGCCTGATTGGACTACCAACAGTAAAGAAGTCTCTCATCTCCTCCAGGATGGGCGAGCTCTCCTATGTATACTTTTATCCTTTTTTGGGCACAGGAGACTACCAACGAAAAAGAGCCCCCATTGGATTCTTCTTCGTTCTTTCAGACTCTCTAAAATTGAAAGCACCATTGAGCATTTACTTTCTTGGGCTTGCCAAAAATCCACAAGATCATACCACAACGGTGTCCTTAGACACCACCCCACAGAAAATAGTTTGGCAGCATCCCCACATTGGGTCACCTTTGTTTAGAGTACTCTGCAATGTGTCTTCCTTGGATCCCATCAGTATCAAAAGTGTCCACCTCATCCAAGTATTTCCCATCTGTAGCGACATTCCCGGTATTACAGCTATGATCCCATTCCGATGAGTCAGTTTCATTTGATGCTTGGTCTGCCCTACCGTCATACTCTAAACAAAGGAAGTTTCAGTCTCCCACTCCCCCACTATCCCTATTCAGTTTTTTCCCTTCCCTCCCATCCTACCCCCCAATTCAGTGAGTCAGTCCACAGATTGCTTCACACCTTTCGTTTTTCTCCCTTGCGCTCCTGGACAAGGAAACATCATTGCCTTGGCTAGGGGCAGGTCTCCCTCTATCAACGCCAACACACATATTCCAGAGGATAGACCCAAAGGTCCCTGTACCTTGGTTTCATTAACATCATTGATGAGTTCCTTGGACCACTTGAGAGGAGTCCTTAGTGCCTCTCAGGATGGTTGTTTCTCACATGCTCGACTTCAACTCCATCATCACACCATTGAGATTCATGCAGGGTTTGTTCCACACAGTATTTGGTCGAAGATCCCAGATGTCACCTGACTATAGCACATTGGTGAGTCCACTCGAGGGACCTAAACAGGTTATGTCCCTTGTGATTTTCGAGTTGTGTTGGAGACAGTGATCTGAAGCCCCAACAGTGCTTCGATATACCTTTATGATTGATGAAACATACTTGTACCACAGAGACTCTGATTCTCAATCGACGAGTCCACATAGCTATGAACTAGATCCAACAGACTGTCAGTCATGAAGATATAACATTCCATGAGAATTCCATGCATCCAATGTACCATATCAGTATTGTATTCAGCCTCACATGGAGGAAACCATTATTGTAACAACAGTTGTATATGATTGGCTCTTGTGTTTTAGAGCATAGATCAAATTATTCTTTTGACATTGTCATAAGCATGGGGATGCCCACCTCATCCATATACATGTCACACATTTATTGTATCTCACCCATTGATGGGAACCAAATTAATACAAAAACCAAAAGCCACCATGCCCCAGCCCCAGAAGCACCACCTCTACACAGCAAATCCTATGATGTCCATCGGCCATACGTTGAGCTCCTGCCCTCACACATCAGGGAGCAATCTGTTAACCCAAAAATACCCCACTAAGCTCTCAATGGCATAGACCACCCAAGGACACCATCTCACAACACTCATATCACTCCATTAGATCTTCCATTAGACCCCCACACCTCCAAAATAGCCTAAGGATGAATAAAAAGGGCTAAAAACCCCAAAAAGGAGCCCAAAATAACCTCCTAGGAGCTAAATCCCTCAAAAAGGGGCTAAAACCCTAAAAGGGGCTAAAGTTAGGGCAGAAGGGTCTAAAATCCCAAAAAAGGGGCTAAATCCCTAACCAAGGGTTTAAAACGCTAAAAACCCTTGGAAAAACTATAAAAGGAGGGTGGGGGGTCACTCTCAAAACACTTCTGCCATTGCCTATTGTTATGCTACCCGTGGATGCTTTGAGACATTTTCCACTCAAACCACCCACATTCCCTCTCCTTCATTTCCATTCCCCTTTGAGCCATTGCTCCCAAACCAAGAGAGGTGCTCCCATGAGCTAGAGCATGGTGGCCATTCCCACCAGAGAAGGTATATTTGTGATTTATGTTTATTTCTTTGCTTCTTAATATGCTTTGCTTTCTAACCCTTATATTCATTTGTAGGTTTTGTTATTAACATTGTTTTGTAGGTTTTCCATTGTAGCTTAGGTTTATTTGTAGGTTTTAAGGAGGCAGAACCCTAACCCATTTTCTGCATAGGGGTTCACCAGTGCTTCATCTCCTTTCTTTTCTATTCTTAGCCTTGGTGTTGGTTTACTGTTTTGCTTCTGTTATTTTCGTTTCATTTTTCTGCATTTTCAACATTAGCAGGAACCTACCCTTGTGCCCTATAGGCATAAGGGAGCCATTCCTGCCCCTGTAGTAGGGAGAAATCCTTTCTACAAGTATTTCCAATGGGTTGTCTACACAGAGACTTATTTTATACCCCCCAACATAACCAATAATAGAAAAATCATGTTGGTTAAATTGTTCTTTCGGGGATGAATACTTTGATGATATCTCCCTCCCTAGTGATTTATCTTGGGCACTTCAGGAGAATACCACTGAGAATGTATTAAACCAGTTTGTTTCTTTGACAACTTGTATAGATATTCCTTGGTCTTTTTCTCAGTTTGATCATATTTTTGGAGATGAGTTTCAAGAGAATATGGCTCTCTCAATGTTTATAAAAACACCTTGTGTATTCATGGTTGAAGAGCATACAGGAACCTATACCATACCTTGTGAGGTTGGCCCTAAAAATTTTGTACATATAAACGCAGGGTAAAGTGAAAACCAACAAGCACAATTGCTTAAATTTGTTAAAAAAACAAGCTAGAGCATTTGCGTGGGAATACATTGATATGAAGGGTATACACCCTGACACTTGTATTCACCATATTTACATGGATCCAAACATGTCAGCTGTAAGGTAGCCACAGAGGAGGATGAATCCTACTCTAAAGGATATAGTGAAAGAAGAATTACAAAAATTCATCACTGTTGGTTTCATCTATCCTATCTCTGATATTAAATGGGTGTCTCCCTTATTGGTAGTCCCGAAGAAAGTCACAGGGAAATGGAGCATTTGTGTTGATTTTAGAGAGTTAAACAAAGCTACACTGAAAGACTACTTTCCCTTACCTTTTATTGATCAAGTGTTAGATACCCTATCAGGTAAACAATATTATTCCTTTCTTGACGGATATAGTGGTTACAACCAAATTTTAATAGCACCTAAAGATCAAGACAAGACCACTTTTACATGCCCTTGGGGAATGCACGCTTATAGAGTTTTTCTATTTTGCTTGTGTAATGCACCTACCACTTTTCAGCTAGCAATCTTAGGAATCTTTTCCAATCTTATACATGACTGTGTGGAGGTATATATGGATGATTTCACAGCCCATGGTAATAATTTTCAAGAGGGTCTTGACAACCTCGAGAAGGTCTTGATCTGATGTCAAGAAACGAATTTATCCCTTAGTCATGAAAAATGTAAAATGTTACTGACAAAAGGTATAGTTTTAGGACACCATATTTCCTCCCAAGGAATTAAGGTATATACTGCTAAGATCGAAGTTATTATTGGCCTTCCCTCTCCCAAAACTCAAAAAGAGGTAAGAAGATTTCTTGGTCATGCAGGCTATTACCGCCGCTTTATTGAAAATTTCACTAAAATAGCTACACCAATGTTTGAATTGCTTAGAAAGGATGTTGAATTCCAGTGGATAGAATCTTGTCAAAATGCTTTTGAAATTTTAAAAGCTAAACTATTGGTGGCACCAATACTTAGGGGTCCTGATTGGTCCCTTCCTTTTCATATATCCACCGATGCCTCTAATACAGCCATAGGAGGAGTCCTGGGCCAAAAAGAGGGACACGCACCTTATTTCATTTATTTTATTAGAAATAATGTGACTCCTGCTGAACTAAATTACACTGTTACTAAAAAAAAAAATTTGGCAGTAGTTTATTCTATTAATAAATTTCTCCATTACATTACAGGTTACAAATTTTTTGTGCATAACGATCACTCTGCCATTAGATTTCTAATGAATAAAACAATCACCAATGGTAGAGTAACTCGGTGGATTCTTCTTGTTACGGAGAGAAATTCCTATGGCTTGGGGTACCACAACAGACAGCTAGACTCCAGAAATCAATCTTCTCCAATATGCAATAGAAATAAACAAT
>LPNX010583266.1:17203-29529 GCA_001517045.1 Pseudotsuga menziesii | reverse complement strand
TACACCTACCTTAGATTATAGCCAAAGTCCACAAATGATAAGAGATGGAGGGGGTCCACTTCTTAATGTTATTCGCTACACCACATAATGGTTAGCGTGAACTTCAAGCGACTTGACATCACCCTTATAAAATTTCGCTATCTCCACAAAACCTTAACCAATGTCATATAAGGGGGGTCCACTCCTTGGGTAGCGCAATCCTTCAAAACCATGCTAGCGATTTCCTTTCGGATTTTGACGTCACCATGATTTAAACTATCCACTCAAACTTTCAAACCAAACTTTAAAACGCATTACCTCACATGGAGAGGGTCGCACTCTTTAGGGGACCCATGCCATGTCACCCCATAACCTTAATATTTTATTTTAAAATGACTTTTCAACCTTTGACTTAAGTGCCAATTTGTCCAAATTTAGCATTAAAATGCTATTTTATGCACTTTTAGCCCAAATAATGCCTCACGGGGTGCTTTGGCTGCCCAACTGATGTAGAAAGTGGTCCCATGGGTAAAGTGGACGCTCGGGGTGTGAAAACGAGTGTCCCCACATCAGAAACGGACTCTGTATCTGACTTTTATTACAATGTGAAGTTTTTTAATTAAACCATTAAAAAATGGCTTAAAAAACGGAAAAAATTATTTTTTGCGGAAATTGACGAAACTCTAAGGGGACCTAGTACATGTCCATACGACTCAATTCGAATGCCTAGCATGGTGAAAAACACCGACACGAAGGCTCTAATAACCTCCCTAGGCCGCAACACCAAGATGACTACCCCAACTTTGGAGGTGTGATTGAAAAACTCATAAATTATTAGTCGTTTGTTCAACAACCAATAATAACCAAGGGAAAAAACACTCTGGGCTAGTCGGCTTGATGCTTAAGTCTGGGAAGCCGAGCCTTTTATAAAAAATTAAATGCTAGGACATTTTTTACAATTTCCCCAAGGGGGTATGAACATGCGTTACAAAAAATAAAACGACCCTGGAGGCCTGAAAGGACCTCTGAACTCTGAATATGAACAAGTATCTTGTTCATCACTGGCGGCTCATTGAAAGTCCAACTAGGTGCAGCCTAGTCGGTAACACCTTAAGTTATCAAGGAGAGGTCAACTTTTAGGGGAAAGAGGTCAAAAAGGGGCTAGCGCTATGCTTGGAGATCAGTGCTTGGTCAGCGTTGGGTAATGGAGTCAGTATCAGCACAACGTTTAAGTGAACCCACTTGGAATATGCCTTGATCTATGGACCCAGAAAAGGATTTGGCCCAAAAGATTCAGGTCACAGCGAAACTAGCAGAAGGAGGGCTAGCACTAGGGTTTGGAGAGGAAGATCTGCAGATCTAGAGCCACCAAGAGACTATCAGCTCAACATTGGAGTGGAAATGAGATCAGAATAGCCCGATCTACAAACCCAAGTCAAAAAATTTCAGGAAAAATCAGATCTGGAAAAGTGAAAATCTGATGAAGAAGGCTAGGAGGCTGAAAGTCATTTTTTTAGATCTAGGGCTACCTAGCAGGCACTCGCTTAGCGTCGGGGATGTTTTGGAATGAGGAAGACCTAATCTACACACCTATGTAATTATTTTCCGGAGAAAGTCAACTCTGGAAAAAGTCAAGTTTTCAGTGGGGTGCTGGGGTTTGAGCAGTCAAAATTTAGATCTAGGGAAAACCAGCCAGAATTAGGGCAGCATTGAGGATGATTCAGTGAGTGGGATGCCCAATCTACAAAATCCATAAATGGTTTGCTCAAAGATCAAGCGGTTCCCCGATTAAATATTTTTTTGGATTTTTATTATTTAGGTGTTTTTCAAAAAAATTGAAGAAAAGCAGGTACAATGGATTGAGATCTAAAAAAAGGAGAGACTTGAGGGGGATGCCCAATCTACAAAACCCATAAATGGTTTGCTCAAAGATCAAGCGGTTCCTCGATTAAATTATTTTTTGGATTTTTATTATTTAGGAGTTTTTCAAAAAAATTGAAGAAAAACAGGTACAATGGATTGAGATCTAAAAAAAGGAGACTTACCTGTTAGATCTTAGGTGGAAATACTTGTAGATGCCTTGATGATGATGATCCCCGCCATCCCGATCAATTCTGGAATATATGAGTGAGTTCTAAGACCAATGTTGTGCTCCAAGTGACCTGTGCGCCCTCTCTCCTGCATAAGCAAACGTCAACAATATTAGATTTGCCATATCATGAAAGAAAAGCAAGATCTACAGAAAAGTAACAAGATGCAATCATAGATCACAATGAAACTAATGAAAACCCCCTGTCACAGATGAAACCAGTCCAAGCGAGTTGAGGCCCCCCTGCAAAAACACCTAAGATGAAGTCGCCCTCCTGTAGACAAGACAAAGATCCTGAAAAAAGAGTATAGATCTCACAAAATATACCGAATGCTAGGAAGCAAAATATTTTCCAATCACCACCGAAGAACACCAGATGCAAAGCAAATCCAGAAAATATCCACAAAAAAATCTTTCTATTGATCAGATCCAAGAGCCAAAGACCCCTTACAAATGAGAAGTTCTCTCCTTTAAATAGAAATGGGAGAACCAAAATCCTAACCACTTTCAAAACCAGTGGCTAAGATTAAAAGATAAAATATTCTAATCAATGGTTGAGATGAGGTCAACACACAATACATGGATCAATATAACCATAAAGCACCAAAGTGGACTAAATCACCCGTAAAGAGGGTACCCCACTCAACAAGCAATAAATGAAGCACATGGTGGGTCCATGGAGTGTTAACTAACTCCCTCTAGGTGCCCCATGGCACAATAAAATAAAATAATATTTTAATTTTTAAACTTTGTGCCTCCTTGAGGAAATTGTGAGCCTCTCAAAAGGTCCAGAAAATAATATAAAAATGCCCAAAAAATAGGTGTGGGCCCAATCAGGTGCTGCAACTGCTGGAGAAGGTGTGGAGGACATCACTCTCATCATCACGACTCATCCCATGTCATTTCCTTGCTTCAGTAGCCCAAATCGATTTCTTCAATAGCCATTTAATCATTTTTTAATCTGCCTCAGGAAATGTGAACCTGCCAAAACAGCCTCCTAGGGTGTCTGCATTGTTAAGCTGAGCCCACCAGGCTCTCTGAGATGGGGGTACTATGGTACAAACAAGTGGCTGCACCCCCTATGCCCATACAACGCCCTAGGAGATCCAAATAAAAGATCTCCTTGCTTAGACACATCATCCTACGAAGCAAAACTGCATCAGAAAGGTAAAATGAGCCTGATCATCTCTGTAAGTGTCTGGAACTCAAGATAAGCTATCTCATTAGACTCAGAGCGTCCAAATCCATTTAGGGTGTGTTGCCCACCTATTTCAACTAGGTGGCAACCTCATGTACATTGAAGATGTACATTCTGCGCAGCTTGTACCATGGAAAAATCCTAGGGATTTTTCACTCAGCAGGGCAATTCTGTCCCTTTTGTACACGAAATGTCCGCTCCCCTGCGTGGGACAATTAATGTAACTTTATATGTTAGCATGGGTCATTCCTCTAAGGATGTCACCATGGACTTTATTATCAGGGAAGTCCTCTTCACCGAGTGTTTTTTTCCCCTTCCAGTTAATTTTGTCAATTAACAATTTTAATTGGTTGGGTTTTTCACTCACAAATCCTCCAAAGTGGTGAATTGGCGTTTTGATAATTGAGCCCATGAGGTGGCTAAGGTTTCAAGTTGTTGTCCATGACCATGCTAGCCATATCTTGTAGTCTTGTGGAATTTCGTTAGGATTTTAATTTTAATTTTTTATTTTTCCTAATTAATTAACTTTACAATTTGGTGGTTAATTAATTAAGTTTTGATGTAATAATGTAATCTCTTGAACCTTGGCATTTTGTAATAGGGGCTATGAATGCAAATGAAAACGCTATGACACCCCCTAAGCCATTGGTTCAAGTCCCATGTCATTCTGACAAGGAGTTGGGAAGTTAGACCAATTTTGGTTAAGTCAAGGTATTTTTTCCTAGGAAGTTAATTTAATTTCCAAGGGTGAAAAATTAAATTATTTGATTTTGAAGGAAAAAATCAAATAAGGCCATGGTAATTAAGTTTGAGAGGTGGCTAATCATAGTTAATTTTTATTTAAATAAACCCTCCCATGGTCAAAATAAATTTTTGAAGATTTCCCAAGTGGGGTGCCCCTCTTGTCTTAATAAAAGATAAAAAATAAAATATTTAAAGTAAAAGATTAAAAACTAAAATTAAAATAAAAGATTAAATAAAAGATAAAAATAAATAAATAAATAAAGGATAAAAGATAAAAAATAAAAGAATAAAATTATAAAATTAAAGATAAAAAATTAAAAAATTAAAAAATAAAATATTAAATAGAAAATAAAAAATAAAAAATAAAAAGATAAAAATAAAAAATATAAGATTAAAACTTGAAAATAAAATTAAAAGATTAAAAAATAAAAGATAAAAATAAAAAATAAAAGATAAAAAAAGATTTAAAATAAAAGATAAAATAAAAGATAAAAATAAAAGAATAAAAAGATATAAATTTTAAAAATAAAAGATAAAAAATAAAAGATTAAATAAAGTATAAAAAGTAAAAGATAAAAAATAAAAAACAATAAAAAATTAAAATAATAAAAATTAAAATTTGAGTCAAAAGGGGGCCCCACTTGAGTCATGGAAACCCTAGATCTAAGGGTTAAGCTTTATTGTGACATGGATCTATCTTTTTGACCATTGATTTGAAAAGGCACCCTGGCTTATGATTGGTGAATGGCTTGCAAAGTCAACAAACCTAGATCTGGTGGTGGAGATCTAATCTTGGCCATTGATCTTCAAGGGGTTGGGGTTGCTCCTCAACTATATAATGAGGGTCTCACTCCCTCATTTAGATAACTTCTCTGATGCTATTGTTATGCTGCTGAAATTCTTCCCTCTTCTCCTCTCATATTTTCTCAAGCATTTGGTCCAAGCCTCTTGCCATTGTTGTATTGAATCTTGCCCTAGTTGGGTTATAATAGAAGAAAGCTTTGGAGGCAAATAGTTGGTGTGGATCTATTATTTCATGCATCTTTTGGTGAGGTAACTTGTATGTATACTTATTTGATTTGCATTTGTATTAGCTTAGATAGCTCTCCACAAAGTATTTTGTGGAGGGATTTGTAAGTAGAAGTATTTCTGCTTCCATTTGTGAGTTTTTAATAAGATTTATCAAAGTATTTTGGTAGATTTATTGGGTGCTCACTTCTTTGCTTACATTTTGCAGCTCTCTCATAAGTTTATTTGCAGGTTTTCCAAGCCAAGGACATCTCTCCAAGGGTTTCTTTTTTCAAAATTTCATTTCGGCCATTTTTCTTTTTCCTTTCTAAAACTGGGTTTTATTCATTGTATAGTGAATATAACCCTTGTTTTAGGGCTTTCATCCATTATATATTAGTATAAAGCTTTAAATCTGCTGTTTATAAGTCATTTTCAGCCCAAAAAACGTTCATTTTTAACCACTAAAATTTCAGTTTTTCCAATTTTTTAAGTTCAGTTTTTTTTTTATAAAATTTCTGGGTTTTACAATAATCTGTGTTAACTTTCTGATTCAGTTTTCTGCAGTAATTTCCAGCGAATAAAGTTGCTGGTTTTTTGCAGGTTTATGCACAGAAGAGGGGGTTATGCCGCCCGAAATTGCCTAGAAAAAACCCAAAAAAAGTTTTGGTCCAAAAGGAACCCAAAAAAACCACTTCTTCTCTTCTCTTCTAAAGGATTGTAAACCCCAAAAGAGAAGTTCTCTTTGGGGTATTCTCTGCTGTAAATCTGTATATGAGTAGTGTAGAGATAGCTTAGAAACTAGTTGTTTAGATTTATGCAAGTTTATTTCTGTTCACCCACCTTCCCTTAAGGGATTGAAGTGAGGTTAGGATAACTAGTTTTATTTTCTGTTTACCCACTATTTCTGTGACAAACCACCATCTCTGTCATAGAGATTGTTGTGTGGTTAGGATACTGTTTTAGCTAGTGTGTTTTCCTTTCAAGTTTCATTTTATGTTAAAGGGGTAATCATACAACCCACCTATCCGGTGTATCCTCTATCCACTTGTCATCTCCCTTTAGGGACTTCAAGTTGGGTATGAAAAGCAGGAGAAGTGGGGGCTTAGTTTAATTAAAATAACACTCTTTTTTCTGCTACAAATCTTCACTTTATTTTTCAGTCCAAGATCAAGTACCAGCACCTCCCATAAGGGATACCGCTTGGTTGATCTTGTTGATAGTTTAAAATTTACCTTGCATGCTAATCACCAAGATTAAAATTTACCCCTAAAATTAACCAACAACAACTTCACTACCCCCTGTTCCTCTACTCGGTTATCACCCTTCGGGGTACTCGCGAGATACGACAGGGGATAAAGGAGTTATAGTTGAATAGGCATCCATCTAGCTGTTTTTCCTGTTGATTAAAAACAGTGACTCGGAGGCGACTTGGGGTAGAAGACCGTGGGGGGGTCTCTAGGCGTTCTACATCCTCCTTGTTGAGCACCGGGCCATTGGGGTTTGACCTGGGAGCTACGGGTGGGCTTTGCTCCCACTTTGTTGAGCGCACCAACATTCCTTCTTTGACTTGAGAAATACTAGATTGGGGTAGTCACACCACCGGATCTAAAACTTAATCAAAGATCTCACCTCTAATAAAATTTATTAAAATTTACAAGAGACATTGCAAAACGTCCTACAAACTCAGGTCACTGCTATTTATCTTTGCCTTGCTGTTTAAGGTTTTTACTGCAAGCACTTTCACATTTTATTTCACTGCAAGCTTTTCACTTTTCAGTTACAAGTATTTCCTTTCAGTTTCGCAAACTCTTGTGGTGGCATCTTCAATTCATTTGATTAACTAATCGCATTGTTTAGTAATCTGTAGATCTTGTGTAATAGCTTAATAATTGTTCCATTTATTCAATCTGTTCATAACATTTGATACAACTGTGGATATTGTTTATACTACTTAACTGCTCATTCATTATTGTTTATATTGTTCATAGTATTCATTTGTCCATATTGTAACCTGTTTTGATTGGGATAACACATAAACTGTGGGTTAATTAACTTAGATTTCAATTTCATTTGTAAAGTTGTAATTTATCCTTAGACTCCATTTGTTAATAGGCACTAGTCTTCATTTATCTCAAGGTTTGCTTGTCATTAAAAGGAGATCTTTGCATTTGCATGATGCTTGTCATTCTTTAGATAGTGTAAAGTCCTAGCCTTGCAATCTTAATAAAAGATCCCTTTAATTAATTTGTAATTAATTAATATATCTGGAACTTAGTTTTCCTGTAGGGACTACCCCCCTTGGCTCTGTTGGGATCTTGCCTAAACGGAGGAGTTGTGGACTGTGGTGACAGTGGTCCCCAGCTCTCGCTTGCCCCCAAGGACACACATAGCAGGTTGTGACTTTCCTGTTCCTTAAAGTGTGAATTAGGCGGCAACAGGGTGTATACTCATACCCCTCTCAGGTCTCTACCTGATCATCAACCATATCCAATAGTCAATATAACCATTTGTCAATGATCAGATACCAATAATATAACTCAGACTCTGTTGCTAAATTTCTGTGGTGATAGGTTAATGGTGATGTAATCGGAGAAACCACAGTATCGAAATGACAAAGTCGACGTTTCGAATCCATATCAGGATCCATCATCAGGACAAGTCGAATATGGAGAGAGTGAAAACCAAGGTTAAATACTGGAGCTGGGTAAAACGTCTAAGGGCGGCCGCGGAGACTAGGGTTTGCTAGGTCAAAAAATAAAATTTTTTAATTTTATTTAATTTCAAAATGTGCGGAAAAATGATCTCTTCCAGTTTTTAATGATTTTTAAAAACCACCTAAGGCCCTAAGATTTTTAAAAACCCTATCAAAACCCTAAAGTTTGAATTTTATTATTCCTAATAACAATATTTTAAAACTTAAAGTTCTTAAATTTATTAATATTAATAACAAATTTGAAACCTAATATTAAACTTAGAAACTTAAAGTTCTTACATTTGTTTTTATTAATGAATTTTAATTTTAGCTATAATTAAGTTTTAGTGAAAGGTGATCTTTTAGCTTAATGACGTGTGATCTTTTAGCCTAATAGCTGGGATCTACTCTTCAGAGTAGTGAGAGGACAAATCTTTAAAGACTGAGGAGTTTTTTCATCTGAGCAGCGAGAAAGACATTTCACTTAGTTTCTTTAGAGACTGGAGAGAGCAGTAGTAGAAGCACGAACATTTGGAGCAGACGTGAGTAGCAACACATCACTCGTGTGGGAGTTGCTGCACACATGTGGAGGCTGAGAGGGCCCAGAGAGCCGAGGGTGTTCATTAGTGACTGAGGAGAAGCCATTGGGGTTCAGTCAAAGTTAGATTGAGAGCAGAACAACTGAGACGTGCCTCTGAGGAGAGAGGATGCAGCTGTACAGTTGGGGCACGTTTTTAGTGATTGAGGACGAAGATCATCTTCCAGAGTAGAGTTGAGCAGTGCAGAGAGCAGAGGAAGCATCCTTTTGAGGATTGGACATAGAGTACAACATCCAGTGATTGGTAGAGGTTGAGTTGAGAGTTCTAGCGTGAGGTGTACTGCTAGGGGCACATTATCCAAGAGTAGTAGCTGCAACTACTACAGATTTAGGGCTTTGGCCCTTCAGGTTCACTAGTTGTTTCTCTAACTGACACTGTACTTCTTCTATATTATATTTGCTCTGGGCTTGCGAAAGAAGAAAGCCCCACTATAGATCGTTTTCCCCATTGGGGTTCCCAGGATAAATTTTTGAGTCATGTGTGATTAGATTGGTTTTTTATGAGTTGTAAGGTTTTCATGTGCTGCTTATTCTGATTTTGATGAAAGAGTATTTTATTAGGGATTAGTCAATATTGTGGTCGAGTTGAAGTTCCGACTTCCTAGAGCGAGTGGAGATCTCTGGGAAATTTTTACAGAGGTTAACTATTGCACTCTTCCTTAGGGCGTGTTACCTCACAAATTAACACCCTTTCGTTTAGTTCACATGGGGCCGTGCTAAGATATAAGCCATATATATAAAATTTTTAGATCTTGTGGAATATCTCAAAAATCTTTTGACCAGTTAGTCATACTCATGTATATACTTCTTGACTGTGTCTATCAACTGTTGATGAGTGAGCTGGTTGAAAAAGACCTCCTTAAGACATTTGAATATTTTTAAACAGTCCATGTTGAATGGATGCTAGGTAATTATGGAACTATTGGTTTCTTTTGCCAACAAGAGAAATCGATCATATGTAGGTCCTTCCAATTGCAACACATTTAGGTTGATGCATTCCTTATCCTTTTTTTGTGGATTAATGAAGAAGCATTGCCCGATCATACACTTTTTGGCTTCTTTCTTGATGTTTTGTGAGCTTGCTTCCAGACATAGATAGGGAGTCACTTTATGTTGATTGATAGGATCACTTTGTAGTGCCGACACTACTACCACTAGGGATATCACTTTTTCATTGATTTCCTCTATATCTATTGCCTCCATTTTAGTTTTATCTACATTTATATTTGATTACTCTATATTTTATTTAAATTCTTTGTTGTTAGACTCTATTTTCTAGTTGAGGAAATGCAAACGGTTGAATCCACTTTTTATGATAATTAGTTCAATCTCTCCTCTATTTCTGCTATATTTGCAATTTGATTATTTATCATTTTATGTTATTGCTTGCTTCAGGGTTCCCATTCACATGCCTTGCTTGAGTGATGGGATTCAAATAAAATATTTGTCCTTTTACTTGTGAATTAATATATAGAACATGTCAGGGCTCAATAAACATTTTTAAATGCTGGTGAAAGGGTTCACGTTATGTTGGCACACCCTTTTGATTTTGAATTTCCTACCTTTTCAAACACCTTTTTTATTTTACACATGGACTGTAAATTTTCTCCCTTTTCAGATATTAAAAATAGAAAATAGTCGACTATATTCTGACCTCAATATTTTTTATCCTGAAGGGTTTTACTCCTAGTCCACCTGGCAGAATTGAAGCAACTGGAAAAAGGGAGTCAATGCATGGTGGAAATACAATAGCAGGAGGAGAGGGTGTAACAAGACGAGTAAGAATTGTAATAGATTCTACTTAAGTGAGAAGTGATAGAAAATGATGTAACGGGGTGGTCTTAGGCTATATGTTTAAGACAAAATGCTATATGTTTAAGACAAAATGAAATCACGAGGGGAAGTGACACTGGGAAAGCTGACAATGGAGGAGTGATTGGCGAAACCACGAAAGGAAATGAAAATGCTTATTTGCATGAAGGAGCAAGCAGGGATAGATGATGATTAAACAGTTGGGCAGAATAAAATGTAGGCAAAAATGGCTATGGAGGGAACACAATTATTTTTATTTCAATTTTATTGTTTGGTTAAATGGATTGATGATTACCAGAGATATATGATAGACAACAAAACGGTGACGATCATTGAAAGACAGATAGGCTGGGTGGAAATGGATTGCATAATGAAAGTAGTGAAGGGATCAAGATTTGAGAAGCGAACATGGATGCAGTGAAGATTTTTGTTTGATGGATGAGAAACATAAATTGTAGGCAAAGAGTGAACTGTGAAGGGAAGATAGATGGGTTTAGAGCAAGCAAAACTGAGTAATGAGATTGTAAATGCCATAAAATAGGACCCCTTTTCTATTGCTTTGTACACAGATATGTAAGTAAATATAACATAAATTGATCTAACATGGTATATACAATGGGGATGAAAAGTATGGATTATTGTCATGAGTACGTAGGTATATGAAGGGTGGCCTCTGTTCCATAATAAATCATCTATAATTATTATTACAGCACAAATAGTTGCATAATACATGGATTACACCTCAAAAGACACATTACAATGATAATGCATAATTTGGTTGATTCAAGGAAGATTATGAAATTCAATACTTTGTTTAATGTACTGGAATCTGGATTGAGTGGCTTGTCTCACATTATCATATAGTGCCTTTTGAGGTCCAAAGATCTATCTTGAGTTCAAAAATGAAAGGGGTTCAACTTCAAACTTTACACAATTAATCTATTCACTGCTGTCTCTATTGAATGTGAATTATTGGGGTATTGGTAGACATTTTTGTCATAAATATTGTAAGTTGTGAAAATATGGTTATGAAAGTATCTAACTATCTGCTCTGTTAAGATGATTGATTTAATATTAAATCCTTTGAATTTTTTTGATGAAAAAACTCATACCATCTTAATTATTATTTGCAGGTTGGTCCAGATCCAAGACCTGTCATGCGCAAAGCGTATCTGATGTTTAAAAATGGTGGTGACCCAAATGAGGTATGCCCAAAACACCTATGATAGAGTGGCCTAGTATTTTGAGAATTTTCTGATAGGTCCAGAATGTATTTTAGAGGACTGAGTTGCACTTTGTTCATTTGCTTAGACGTGCAAAAATAAATTTGACTTATTTTGTTATTCATGTTTCTTTTCCGGGAATTTTTTTTTATGGTTTAATAAAAATAAGAGAATCAAGTTTGTGAGGAAAAAATTATAAAAAAAGAAAAAAGTTCTTGCCTAAGGAAACTTAATTAGAGCTTGCCTGAACAAATCAAAGGGTTAAAAGAGGAGAAGCTAGAAAATCTAGAATCTAAAAACAAAGGTGACAAATAAAAGAATAATGAAGAACTTTCCTGCTTAAGGAATCATAATCAATGGTTACTTACACAAATTAATAAGCTAAGGAATGCTAAGAAGTCAATATAAAACAAGTTAGAACAACTTTGACAGATAATATAGAAATAGAGAACTCTTTAGGGTCTGTTGCCCACCTATTTCGACTAGGTGGCAACCTCATGTACATTGAAGATGTACATTCTGTGTAGTTTGTACCATGGAAAATCCTTGGGATTTTTCACTTAGCAGGGCATTTTTGCCCCCTTTTTTCACGAAATTTCTGCTCCCCTGCGTGGGATAATTAATGTAATTTTGTACTAGCATGGGTCATTCTTATCAAGGATGTCACCATGGACTTTATTATAAGGGAAGTCTTCTTCACCGAGTGTTTTTTTTCCCCAATTAATTAATTTTGTTATTTAACAATTTTAATTAGTTGGGGTTTTCACTCACAAATCCTCCAAAGTGGTGATTTGGCGTTCTCATAATCGAGCCCATGGGGTGGCTAAGGGATTAAAATGTTGTTTATGACCATGCTAGATATCTGTTGCCCACCTATTTCGACTAGGTGGCAACTCCATATACATGAAGATGTACATAATTGTACAAGTTGTACCTTGAAAAAATCTGAGGATTTTTTCACTTCTGCAGGGCAATTGTCC
>LPNX010583265.1:141750-170610 GCA_001517045.1 Pseudotsuga menziesii | reverse complement strand
TAGTGTATGTATTTTATGTACATTAGGTTGTCAGTTTTGTTTTTTATATAATCTGCTGGTGGTTGTAGATGTCTTCCAGAATGTATGTAGGTTTCGCTGATGGCGCCAGCCGTCATACTTGTAACCTAGCTTCGGCAGCATGGGTTATCTATTCTCCCACAAGACAGCTTGTTGCCGCGAGAGGCGCTTGCTTAGGTCCTACCTCGAATAATGTTGCTGAATATAGGGCGGTTATTGAGCTTTTATGGGACGCGTTTTCATGTGGTATAACCCAGCTTGAGGTCCGTTTGGATTCCCAATTGGTTGTTTCCCAGCTCAACCAAGCTTATCAGGTATGAAACCCTACATTGTTACGTCAGTTCATGAGAATTCATTCATTGGAAAGGCATTTTGAAGTTATTACTTTTAATCATATTCCAAGGAGTCAAAATTCATTACCTGATGCATATGCAAATTACATTTTAGATTGGCATCTCACACATAATTCATAAAATTATACAGCAAACACATAAAAAACATTTGTAAATATACTGACAACCAAACACAATATATACATATATGTAAATATCTGTTCATACAATAGATAGGTCGAGTCTGATCCGTAGATCCCAAAATATCCAAAATATACAAAAATATGTATCGTAGTCCATCAAAATGCCCTAAAACTATGACTGTCCGCTGTGACCACTAGGACCTGGCCGGTCCCCGTGATCTCTGCGCCCCCTGGCCTCCTCAGCCTCCTTGGCTGCAGCTGCCTCGACTGCATCCCTGTAGACCACCACTGCCCTAGCTACCCGTCTGAAAAGACGTAGCCAGGCTGGGGGCACCCCAACGACGAACTCCTGCATGGCTGCAGGGAGATGCTCTATCCGTATGGTGGGTACCCGCTCGGTAAGCCTAGTCATCTTCTCCTCGAGTACCTAGATCAGCCCAGGATCTCCTCCTGCCATAGGACGTACAAAGGTACGTGGGTGCCCTGCAGGGCGGACTGGTCCAATATCTACATTTTGACATATGAGTAGGGTCAGACTTGTGCATATGTATATATCATACTATTGAAAAATTTATAAAAATTTAATAATGATAAAAATTAAAAAGACTTACCCATCTCTCCCCATGCTCCTCCTGGAGGGAGGACTAGGTCTGGATCACCTCGGAAATCTAATCCGGCATATGGGAACTGCTCCAATGCGGGCACCTGACGTTCCCACCATGTGTAGAAATCGTCGTCATACATAATCTGTACCACATCTCCTCCTCCGTGACGGAGGAAGATGTCACCCCACCTGCTCAGCCTTGGCTGACGTGGATGTCTGACCTCTAAGGGTATCGCAGGGCTCATGGCCGGCACCCTCTCAAAGAAGAACGCAACCAATATGCTCGCATACCCGAAGTTCTTCCGTCTCCCTCTCCTGCAATCAGATAATTGCCTCTTCATAAGAGGGGCAATTCCCGAGCACCAGTCATATAGGGTGCCTCTGAAACAATCAACTGCCACTCTCATCTGAGTCCTAGTGGCATGATGTAGTCCTGATGCCCCTGAAAGTCTAACCACAGTACTGGTCAATACCTGTAATGTAAAGTCCTATATTTCTGCGATGTGAATGCTACTGCCCTTCTTCTGTGTCCCTGGTTTGCAGAATACGTCAACATAATTCTGAACACTCAAAGGGTCACCACTCCTGCCAGTTCCCTCTAAGTTCACCGGGGCTCCCCGATGTGATAATCCAGTAATAAAATAGAGATCCTGAGTGGTAAACTCCAAAGTCTCACCCTCGATGTTAAACATCCCAAGGTCATGGTCCCAGTAGTTAACCAAGAACTCTAGTATGCGGACATTGGCCCGCATTGGTGATGTGCAAAAGAACTTATACAGCCCACTATTCCGTAAAGCTTGAATGGTAGGCGGGCTTTGGAATGCCGCTTGATCCATCATCTCGTGTTCTCGTTCCCTCCACTCCAGCACCATGATGTCCTGACAAAAAACACACAGTTTAATTCAGTAATTCATCATCAAAATTCAAAAATTTGAACCATTTTCAAAGCATTTATCCTTAGCGCAGTATGCGCGATTGTCCATTGGGACAGGTCGCGCATCATGCGCGGCTTCCTTATGCAGCAGCCCGCGCATGAAACGTGTATGCGTGAATTTCATGCGTGGCAACCCGCGCATGCATTCTGCCATCTTTTAAATTGATGAATAAAATTGAATTAACCTTCAAATTAAAAATTTGTTTCGATGAAATTAAAGAGAACTGGGTGTAGATTTACCTGCAACTGACGGATCTGAATTTCACCAGTCCAATTGTCCACAACGACCGATCAAAGATAGAGGGTAAAATGCTCCCTTTTGGCTCAAAAAGTGAAATGGTATGAAATGTTTCAATTTTCAAACTATTAATAGAAATAAAATTTTGTAAAGTGGGTCTTTTTCTATAGTTTGAAGTGCTAATTGACTAATACCATCACTTTTGTGCCTTGGAACAGGTTTACTTATTATTTCAAAGTGTTGATGCTTCTATAGGGTGGTTTTTGCTATTTCCAACATATGTTGGCAACTTATCATCCACATTAACCTTAGTATACAACATTTTGCCACGGACTATGGTATTTTAAGCCATTAGTCCCTTGTCTCTACCATTGTTCTTCTGTGGCTAGGATCCCTATTTCATGAGTATGATCCTTATACGCCATTGCCAACCTTTGATACTCATTTCCGTCACTGTTTCAGGCCCAGGGGTTTCCTCATAGCTATTTTTCACACCAAATAGAGCTTCCTATGAATCTCTCTTTACAAGCTATCCCGTTATAGGACTCCCCACCTTATGGAGTTTCTTTAGGCCCGGGTCTGACTCCTTAAAAATAGACTTGACTGTCGAGTTATCTCGTTTGTTCAAGCTCGTTAAGAATATGTGAACGGGCATTCGCATGGTGGTAGGTTATCTCTTTCTCGGCCCATGCGGAATAGTACGAGAAAGGATCACTCTCTTTTCTTCAGAATTGAGAAGAGTATTCTCAGGTATAGGTTTATCACTTTTCCGGACCCGAGGGACTAAATTTACGGAAAAGGAACACCCGGTTTGAGCTTACTTTTTCTTTTTCGTGCTCTGGACCCAAATATGAAAAAGATTCCGAGTGTACTTTGTGTCTTTGTCATGCTCGTTAAACACTAAAGAACAAAGCAACGAGTTTATTGTTGTAAGCCCCATTTCTCGTAACCAAATTGATCTTTCCGAGTGATCTTGCTTTCCTTCACACTCGTAAAACTCAAGCTATTTAGCTGTTATGGAAGGAGCGTTGGGTAGGTGGTAATTTAACCTTTTTCAGACCTCCCCAACTAAGTACGAAAAAGGTTCACCTTTTCTTCTTCGGAAGTTAAGAGAGTTCTTTTGAGGTTTGTTTTATACTTTTTTGGCCTTAAGAGACTAAATTGGACGAAAAAGGACCCCCCTGGAGTCTTCTTTGGCGTTTTCAGACTCTCTAAATATGAAAGCACCAAGCGAGCATGTACTAGTTCGGGCTCGTTAAATCCACGGATCAGTGTATCAAGCATTGTTTTCCCATCTCTTCAAGCTTGTTAAAAAATGAAGAGGGAACCGAGTTGGCTTTCCTGGACTCGTTAAAACTTAACAGGGAAGGAAAGGAAGAAGTTTTCTCTTGTTTTCAGTAATGGCAGCATGTCATCCTTGAACATAGCACTCTTTGCTTTCCGATATCCATGTTTTAGTGTACATCTGTGTTCAGCTATCACTTCGAGTTTTCTGACTCCTCCTCTTGTCCATTATACTTGGGGAATCTGATCATGTCTCCTACATGACAGATAATTCTAGTTGTCCTATCTATCTGTTATACGCTGCCTTGGGTCATCTCTGTGTCGTGCTCATTGTTCAAGGATTCTTCCCACTATCTGATTTATAGCCTGATCCAATCACCGTTATATCTGTTATCCTTTTACTTGTGTCTACCTTCTTTTGCCTAGTTCCTAGTCACTCTTGTGATCTGTTGAAGGATCTATTGCCTTCCCTATCATAGTATGGTTCAGTTTCAACACTTCCTGATGACGAAGACCTAGAGTTTGACGGTAGTACCTCTGGATTCACTTTCATCATTGGTGAACTCCTTTGCTTTAGTTGTCAATTATCATCTATTGGTTGACAAACTGTTGAACCCTCTCCATGTTCGACTTCAACTTACCCTTATTCACATGGCTTGGATTGTACTTGGTTCTTTGGGATCTTGTATGAAGACCTTAGTTCCTCACTTATGAACTAAGTTGCGCAAGACTATGTTCCGTTTCTATATCCAGCTTCCAGATCTTTGAAGACTCATCATTGTTATATTGTGGCTTTGATCCACTTTTGTGCTATACGTGGTCTTTACCCGTATCATATGATGTAATCAAATATTGTAAAGGAGCTAGTGTTCCAGTAAATTGAACATAGCATCCTCAGATATAGCTTTGTATATGCCATTATTATGTATTGGTTTCAGGTACTCCTTCTGCTCCACTAGACTTCTGAGTTTCTCCGGAGTTAGTATTATAATGTATTTCGGCCATCATTCCCCTCTGACCTCACACATTAGGGGGCATCTGTTATACAGCTGATTGGAACCTCTCCGTCCGAGTGCTGACATCCCTCAGGTCGGCACACAAAAGGACACTTATGGATTGAGGTTTGCCTAGTTTCATTATACCTTGGTTGATGATGAAATACATTGCCTATATGCCCAGTTGGTTACTTTGCTATTTTGATATTTTGAGTGCATGCGCGACTATCTCTATTGGCATCTCGCGCATATGCGCGAGTATTATGTTCAGCATGTCGCGCATACATCTATGCGCGGGTTGCATTTGTATAGAGTCGCGCATCATGCGCGGGTTGCTTTACTACAGACCCACGCATGGTTTCCTCAAAATTAGTTTTTAAAAACACAAGTTAATGGGAGATTAGTTGTTTCATTTACCTTAATCCCATTAACTGCTATAACCTCCCTAACCTTCGAGAACTACCTCATTTCCTTCAGATAAATAGAGGCCTTGTGGAGGGTGTTAGATGGTCATACTTGGAGAGCAAAGTTATGCTGGTGGATTTTCTACAGAGTCTTTGGAGCAGAGAAACTCAGAGTCCTTTGGTGACAGAGGAGTCCCTTGTTCAGACATTGGGTTGTAACCTAAACTCCTTCTATTATTGTTAATAAAACAGAGAATTTCTTCCATATTGTGTTTCATATGTTTTAGATTGGTGAATGTTTTCATTTCAGTATAATATATGATTTTCCTAACCTGCATCTTTATATATGAATCATACTGTATTTGGAAGAATCTTTGTTAACAGGTGAAGGAGGAATTATCCTGAAGATTTTGGAAGTGGATCAGAGAGGAAGAAGCTAGCTTGGATCAACCTTCGTATTTCACAAGTAAGTTCCTGCTACTTTTCTATTTCCTGTTATGTGCTTCTAAAAATCAATTTGTCTGCAAGGTCATAGTATGTTGGTAACCCCCCTGACCTAGGTTATTAGGTGAATTATCCTGTACAACAATATTACACACAAGTTGTCTCTATCTCGACATCAAACAATCCCGCAAAGAGATTTTGAAGCCACAATGCCTCACAACTTTCTGAATAAGATGCAATATACTTTGAATCAATTGTACTGAGTGATACACTCATCTTCTTCTTGCTGAACCAAGAAATCATGCCAGAACCCAAGCTGAAGCAACATCTTGAAGTAATTTTCCTATTTGTAGCACTACCATCCCAATTAGAGTCAACATATACTTACAGGTAGATCCTATCAACTCTCACATATCTAGGGTCATACTCAATCGTACCCCTTAGGTACCTCAACATGTGCTTTTCTGCAACAATGTGAACACGTCTTGGATCCACCACGTACTGGATCAAAATATTCACCACAAAGCATATATTCAGCCTCAAGTTCATTAGGTACATCAACAAACCAATCATTTACATGTAGACTATGGTATCAGCTATCTTTGAAATTGTATCACACACCAACTTCAAGTTTGATTCCATTGGTGTAGATATAGAATTGGAATCCGATGTCTCGAAACTCCTTGAGATATTGACTGCATATTTTCCTTGGATAAGGAAAATATTCTATGGATTCTACCACACCTCTAATCCCAAGAATCATGTCAACATTATCAAACTATGAGATATATTGTAGTTACTCCCTCTGAAGTGGAGAACCATCCTCCTTTTTCATCTTGTACTCTCTGTATCAGGGCATTCTACACTGGAGTGATAGGCATCCTCCTCTGCTATTCATATTTTGTGTATCCATCTATGTCATCTCTCAATATCACTAAATACCAAGATCCTCCATCTTGAAATTTGTTGCAAGTTCCTCTTGCACCCATATATGAGCTTCTCATCCTCTGTAGGCTTCCATATTCAATCTTGTAGAAAAGGTATATATCTCCATCACTCTATGTGATCCTAAATCTCCTCATGTAACTATATTTTCTATCCCATGGGTTCCCTTTGCACTTTTACAAAGCCTTCTGTGCACATGTGGTTCTTTGTAGAGAGTCTGATTCCTCGAATTCACTACAAAAAAATTGACTTTTTTGGGGGGGGGGGTTGTCTTCCACCTCCAAAAGTCACTTTTGGGGGAAGTTTTAGCTTTGGAGGAATTCTTTACAAAAAATTCCCTAATGGAACTGATGCTAAAAGTTTGGACTTTTAGGGGCTATTTTGGAAGAGATCAAAACTGCCCCTAAAAGTGACTTTTCGGGGCGGTTCTAAATCCCCCTTCAAAAGTGATATTTAAGGGTAGTTCTAAACCCCCCTCGTAGAAACCTATGGGGGCAGTTCAAACCCCCCACCCAAAGTATTTATTAAAAACCTTTGGGGGAGGTTACAAACCCCCCTCATAGGTACCTACCGGGGCAGTTTCAAACCCCCCCCCATAGGTTCCTACAAGGGCAATTTCAACCCACCCCCCATAGGTTCCTACAAGGGTAGTTATAAACCCCTCCTAAAACTCCATCTTACTAACCTTTGGGGGAATTCTTAACAAACCCCCCCCAATAGAACTAACTCTAAAATTTTGTACTTTTAAGGGTGGTTTCAGAAGAGATCAAAACCGATGCTAAAAGTGACTTTTGGGGGAGTTTCGACCCCTCCCTTGTTAGTTTTTCTTCATATAATAAAGCATTATGATAATAGGATATTTTCACTGAGAGAATAACAAGCACAACAATAAAACATAAGCACATCACAAGAGACAAGAGACACAAAGAGTTTTGATCGGGGAAACCATAAATGGAGAAAACCCCGCAACTTCCTCAAAGATAGAATCAACACAAGATGTAAGACCCCAAAATAGTAAGATGCACTCCTGATAGCAGTAGTATTCTTCTTCTGTCTAGTCCCAGTATTTCCTTCCTCACTAATGCGCCACACTTGAGTGAGTGAGTGATGTGTTGCTCAAGTGATAAATAGAGAGGCTCTCACTCTCTATTTATATTCTTCTGTTCACTTGAAGTGCACTCAATCATGTCGGCCCAACTTAACAATTACTTACTAGAGCCTACACCTTAATGAGTTTATAATAACCCTAGTGCCCTGAAACTGTGGGGACTTTAACAATGACTTGACAAGACTTGTTTACATTATTAATCCTCTTGATCGAAACATCGGGGCATGACAACATGACTCAAATACATAATAGAAAACATCCTGGAATAAACATCGGGTTACAATATATAAGATACATAGAAGAATACATTCCGAAGTTACAAATACATCAACACTCCCTCTTAACTAGGAAGGTATTCTTTCGACACAATTTTCAGCACTGGTCTTCTTCTCTGGATCAACTGGATCATCTTTGTCTTTAAGTCATCTTTGTCTTCAAGTCATCTTCATCTTCAAGTCATCTGGATCTAGATCATCTCTCAATCTGGATCATCATAGAACATCATCACTGGATCTGGATCATCACTCGATCTGGATCATCATCACTGGACTGGATCTGGATCATCACTCGATCTGGATCATCATCACTGGACTGGATCTGGATCATCATCACTGGACTGGATCTGGATCATCACTCGATCTGGATCATCTCTTGATCTAGAGCATCACTGCTGGATCTAGATCATCACTCGATTTGGATCTCTCGGAGTCATCATAACTGGATCTGGATCATAGCTCGATCTGGATCATCTCTGGTCATCATCATGTGTGTACTATCTCGTCATAGGAAGTTCTATAGAGCCAACCCTTTTTCATGCTGGTTGTAGGCCTAGCCACCAGGTAGGTCTTCGCCCAGCACTTACATCTGACCTACTCGTCAGAAAGGCACACCCAGCACTCACATCTGATCATGTAGTAAACTACAATCACATCAGAAAGGCCCAGCACTCACATTCACCAGCATGGTAGGCACATCAACTACCATCTGTGAAATGGCTCTGCACTTATATCTGACCTACTCGTCAGAAAGGCACATCCATCCAGACAATAACACATCCTATCATAGTGATGGAAGACTCGCATCCAGACAGGAACACATCCTATCACAGTGATGAGAGATTTCAGCACTTACATCTGACCTACTTGTCATAAGGGCATGCACTCACATCTGACCTGGTAGGAACTGAATCCTACACCCTTGTCAAAAAGGCCCCCCAGTCCTAGAATGAGCTACCTGGTAATGGACCAGGTGCCTCCACTCTCCTAGAGAGCGGCAATAGCCCTTACATCTATCCTACTCGACAGAATGGCCAGCACTCACATCTGACATGGAAGGAACTAAATCCTTTAGCCATGAACAGAATGGCTCTACCCTTACATTTGACCTGCTCGTCAGAATGGCGGCAGCCCTTACATATATCATACTCGACATAATGGCCAGCACTCACATCTGACATGGAAGGAACTAAATCCTTTAGCCATGAACAGAATGGCTCTGCCCTTACATCTGACCTGCTCGTCAGAATGGAGGTAGCCCTTACATATTTCCTACTCGACATAATGGCCAGCACTCACATCTGACATGGAAGGAACTAAATCCTTTAGCCATGAACAGAATGGCTCTGCCCTTACATCTGACCTGCTCGTCAGAATGGTGGTAGCCCTTACATATGTCCTACTTGACATAATGGCCAACACTCACATCTGCCATGGGAGGAACTTAATCCTTTAGCCATGAACAGAATGGCTCAGCCCTTACATCTGACCTGCTCGTCAGAATGGCTCTTTCTCAGTCCCAGACTGAGTGTTCCTGGTAACTGACCAGGTTCCTCCATTCCCAGAATGGCAGTCAGCACTCATATCTGACATGGAAGGAACCAAATCCTCTCACCATGACATAATGGCTCAGCCCTTACATCTGACCATGGAAGGAACCAAATCCTCTCACCATGACATAATGGCTCAGCCCTTACATCTGACCATGGAAGGAACCAATCCTCTCACCATGTCAAAATGGCTATGGGTCTTATCACTTTGTCTTGGAGGGAGCCTCGATCTGGAGAACACCAAGCTTCTCCATGAAGTACTCGAACTTCATCCTAGCCAATGGCTTCATCAATACATCAGCTATCTGTTCCTCCATCGCAACATATTGGAGCTTCACTACTCCTCTCTGCACCATACCCCTGATATAGTGATACTTGATCTCGATATGCTTCGACTTGTCATGGAACACTGGATTCTCTGACAACTTCACACAACTCTGGTTGTCACAATGTATACAAGTAGCATCCAACTGGAGATCAAATATATCAGACAGTAGCTTGCGCAGCCATACTGCCTCACAAATAGCTAAACAAGCTACGACATACTCTACTTCAGCTGTACTCAGTGCCACATAGCATTGCTTCCTGCTAAACCAAGAGATCACACCTGATCCCATACTGAAGCAACATACTGAAGTACTCTTCCTGTCGATAGCACTGCCTGTCCAATCTAAATCAACATAACCCTCTAGGTTAATCTTCTGATTTGCATCATACTTGAGCCCATAATCAACTGTACCCCTGCATGCTTTGCAACCATTAGGTGAACATGTCTCAAATGTATTCACAGCAAAGCAAATATCTGGTCTCGAGTACATCAAGGACCCAATCATCGATACATCGTAGCATCAACCGTCTCTGATGAAGCATCATTCAATAGCTTCAGGTTCGATGCCATAGGTGTGGTCATGCAGTCCATCATCCTGAACCTCTTTAGGATCTCTACTGCATACTTCCCTTATCCAAGGAAGATTCCATCTGTACTCTGCCACACCTCCATACCTAGAATAACAAGAGCATCACTGGTCTTCTGTCTTCAACCTTGAAGCAAAGGTTAGAATCCACTTTAATCTCAGTAAAGCCTAGATTCATCAGTAATCTATCCATATTATCGTACCATGTCGAACCTTAGATCTTCTGTAGTCACTCCCTCTGAAGCGAAGCACATACTCCCTCTGTCTTCTGTGCTCTATGCATTGAAAACATTCTGTACCGGAGTGACAAGTAGCTTCCTATGCTACTAGTATTCTATGTGATCATCTAGTGTATAGACTTGCATCTTCAACCTTGTAACAAAGGTTAAGATCTTCATCAGGCTCATCATGTATGTGTTTCAACTCTTACTGGCTGCAAATGTCTCTTCGTAGTCTAGGCCTTCTTTTCATGAGAATCCTCGTGCTACGAATCTTGCTTTGTATCCCACGATGTTTCCATCTACTGCATGATGGAATTATGACCTTCTCTTCAGGTCTCGATACTATGCCCTGACATCATTCTTCTTGAACTGGTCTTCCATTTCTTCTTAGTTACTTCTTTATGGCTGGAAGGTTCTGCATCAATGATGTCACTGCATTCATCATATTTATTCTTTGTCTTGAAATGTCGTCACTTGTTCTTCGGAACAAGTCTTCATTCTTCTTTGCTTGTAGGCAATTCTGTATGAGGTCTTTCCTACAAGTCAAATGCATTTGTATGGTTAGAAACATTTCATAAGGAATATTTATACTGGCAAGTTCTTATGCTTAAATATATGATCATGCAACTACTTTAGCCAAAACAACATTCATCCATATCTCACTGAAACTTTCTAGATGCCTTCCATCTCTACTAGGACAATATTGCGATTGTGCACTAATCCAATATGTCAGCAAAGAGGTTTCATTCTAGATAAGTAGCAATGGAGAGTTGTATAGCACCATGAGCTACTTACCCATCACATGCATATTAGTAGTATACTGTCATTAATGCAACCATTCTATCATGCATAATACATTAACTAAATATAAACAAATGCATAACAAAACAATATCATGAAATGACAATTGAATACTTATCTTTATTTGTTTCGTGGGTAGACTCCTTCTTGAGCCTTCAGCTTCTTCATCTTCTTCATTCATGATAGCATCGTTTCTTATCCAAATGATAAGGTGGATAAGAAGTTCTTGAAGAGTTGAGATCTACATATTCCTCATCGCTTGAGGAATCTTCTTTGGATGGCGAGAGCTTGATCTTCAGTTGCTTCCATCTTCTCTTCTCTTATAATGAGTCGAGCTTCTTCTTCTTCTTGCCAGAGTCTGCTGAAAGTAATCACTTCATTCTGGAACACATTCCTTGAATGAATGAATTCCACGATCCTAGGAGGCCATTCAAGGTGGCTATCATCACTTCTACATTCTTCACTTATTCTTTTACCGCTTCAAGTTGTTCTTTGATTTGAGATACCCTTATGACTGCATGGTCTTTGCATTCTGGATCTTCACTTCCTTCAACTGGTTTCTTAAGGTCATATTGCAATCTGTGTTCTTTCCTTCAAATATCTTGGTCAAGGAATCAACCATCATCGATGTCTTTATGGAAGACACTTGTAGTACAAGCTGATTCGTGATTGAATCAACCATGATCTTCTTTGGCCTTGACCAAGTTCTTCTTGTGTAAGGCTTCTAGCCTTATCTCCCTCTGAAACTGGAACCTCTATACTCATGTAGGTGTCCAATCCATGTTCTTCAGAGAGATGAAATAATTATATACTTGGAAGTTGTGAACTTCACCAAGCTTATCATCAAGCTGATGTGATAAATCACTTTGAAATGATAACCTCAAATGAAAATAACAAAGGATTAGATCTTACCGATTTGAGGTGACCGTCCTGGTTCCGGAGCTAGCTGATCTAGGGTTTGTCACATAAACCCTAATTTTCAAAACTTGGAATATTTTGGATCTGATTGGATAGACAGATAGATCTCTTCAAATGGAGTTGTCCAATGTACTCTTTTTCTGAAAACAGTGGAGGGAAGCTTCCGAAATAAGAAGCCCTAGTTTTCCAATTTCTTCTGCAGAAATTCCTGTTAATGTTTCTGTGATATCTACGAAATTACTACTCCTATGTGTCTGAAATTTCATCCTGATGTAAAATCGCATGTCCCTGATCTAAAACCGTAGGTTTCATCATAATTGGTTTCACCATTTGGGATTTATGATCCTTTTCCCATGGTGACCTGTTACAGGACTGTTCAGAACATCGAAGTTGTACGGCATGCCATGTGTCATTGGTTCATCTTCTGAGTCTGATATTCGGACCACCGAGATTAAATTCCGTGCCCTTTCTGTAAAATCTTCAGAAATTCTGTTTGGACCTCTGTAGCCCAAGATATTGCAATTCTCCTCAGGTGTCTTGTTTAAGGATGAATTCTGGAAGAGGCTAGAACCCTAACTTGGAGGGATCATATCTCCCAGACTATAACGAATATGAGGCTGATGTTTGGACACAGCGTTCTTCATGATTTTATCTTCGGTCCCTGAAATTTGCATATTCTTATACTTTTCCAAACTCGGAATATAGTGACTGTACCAAAACTTAGCAGTTTTAGTATTTAGGGTTTTTTCTAGCTCAGGGTCAAACTAGGGTTTGACTTTCCCGGAGTTTCACCCAACCAAATTTATTGATCCAGGTCTCTAAATTTTGGTTTTGATGAGGAGAAAAATCCTATGCTGGTCTCACTCAAAAATTCCTCTTCTGTAGAAATCCCTAATTTCTGCATCGAAAACTGAAAATGCTCGGAATCGAATTCCGCTTCGACAAAAAGATGCACCCTTCAATGGAGAGTCATCCTAGCATACTTTTGCTGATAGATTGTGGAGAGAGACCCAAAAAGTAAGAAGCCCTAGCTTCTATAGCTGCACAATGTATTATTCTCAGGTTAGCTTTGATATCATGTTAGTTTTTCATCATATAAGCAAGCATTATGATCTTAGGATCTTTTCACTGAGAGAATAACAAGCACAGCAATAAAACATAAGGACATCACAAGAGACAAGAGACACAAAGAGTTTTGATCGGGGAAACCATAAATGTAGAAAACACCGCAACTTCTTCAAAGATAGAATCAGCACAAGATGTAAGACCCCAAAACAGTAAGATGCACTCCCGACAGCAGTAGTCTTCTTCTTCTGTCTAGTCCCAGTATTTCCTTCCTCACTAATGCGCCACACTTGAGTGAGTGAGTGATGTGTTGCTCAAGTGATAAATAGAGAGGCTCTCACTCTCTATTTATATTCTTCAGTTCACTTGAAGTGCACTCAATCATGTCGGCCCAACTTAACAATTACTTACTAGAGCCTACACCTTAATGAGTGTATAATAACCCTAGTGCCCCGAAACTGTAGGGAATTTAACAATGACTTGAAAAGACTTGTTTACATTATTAATCCTCCCGATCGAAACATTGGGGCATGACAACATGACTCAAATACATAATAGAAAACATCCCGGAATAAACATCAGGTTACAATATATAAGATACATAGAAGAATACATTCTGAAGTTATAAATACATCAACACCCCCCTCCCCTAAAAGTATTTATTACAAAAATTTAGGGGCGATTATAAACCCCTTCATAGGTACCTACAAAAGTGGTTCGACCCCCCCCTAAAACTATTTACAAAAATTTGGGGGCGATTATGAACCCCCCTCATATAAACTTATAGGGGAGGTTTTGAACCCCTCTTGTTGTAACATACAAGGGGAGTTTTGAACTCCACTCATAGTGACATATGAAGTCAGTTTAGAACCCCCCTCTTAGAAACATATAAAAACGGTTTGAAACCCCCCCTACAACCATAATAAATCACAATAAAATATATTTTATTAAAAAATATCAATATTGCAATATCATTAGGGCACGAAGGAATCGAACCTCCAACCTCCTTCCTATAAAGAAGGTGCTCTTCCATTGAGCTACAACCCTTTAATAATTTGGGAAAGGAGAAATATTAACACCAAGATTGCATAATTTATCATCCATTCTAGATATAAAATGACTACAAGACACATACTATGTACAAATAGTCAAAGACATGTTTGAATGAGTGGGGACCTTTTCCATTTATTAGAAAATTATATATAATTTTAATTATGAATAAAAGCAATATTTCAACATAAATTATCTCAGTGGGATAGCTCAAATGGTTTAGTGATTTAAGCTTCATGTAGGAGGTCTTAGGGTCGATCCCCTTGGTTGGATTCCTGTATCACTTTCCTTGCTTGATTTCACCAACTTAGGTATTATAATCCACACCGATGGGTTTACATTGGGTACCATATGTAAAAATAAAGGAGATTCTTGAGGGTTTTCCCATGAGGTTTTCCTTGAAAAAAATACTTCAACATAAGAAATGTTGATTTATAACCAGCAATGGGTTTGAGTTTGAACCATAGATGAAATAATCGCTAATCTCAACACAATTAATGAAACTTCTGATGGTCATATTTAAGATCATTAACCACATTTTTTGGACAATCCCATAGATCTTGACTCTAAATAAAAGTCTCTATATCTTGCACCTGCATGCCATAGTTTTTCCCATTGAGCACGACTAACTCCTGCTTAGAACCCATATTAATTTTGTAAACCTTGACTCAAAACCCTGTAACTCCAAAAAAGTTTATTCCTTCATAAATTAAACTTATTAAGAGTACAAATAGTATAAAATTTCTTCATGTGATGTTACAACCTCAAAAATTCCTTGCAACAACTAGAACCAAACTAGGATCTAAAATCCCAAGTGATATGATAGAATTCACAGGTGCATTTAAAAGTAAATAAAGAGATCCAAGCTCAGCATTGGTGGTGTCTTTAGACGCCATTACAACATTGAAGCATAGAATATACAATACATATTCATCATATATTTTCACAATATAGACTGATCCATATTACTATATATCTATATATACCTGGATGTGCGAGAAAATCCCCTGAAACCAAGGTCTATATGGTCAACTTTATAAACCAAGGAAGCCCTAAAACAGTTAGAAAAACCACCTTTACTTCCTTATTTTATGCCAAATATCTTACTACTAACTTGGATGGGAACACTCTTGTTAGTCCAATCAACTTGTTGAAGCCACCTCAGTCAACTCGTCAACCACATAGTAGACTATCAACTTACTATCTAAAACACACCAGTTGAATCCAAAGTTGGGTTTAACAATGTAGGGTTAATTCCGAGGAGTGTTGTGCAATCATATCATAGATCTTTATGACACCAAAATCATCTCCTAAAACCTACAATAAGGACATTGAAACATCCTAATTTAAGTTTTCCATTTTTTATTATAAAATCAATGATGGACAAGCAAGTGTTCATGTAGGATATATAAGGATTATTTGACCAAAAGTCTGATTAAAAAGAGAATTGACTTGGATGTCAGTATTCATAGTTATCTATATGGAGACAATATTCTTGCATATAAATCCACTTGCAACCTTGCATAACCATGTAAGAGGTCTTGATTTACTAATATTCAACACATGGGATATGTTTACATGTATTTCATTGCCATGTTTGGACAGAGCACCATGATGAGCATCTGTTGCATAATGTACAACCTAATATTCCTAGGTTAAAAGCATTCATTTTACCATACCCACATTCTTAAAAATGGAAAATAGATAATTTATTAGAAGTTGTTTTACAATCCTTCATCCTTCGCAGAACAAAAGATTGTAGTGAGAAAAAAAGTATAGGCATGCTATTCCAATTCCATATCTATATTTTCCAATCCTTATCCCTCCTATATTTTAATCCATATTTATGTATTAGGACTGTATTCATTCCTAAAACGGTTGGTTATGACCTTACACTACTAAGAAATGATGATTAAGGAGATTTTCATGTTGGTTTACCCTCTAAACATGCCAGAGATTCCATGTTTTCTGCTAATTCAATGCATAGGTAACATAGATGTTAAATAATGTGTGCAAGAGGTCAAAAAAGGGTTGTTTACTTCCCATAATTTCATTTTGGGGCTATTTTAGCCCTCATATATCCTCATAACTTCCTAGACCTACAAAGACTGCTTCCTAGTGTTGATTTAAGATTTGTAATGTGACAAGGATGGCTTAAAAATGGCCCAACATTGGGGTTGTAGGGGTTTTTCTTTCCCAAAATTGCAAGTGATTAGTCTCTCATTGTTTCTAATTAACTTTTTAGGGCCTCAATATGCTTAGGATTTCCCTTTCTATGCACATAACTCATCAAAAAATAACTAGATTTGATTTTTGTACTATTATTATGCCCAAAAACTTCAAAAGATCAATGTTTGTATGCTAATTCAATGCATAGGTAACAAAGATGTCAAATAATGTGTTCAAGAGGTCAAAACAAGGTTTTTTACTACCCATAATTGCATTTTGGGGCTATTTTAACCATCGTATATCCTCATAATTTCCGAGGCCTGCAAAGACTACTTCCTACTGCTGATTTATGGTTTTTAATGTGTCAAGGATGGATTAAAAATGGCCCAACATTAGGGTTGTAGGGTTTTTTATTTTCCAAAATTGAAGTGATTAGTCTCTCATTGCCACTCCTTAAATTTTTAGGGCCTCAAAATTCCTAGGATTTCCCTCTCTATGCACATACCTCATCAAAAAATGACTAGAGTCAATTTTAGGATTGTTATTATGCCCAAAAACTTCAAAAGATCAATGTTTGTATGCTAATTCAATGCATAGGTAATAGAGATGTCAAATAGTGTGTTCAAGAGGTCAAAATAGGGTTGTTTATTGCCCATAATTGCATTTTGGGCTATTTTAGCCCTCATATATCCTCATAACTTCCTAGACCTATAAAGACTGCTTACTACTGCTGATTTAAGGTTTGTAATGTGCCAATGATGGCTTAAAAATGGACCAACATTGGGGTTGTAGGGTTTTTCCTTGCCCAAAATTACAAGTGATTGGTCTCTCATTGTTGCTCATTAACTTTTTAAGGCCCCAACATGCCAAGGAGTTCCCTTTCTATGCACAAGCCTCATAAAAAAAATGACCAAATTTAAATTTTGGACTGTTATTATGCCCCAAAACTTCAAAAGATCAAGGTTTTGGATGGTCCCTAGGACAAGGTACAAAAGAATACCTCATATATTGTTGGATGAAAGGCTAGATCAAAGGTCTAGGTTTTACTACGAGATTTATAAGTTCCTTGCAATACTCTTGTAATAGTTTCACATGACATCACATTGGTCCATTGTATAATGAGATGCTTGGACTCCAACTGCATCACAAGGAGCCTTTCAATTCAAATCCCTATGCCAACGAGACTCCATGTCATATGATACATCTGCAACCAACTGTAACAATATAAAATAATAAGTAAAGAATCGAATATTTAATAGTTAAACAAAATTAATTATAAATAAGAATAAAAAGGCATGACCTTTCATACACAATGGCCAAGCCATATTTAAGGAGGGCCATCATTGTAATCTTTTATCTATCAATTTATATAATCATTTATATCTACGAATATGTGGGTTATTTTAGAAATTATGTGTTTATTCCATATTATTTAAGAATATCCAACTATGGATATTACACCAACAATGGATGGTTCAATTACCTTGAAAGCTCTAATGGTTTTTCTCATAACAAGTCAATTATGTGGCTCTTAGATAAATTGAAAAATTCAATTATCTAGCTCCTTATGTGCTTTCAACTCTTTGAATTACTCTTATATGAGGGGAAAACCATTAACCAATGTTTGATATGGGGTAACTCTCTTGAAGGTATTGATGCTTTCACCATAGAAAATTGCTCATCATATCTCAGAGTGATACTAGTTTCGAATCTTTAGCTCCTGAAGATATCCGTGTTGAATTTCTTCCCTTTAGCTTCAAGTACACCTCTAAATCCATGTCTCTTTGTCTTTGAACTTAATTATTGCAACTCTCTTCTTTACTCTACTTCCCATGGTTTCCACTCTTCCTCTTGGTTATTATTGGCCAAGGATTTGACCAACCAACCTAATGGTTTTGCACAAAAAAATCGTTGGAAAAAAATGTATAATCCATTCTAAAAGAAAATAAATTGCATTCTTCACATGCATTCCCATTCCAAGACCATCCAAAAATATTGTCCCTTCAAACTAAATCTCCAAAAGACAATAAAGGATCTCCTATCTAAAATCCATCCTTCTCTAAAAGCTCTTACAACTACATAAAATATTCTTTTACAGTCATAGAAGTGTCTCAATAGATTACATAAAAAATGTTCAAGAAAATAGTCCCTAAAATTGTGCTTCCATATTCTGAGAAGTCTCTGTATGTCTAAATCATCTGGTCAGAGGGATAATGAACTGGGAAATTAAGAATGCATTTACATCCTGTAAAGTCGTTAGAGTTCTTTCTTGGAAATTTGATAGAATATTTCCAAGTGGCAAAATGGAATACTGTAAATAATAGGAACCTTTAAAATTTCAGTTGAACTTATTTTCCATTTTTTCATGAACAAAAGGAGAGGCTAAGTATCATTGGAATGTTGTAAAGGAACACCACACTATATATTTTGATTTCTGCTTGAAATAACAAATACATGATTTTTTTCTTTGAAGAAAATGTGTGTGTGTGTGTGTGGGTATTGATATTTACATATAATTGAATGAAATTTACCACATCCAAGTAAATGATGAATTTTATCAAATTTTATATGGCCTTGTTGAAAATTTTCTAAATTCATTGATTATAAACATGAACACAAACCATGTGACATTTCTTGGAAGAGTTCCTTGAACCCAAAGTCGACACTTAGGCCTCTTTGAAAAGGAAAACTCATAAAAGGAAAAGGCTAAAAGAATATGTCTAGAACCCTAGTTATTGTTAGAATATGTCTAGAACCCTAGTTATTGTTATGAATCCTAGAAATACTTTTGTAGAATGTAAGGAATCCTAGAAATACTTTCTAAAAAAATGTATTATTTCAGGAGAACCATAGCCTAAAAATTTAGAAAAACACATCGTAAAGTGTCAACTATAGATATTTCCCTTGGACCTTGAAGAACCGACCCATCTCCCACATATTAATAATCCAAATAACATCTTGGGCCTAAGCACATCAAAGGAATATGAAAAATATTCATTAGCCCGCATTGGGACATAATCTTGTGAGCATCAACATCTTGTTAGGCCATTCCTCTTAGAGTCTCATGCTCTAATTCTCTTATGGTGTACACCATCATTCCATCACATAAAAATTAATTTTGTTTTAGGATAGTGTGGTCCCGAATTCAAAATTCATGCAATTGTACAACTTTTCAAGCTATGCCCTCATTGGTCTATGTGACTACTCTTTTGAAAGTTATGCAGTTTGTTGAAAAATCCTATTTTTTTTATGTAACTAAACTGATGAAAAAATACATTAGGTAGAAGGGACTAACTGGTCACAAAATAAAAAATGGATAGTATAAAATCCAATGAAAAATAATTTCAAACATTTGAAATATTTTGGGGGAAATGAATTGAATGCTTTGTATTACCATAAAATGTAAGAACAAGATACAAATTGAAATATGTGACTGTAATAGAGTAATGGAGATGAATTCCTAGCTACCTTTTCAAGGGTTTAATATTTACTCTTTAGGACTCTCTCATTGATCTTGGAGTGATTTGAGTAGCATATCCCCTTATTCCATTGATAACGGAGGGAAAATTTGGGCATAACTTGTAGAATAAACTTACTCTCATTGAACTTGTTGAATTGCATCAGAGGAGGCCTTAAATGATCAATTTCCTGGAGGAGAATTTGGAAATAGGAAAAAAAAACAATGGATAACTAAATAAAAGGAATAACCTACCTTTTATCCATTAAAATCTAAAGCACATTATTCCAAGTCCCAACACTAATCCAAGGTTAAAAAAAGAGCTGAAACTTCATCTTCATAACATGATTCCTGATGTGCTTGGCACGAGACAAGTTTCCATTAATGTATTTCCTATGTAATTCTGGTTTGATTCCCTCGGTCAAAAGTGGAGATCACATGGCCAATATAAATTCCCTGAATTGAAATCATTCTTAGCAGACTATGCTTGGGTAAGAACTTAGCAAGGCAGAAGAGTCAAGATTTTGACTTGGCTTGATAAAACTAGGCAAGTAAAAATATAACCACGGCTCAGCAGATTCTGGGAATCTATAGACATGGTAGTTTCTGGGCATTTATTGGTAGCTTGCAAGTTGGCGAGTCATACTCAGTTACTCATGAGTGAAACTCGTTCAACACAAGCATGACTCACCCCAAGTCATTTTGACTCATTTGGCTCACAAGTAGAGTCAAACTCAGATCCTTGCAAGTCTGGTAACAAAAAACAGGACATGATAGGAAGCCTATTGCTTGATTCTTGGGAAGAAATACATTGTGATATATGGAGGAAATGAGTCTTAAATAATATAGTATTACATGTGACATGCAACAAAGTTTTTCCATCCCTTCTAACTCAGCATGGGGATGGAATTATTCCTAACAAAAATGTGAATAGTTGTGTGCAATGGTCTATCAGAAAATGTAACACATTGTGTTTCCACACCTACAGGTCACCTTATTGCAGCTCAATTCTTCTTTTATAGTCATGTGGGGTGGCCGATTTGTTCTGTTGGCCAACTTGACCTCCTCCAATCCACCCAGCTAACATGTATATGGTCATAAGTCATTGGTTGGTTTATCACACATAGTGATTCTGTGGCTTTTATATGGATTCTTGGTATTCTTACCGGTTAAGGTGGCCCCTACAAGTGATACCATCCATTAGAGCACTAGGTTCTAGACTACATGCTTTTCCACATGGATTGAAGGATTTTATCTACCTTAAAACCATTTTCTAGTCACACTAGAACTCAAATTTGGATGCCTCTTAAAATTTATATTTCACCAAGAATAGAGTGAAACCAAGACCATTTTTTCATAAAAAAGGATGTAGATAAATCTTTCATATTGACTATTGACAAGACAATGTACACAAAATAGCATTAATTCATAATTGAGATCTAAACAAAAATGTTAGAATATAATCCGTCGGGATTATATATTGTAAATAAATAAATAAATAGTTATGTAGGAAGCTGAACAGTTACATAGGAAGGTGAAAAGGTTGATGAAGCTCAACCACCACATGTAATATATAAATGTATGCATTAGCCATGAATAGAATCGAATCAGGAGTTATACCTATCAGTGGTATCAGAGCTTGGCTATTTTCCATAACTCCTGCCTGCATGCCTACCAGTCTGCCTGCCATTCTCCTGCTTCCTCTGCCGGCTTAGCTCTGGCATATGCCCTCTGCGTCCTCTTGCCAGGAGACGTTTCAAGAATTTATGCCCGCAGTATAGAATTTGCCAGTCTGGCATATTCTCTGAGTGCATATTATTACTCTGCGTGAGAGTTGAAGACTCTTTTTGCTAGAAACCCTAACCTCGTGAAGACTGGTGTGTTTGACATTGTGTGTACTGCGTTTTGCTAGAAACCCTAATTTTGGAGATGCATTCTCTTTATCACCGTTTCATGCATCCTACTGCTGTGGATTTCTAAACTGTCTCATTGTGCTCCCACTCTATTGTTGTGATTATTCTCACTATTTCATTGTTACCACTCCGCCACCTGCTAAGACATTCTCCGTCAGTTGTGGAATTATTGTGATTTATGCTCAAATATATGAAGTCGTATTTTTTAGATTCACAATTTAAGTTGCAAGTTAATATGTGAGTACTGTTTGAGAGCCAATATATTGTGTTGCGGCCTGCGAAGAAGAAATCTCAGTACTTAAAGCTGAGAATATGTTGAATATGATGAGTCTTGTTACTGGTTCCGTTGCCCAGACATATGACTGCCGTATTGATAAAAAATATTCTGAGAGTGCCTGCAACTTCAACTGCCTGTTGAAGACCGATGATTGAAGGCAAAGGATCATGCCTTTACATCTGTGTGAAGACCAACATGAAGACCAGCGTGGAGAATGCATTGAACCGCTGCGTGGAGTCTTTCTGGAAACGTCTGCAACATTTCTTAACCTAATTTATGCCCTATCAACTGCGTGGAGGCCGTGAATGCTGTGCATGGAGCTGTGCTCTCATACATCTGCGTGGAGCTGTGATTTGAGCATGAAATTGTAACCACTGCATGTGAAGATTGTTTTGAATATTGAGCTGTGAAGATTGTTATAGTGCGACTGAAGTATTGGAGACTGATATATTGCTGCGACTGAAGTATTAGAGACTGAAGAATTGCTATAAGATCTGGCTGAATTGATTGAATTGTATTTGCACTTTGTGAAGATAATCATATTTTACACTGGTATTTATGTGAAGTTTGAAGAGGAAATAATGTCATGTATGAGTTCATGTTTTTTTCCAAGACGAGCACATGAATTGTTGAGTATGATTTTGTTGGTATTGGCTATCGTCGTGAATATGGAGAAGATGAAAGTTGTGAGATGATATAACCTCACCTTGAAGCCCGAAGACATTGTGAATACTCAGTGCATGGAGAGAAGTGACCATTTTGGTGTTGCTGTGATAACAACTTAAGGTGAGAGCTCGTGCCTATGCACTGAGCTTGAATGAGATTCAATCACAATAAGCTCCTGTATTCAGCTAAGCAGAGGTAAACGTTTTTGTTGGTTGAAATACAAAAACCCTAATTTCTGTGCATGGATGTAAAGGGAAAAGTCAGCAAGTATTTTTCATTTAAATTGAGTAAAAAGGACCGTGACTAATATATATGATATATATAAGACTTCGATGGAAGATATATGCTACTGTGTATGATGTTGTAATCTTGAAATGTATAAACCTAGAATTATTGCATTTTTCCCCTTTCGAATTTGAAGCTGCGACTAGAAGAGCACCTACCGTGTGAGGATACTGCTCCTGTGAATTGGTGAGAGATTGAAAGCATATTTTCTCTGCCTCCGTGTTGTTGGTCAATGATATTGTCATTTTAAAACTTGAAGTTGAGATATTAACATTGTATTCACCTTGGCAGAGACTGTAGACCTGCAAGGTTATTGTTTTTCTATTTCTCTGTGTCATATTAAGTTCATTATTGTAAATTACACTAACAGTTGTAAAATATGCAATCTATAGCATCTGTAGTTGGTGTCACTCTCTCTGGAAAAGAGAGAGGCAGAGGAAGAAGAAAATTCAGAGGCAGAGGGGGCATAAAAAACTTCAGCAAAAGATTAGATTTGCAGTGCAAGCATTGTGGAAAGACTGGGCACACATCAGATCAGTGTTGGGCTTCATGGGACTCCATCAAAGACAAACATAACCAGAAGAAAGATGACAATAAAAATCAAGATGCTAGTAAATCTTCTGATTCTGCTCATTGTATTGTTGCACATTGTAATCTTGGAATTAATGAAATGACTTCACTTTCATCTTACAAAGATTGTTGGATACTTGATACTGGTGCAACATCACACATGACATTTAGAAAAGACTGTTTTGAAGAAATTAATGAAACAATAGATGGCATAGTTTACTTTGTAGATAAGTCAAGTCTTAAACCAAAGGGAATGGGCACCATTCGATTGAAGATGCTTGGATTCCCTGATTTCTTGTTGAAGAATGTTCTTTATCTTCCAGAGTTGCAAAGAAGCCTGCTGTCCTTGGTGGAGATTCGACAGCGAGACCATTCCATCCACATGTTTGATGGAATCATAGAAATAAGAAAGTCCTCTGACAACCAAGTCATCATGTCTGGATACGAAGATGGGAAGCTGTTGAAGCTAAAAGGTTCATCTACAAGAGTTCAGAACTATGCCTACCTCTCTCAGCATGGAGAAGGTAATTTGTCATCTAGTTCATTGTGGCATGCAAGATTTGGTCATCTAAATTATAACAGTCTTCATTTGTTGAGAAAGAATGGTGTATTTGGTTTTCCCACCATTCCCAAAGAGAAGAACAAATGTGATGCATGTATCTTAGGGAAACATAGTAAGCTGCCATTCCATGAATCTAATTTCAGAGCAAGTAGGAAATTATAATTAGTACATTCTGATTTATGTGGCTCAATGCCAACTCCTTCTACAAATGGGAATAAGTATTTTATGACATTTGTTGATGACTACTCAAGAATGTGATGGATTTACTGTTTAAAGACAAAATCAAAAGCATTTCAAACATTTAAAGACTTTCATGCATTGATAGAAAAACAAGCACAATAAAAAATTGGTACACTTCGTACTGATAATGGGAAAGAATACACTTCAAATGCTTTTGAAGATTATCTTCGCCAACATGGAATTGCACATCAGACTACAGTTCCCTACAATCCTCAACAAAATGGTGTAGCAGAAAGAATGAATAGAACCATAATGAATATGGTTCGCTCAATGATGTTTTTCAAGAATGTAAAACTAATGTTTTGGGGTGATGCAGTAAAATGTGCAGCCTATTTTAAAAAACAGAAGTCCCTCAAATTCTCTTGATAACAAGACTCCACATGAAATGTGGTTTGGCCATCTCCCTTTAATCAGGCATCTCAGAGTTTTTGGTTCCACCTGTTATGCCTTGATTCCAAAGGAACAAAGAAACAAGCTTGGTGCTCGAAGCAGAAAATGTATTTTCCTGGGGTACGAAGAATACTCCAAGGCATACCGTCTGTATGATAAGGTAAACAAGAAATTTGTTATTTCCAGAGATGTCATTTTTCTTGAGACTAATAAAAATGACCAGTCCATTGAGAGACAACTTGATCATTTGGAAAGTTATCCTCATCCAAAGATATATTCTTAAAATGAATATGAAATTCCAAACCTTGAAGGGGGGATTCCTATTTTGGATCAACCTTTGGAATTTCCATATGAAGCACCAACTCCCCCGCATGAAGAAGTTCCTGCTACTTCACCTGATCAAGAGATTCAACTGGATGATGTGATTCAAAGAATTGAAAGACTCTCAATCAATGATGAAGCACCACCAGCTGATCAACCAGGACCATCACGGAAGATTCCTAAATGGTCCACAAAGACACTTGAAAGTGTCCATCCGGATGAAGTTGGAAAGACGGGAACAAGAAGTTCGAAAAGGCATGAAGATGGAGGAGGAGCAGATAATTCAGGTGATGACATGGATGTATCATTTGATTGTGAATTTAATTTATCTGCTAACTTTGAACCAACTTCCTTTGAAGAATCTTCTACTCAAGTTGAGTGGAAAGAAGCTATGCAAAATGAGTATGATGCACTCATGAAGAATGGAACTTGGAAGCTGGTTGACCCTCCAGTTGGAACCAAACCAATTGGCTGCAAGTGGGAGTACAAGAACAAATATAGATCAGATGGCTCACTTGACAAGCACAAAGCGAGGCTTGTAGCAAAAGGCTATGCACAAAAGGAAGGAATTGACTACGAAGAAACGTTCTCTCCTACAGCAAAATGGGCTACCATCCGTACCTTACTCTCTTTAGCTACTCAGAAAGGGTGGAAAGTTCATCAGATGGATGTGAACACTACTTTCTTGAATGGAGACTTGAAAGAGAATGTCTTCATGTCTCAGCCATAAGGCTTTGTTGTGAAAGGAAAAGAACAAAAGGTATCCAAGCTTGTCAAATCCTTGTATGTGGCCTAAAACAAGCGCCTCACGCATGGTATGAAAAGTTAACCGAGCATATTTTGAAGTTAAATTTTGAACTTTTTGATCTTGATGATGCAACACTATTTATAAAGAAAGTTGGAAGATCTATTGTGTATCTTGTGGTGTATGTAGATGATCTTTTGATGACAGGGAACAATGAGAGCTATATAACATCCATAAAGAAAGATTTGAAAAAGATCTTTGAAATGACAGATATAGGACATCTCCACTATTACTTAGGAATTGAAGTCACTCAACATCCTAAGTACATATTCCTATCTCAGAAAAAATATGTTGGAGAACTACTAAACAAATTTTGCATGACAGAATGCAAACCTATATCTACTCCAATGGAACACAAAATGAAGCTCACATCAAGCGAAGGAAAAGAATTTGAAGATGCGACCAAGTATCGACAACTTGTAGGAAGTCTTATCTACCTTACAACAACTAGACCAGATATTTCTTATGTTGTTGCCATACTTTCAAGGTTCATGCGTAAACCTTGTGAAGGACACTGGTCAGCTGCAAAAAGAGTTCTAAGATACTTGAAGGGGACTCAAGACGTTGGACTCAAGTACTCTAAAGTGGATGACTTCAAACTTATTGGGTACTCAGACTCAGATTTTGATGGCGATAAGGAGACAGGAGTATCAACTTCTGGATACACTATGAGTATTGGATTAGCAGCTGTCTCATGGAGATCAAGCAAACAGTCAGTTCCGGCAGATTCAATAACATAAGGTGAATATGTGGCTGCAGCTGAAGCAATGAAAGAAATAGTATGACTCAGGAAGATACTTGAAGATTTGCAAGAAAAACAAGAAAACTCCACTCCATTATTGGTCGACAATACTTCTGCAATCAAGCTAGCTAAGAATCCTAGATTCCATGATCGAACCAAACACATCAACACAAAGTATCATTTGATTCGACATCATGTAGAGGCCAAGATAGTCCATCTTCGACATTGTTCCACAAATGATCAAGTTGCAGACATCTTCACCAAAGCGCTTGGACGAGAAAAGTTTGAAAGATTCAGAAACATGCTCGGACTTACGAACACCCCTTCGGATTAAGAGGGGGATTGTTAGAATATAATCCGTCGAGATTATATATTGTAAATAAATAAATAAATAGTTATGTAGGAAGCTGAACAGTTACATAGGAAGGTGAAAAGGTTGATGAAGCTCAACCACCACATGTAATATATAAATGTATGCATTAGCCATGAATAGAATTGAATCGGGAGTTATACCTATAAAAAAAAACCCAGAACTAAATCATTTTAGAATCCCATGCATACTTTTCATTGTTAAGAATTTTTAACAACTACATCACATATATGGTGTTTATATTTTCTAGATCATGCCATCTTGATGAATGACTTCATCCTTAGTTCTACTTTTGGAATGATTGGGTTTCTACTTTCTTAAAAGCTCCTTACCATGTTGTAGAAATTTAAAAGTTTAAAAACTAGTAGGAAATAACTATTATCTCACAAAAAGAGTAACACAATCCATTTGAATAAAAGCCACACTATCAAAACCTGGGAAACAACATTTTCTAGGAAGGCTCAAAAGTGAAGACAATCTACCTCTCTCTAGAAACTACATTGCCATGGAATGTGTCTTTGTTATTCTAGCACACAACTGAAGAATTTCCTATACTATAACTGCTGGAAGGTGTAGTCGCAAGAAATATTCATTTCTCTATGTTTTTCATCTATTTTCATGTATCCCAAAGGATTTCCTACAATCTTCATGAATGGACTATTTCCTTTGGTGTTGTCATCCAAGGAATAATTTTTACTGTTATCCATAACACCTACACTAGCTAAATTTGTATCATTAGACTTAGAATCAAGTGAATTTCCTCCCATAGATACAATGTTCTGAACATCTGGAGTAATATGGAGCTTGCATTGCAACATATGGTCAAGTATAAGTAGTAAGGAAGTCAACAAATTTCTCCCATATTAGGTTATTTGGCATAAAAATTGTTAATAAGTCCAATGTGACACCAACAAGTCCATTCTCTACTCATATTTCTTGTACTACTATCTTCACTCAAATCTAATTCCCAAATATGAGAAATAGTTGATAATGGACTAGTGTCTTTTTCAGATCCCTCCACCTTAAAAATATTTTGTTATTGAATGAGAAAGGAAACAACTCTCAGATGGTACTAGCCTTTGTTTTGGCTGCACAATGTCACAATCAAATGGGTCATGTAAAATCAATGGAATATGTACTTTGCAACAGATTTATACACATGGTTAGGATATCCTCAACGAAAGGATTTTCTAGAGGCTTCTCTTCATAAGAATCCTTTGTCTATTTTTCATTGTCATTTTCCTTGGGAGCCTCTTAATTACCTAATGAGTTGGAACGAGATTATGCAATTTCATAATATTCTTGTGATGTCTCCTCGGTATGACTGAAGAGCCACTCCATATCCAATTCAACACTATTTTTTTCAACATGCCTCAATGCTTCCTCTTCCCTAGACCTTGGAAATTCAATGTGAACTGTTATAACTAGATCTTGTTCTTAGTTTATCTGTTCTTTTTGTCCTAATTTTCAACCGTTGGTTTAAAATGATTTTACATTTTATGTTGATTTTAAGAACTTTTGACAATCAATAATTTTCGTTGAATTTAATGCTTTTAATGGTTGAATTATTTCATTAATTTAGTTTTAAGGTTTGTCTTTTGGGCTTATTAGTTAATATGTATATATTTAAGCTTTCAAAAACTTATAATAAAAGTTTATTCCAAGTTTTCTTTATAATCTAACCCTCATTTTTAGTCCTTTGTCAAATATTTTCATGAGGAGATTCCTGTAGCAGCTCTGTTTTTCCTATTTTTGTCATTATCATTGAGAGCATATTACGAGGTTATGGAAACGAATTATGGAAAAAAAAAAGAGGCATTTGTCCAAAAGAGACTCATGCACAAAAAACT
>LPNX010583265.1:119540-130773 GCA_001517045.1 Pseudotsuga menziesii | reverse complement strand
TGGTGGCCGACGCTTCATAAGGATTGTAAAACCTTTGTTAGTCGATGTGACAGATGCCAACGACTTGGTCGACCACTACCGAGTACAGAAATTCCCCTGACNTTGCAACAGCTATTATCGTTTGAGAGATTCGAATTCATCTTTGTGGCCTATTTTCAGGGTTTGAATTATTTAATAATTTCCTGTTTTAGTCACAAATTTCCAAGACGTATTCCGATTAATTGAAGGGGAATTTTAAAAAAAAATAGAGGTTTTTTTTCATAACATACTCATTTAAAAAAACCTCTCTCCGTTTTTTCACAGGTGTCTAGGATGGAAAGATATGAAGGTGTCTTTGAGATCCAAATTTTCAGAAATTTGCCAAATATCCCCAAATTCGATTTGTTATTTTTGGGTCAATTGTCTTTAAATATTTTGAGTTATCATGTAACTAATTGATGTAAATATTTCAAAATTCATCCTAGAAGGTAGTTATGGAACTACTTTACCTTTGTAATGATAAAAGGAAGACAAACATACAGTTTTGGGAGGGGATTTTTCACTCAAGGAGAGGATTTTGGAGCTTAGATTTCTCAAGCTAGCATTTATAACTCTTATGTAAGTGGATGACTGTTATTGATTATATATAAACTGATAAGCCCTTTTACCTTTCATGTTTTTTCCATTTCTGATCTGGTTGATTGCTTAGTCTATAATTTCATTTCCCGTTTAAAAGTTTATTCATGTAAATGCTTGTATCCTGTGGGTGGAATTAGTATTTCATGTGTAATGTTTATGGCTTATTGGGATGTTTTTGATCCCCAGTTTATCCAATTTGCATGATTCAGTTCTGTAGTATCTTGTGGATGTTTATTTCCTCCTTGATGATGAATTTTTTTAAAACCAAAACCATAGACCAAAACCCTAAAACCTATTTTATTTAATTTTACTTTTGAGATTGTGTTGGCTTGTTCTTTAGTAGTCTGAGAAAAATTTATAGCACTAACATGAACCATCATAGAAATGGCAGGCTCATTAGGTGGATGAACTCTAAAATGCTGACCTGTGCTTCCACAAATACCATTTCTTTTTCTTTTGGCATCACCTATGGCAGATTATACATGGGTAGTAATGGAAACCACAGAGGTAATCAAAGATGGAATGCAATGAAAAAACATTGGATTGTTCCATATAGGTGGACCAACATCGAGAACTTGAGCTTGTAGTGTGTGGACAAAAACCTTTGGGTCCCTTGGAATAGTGAAAGATCCTCCAACAACTAGTTGCACTAATAGTTGTGATTTAGAAGGAAAAATTAACAACAAATAATAATTCATGAGGTATTCCAAGAGCCTACAATAGATTCGTAATGTCTCTAACAACCAAGGGGCATGCTCTATATTTTCGTTTTCAGTCCCTTTGTCATTTTCAGTTTCCATTCCTCGTTGTGACATAAGTGGTGCTTTCCATAGTAAATTACCCACTGCTTAAAACATAGTAAAAAATATTCTAATTGTACCATGAGAATATAAAAAATTCACTACTATTGTGTTGCACACATGCTTAGAATTGTCATATATAACTGTTGTCATGTCATCCACAACTTTCCCAAAGTATCGATACTTTGAAGAAAGTGATGATTCAAACTCAGTTGAGCTACAATTCTCATCCACATCAAGATTTTCACAATTTTTTTGGTAAGGGGAACCACTACGCTCTTGGCTGTCACACTAAGCGATCCTGCTTCATCATGACATCGATTGGGAACTACCAATACCTTCACAAGAGTCACATAGAACAATCACATTGCATATGCAAGATTATTCATAGTCTCAAAGTTAAGGAGATGAGGCGTTTTCCTTTTAATTTCTTGCACTTGAGATGTTTCTCCTACACTTATAGAGCCTCCAATGTCAACCTCTGATGCATATGCATGTCACCCAGGACCCAAACCGACCATGACTCATTCTTGAAATTCCTTTAATAACATGGTCCCTTCTTCTATGGTGATGTAATCTTGTTTGTATAATAGAAATATATTCAGGTTCAATGGACCAATTTCATTGTTTTCAACTTAAATTGAATAATGTGATCCTTTTTAAACCATAATTATTAATCCACATTCTTATTCTATTCTGGTGGAAGACAGGAACCAAAACCATGTTAGCTACCTTGAGAATCCAATACCCTGAATCCTTTTCCACTTCCAACATATTCTGATATAATTTTGTCGATAAAATAAATTTTACAGTCAATGTAGGAGACTAATGTCCAGACAGGAAACATACCATACAGGTATGTACAGGATGAGTATCTGCATTGTGGGTGGATGCACGAGTTTCGAACTGTTCTTGCACCTAGAGAAGCAAAGTGAACTCTACATACCAGTTCTGTACCTACTGCTTTTGGTGCCAAATTTCTAGTTGTAGGTCTATGTTCAACTTGTTTATTCACATCAAATTTTGAACCACTAACAAGATATATTTATTAAAGTATTTATTTGTACACCTTCCCCACATCTTTTAGTATATCTGCATCTCCATAACCAATTTTAGGCATCATAGTTGTTGTACTTTTCAGTAGATGTATGGAAAAGGGTAAAACACCCTCTAAACTTGAAAGGAATATAAAAAATATCTTGTGTTGTGATCCCTCAATATATTCTAGCTTTGTTCCAGTCAGCAAATCCATGAATTCAACTACAGCTTTCATGTGTTATCTAGAGTAATGAAAACAACCCTTGCGAGGGGATATGAGTGTTGTGGTGAAAAGTTTTTAAATGAAATTACGATATTCCGGACGCTATAAAATGACAATGGTGAGAGAGGTAAATTAAATAGCTGCAGTGCAACCTCTATACCCTTTTTCTCAATGAACAACCCACATGTATATGTATTATGAAAACTTTTCTCTAAGAGACGTGTAACATTGCTTATAGAATCTGGAAGAAGGGATTCTACATTTTAAGACAAATTTTTAGCAGAATTATCAACTCCCAGCTCATAAATTTCCCTCTAAGACTCATCTCCATCCATTGAAATACATTTTTTCTTTTCTAAATTAGTCTTCATGGGAACATGTGCATAAGAACTAGAAGAATCTTGCAACAAGGAAGATGCTTGAATTCCATATCTAAGTTTTGCAATAGTATTTAAAATTTCAATCAATACATCCACCCCAGGCCCTCACAAAAAAACATCATGTTGCATCAGTTCATCTAAAGCAGATGATAAGGACCCAAGAGTATCACCTGCCAAATCCCATAAGTAGGTTTTTGATGTAAAAACTTTCACAAAACATATTAGAGAACCACATTCATTAATAGCTTGAAGTCTTGAATACCAAGATTATTAGGGAACAAAGAATCCAACAAATGTGGTATACAAGCTACTACATCTACAGAAGAAAAGACATCAAGCATGATAGAATCCAAAAAAGAATTAGGAAGAGTAGCATAATCTAGCACATAATAACAAGTTGAATCTTTGTGAATAATATCACTAATGACAGTAGCTGCAGGTGAAAATACCCCACCACCTAAGTCTTCCAATATTTTGAATATAGTGCACAAGTAAAATGACGAAGCACTCTCTTTAGATCCATATAGCCATGCAATATTTCTAGGAGCATATGTGTCAAGAGATATAGCCTGAAGAAAATCATTCATAAGAAGTATTCCATGATAAGGAACCAAGGTGTCAGATTGAGCTATCTGTGTTGCATCTGACCCAACATCATTGATATGAGGATACTTACCCCTGAAACTAGAAAGTGATTCTTTGCTCTACTACCTTGTTTCCTCCTCAAAATAGAAGACTTCACGCTTCAATCAGAGTATGGTGCTATCCAAGCCTCCCAAATCCTTAAGTGAGGTTGCAATCGGATTACTGTAGTCCATAAAAGCCTTAAGAATATGCACATCACCTCTTACCAGGTGTATTTATCGTGGATCCAAATCTTTGAGAAGAGGGAACAAAGTTGGCATTAAAACCACATCCCTTAAAGTGGTGTAGCTAGAAGAAGAAGAAACTAAAACTGTTACAAGAGAAAGCAGTGCTTCTACAAAATATATCGAACAATAGGATGATTCACTAGAAAGGTAACTTATTTCCTTCCGCTTTAGACTAGTTAAGATGCCACGATGTCCTCTTAATGTGACAACATTTAAAACTGTTGACTGATGATAAAAATGAAAAAATTATAATGATATGAAGATAGTCCACAACAGAAAGATGCATAGAATATGCACTCACAGACTATAATACAATGCATTCCTTTTACACACATTTCATATATTTTCACCTATTCCCGCATGCCTACTCTGAGATTAGCAACATATACACAATGATTATCTTTGCGCACTCTTGTCCATATTAATACACAAAAATAGTGGTTCTTACCATAATAGTTCCATAGATATCCATGTCTCTAGAGAGTGATGTCGATGACATTGCTATTTTCCCTATCATGAGGAAGTAGTCTCTTACTTGCAGTCCACTGAAAGGATTAGGAAAAAGCCTTTATTGTATAAAACTGCATATTCTTACTACTTACATATTCAATTAAGCAAGTGCAATTGAATCATGTGTGTTCTATTCCCACCCCCCATTTGATATTAAATTAATGGGGTTACATATGATCTTATTGTTCTACACCTTATTCCACTGTCTTATCTCCCTAATCTACCTTTTGGATTGCATTTCCTTAGGAACACTTATGGGAGGGAAATAACCGCCTTTATCCTCCTTAAACCCTACACACACTCACTCTTAGCATCTTGATAGGAAAGAATCTGAATAACTTATTCCATTAACCAACCAGGAAGTTATCCATGAAGGGAAGAACACTTAGCCATAAACCCTGATTTTATTTATTTATTGAGGGTTGAGTTTCTTGGGAATTATTTCATGTCACTCTAATGTAGCAACGACCAATATTGAAGGTGATTTGAGCCCCATTTGCATGGATTCTAAAAATTTCTATCTTATATCTCAGTTCCATATTGAGTTACCCTACTTTATTCTTCCATGAAGACAACAGAGGAGGCACTTTTTCTCAAATATGGTGCTACCCAAAGTTTGCGATTTCTTCTTCCATGCAGATGACAGAGGAGGCAATTTTTCCAAAATTTGGTGCCTACCTAGAGTTTGGGATTTTGTTTTCTGAATTTAGTGAGATGAATTTTTTATTTCTTACCTAGCTGGCACTATCCTACTACTGCCTCTTCCTTAGTTATATAATATCTTACTCATTATTGATGTAATATCTTACTCATTATTGATGTATTTTCCTAACATCAATGTTTCTTTATTTGTATCAAGTCATTTTTAGCTACCATGTTCCACTTCCTTTGGATTTTGTAGTTGATCTTGCACCGTTTTTCTCTTTCCATTTTCATGACAAAAATATAAAACTTTCAAAATTTTAATATACGGGGGACTAGGGATCCCCAATCACACCTATTAAATCACCTTTGAGTAGATTCTTACTAGCTTTTCTCAGTTTTACATATTCTTCTTCCTTCTTCGCCTTGGTACATTCTTTTCAAATGAGGGGCCATACTTTAAGATGACCTCCACAATTTTGCTTAGAATTTTAATGAATTCTTTGATTTATTTGGACCAATCTATGGTTAGGATTGTTTAAATCTACAATACATACATTATCCTAGTCAAGTGTCTTGAAGCACCACCCACTCTAATTGTTTTTGTTTCTACATCAATTTTAAGGAAGTGATATGACTTATGGTGGGAAATCTAAACTAACACAATTGGGACTAAAATATTTAATTGCATGGTATACATGGTCTATTTCATCATCAATTTTAAAAGAAAATCTTAATTTATCATCCCAGACGAAGGAATTTGCAACCCTCTTAACCTCTTACTCAATATTGTTAATTTTTTCATAGATGGCTTTTGTGAGGTACTCATAGAGTTTAATAATTTGGATCTAGTTTTGATTTGCAAAAAATATCTTGGGATTTGTTGGCCACTTTTTGTAATTGTTCCTAGATATACATTATATGATCACTATTTTAGGATCCATAATTTTTAGTATCTAAGCTATGCTTTATTTCTTTGTATCCCATGTTACCTTCATCTATTACTTCCCCTTCTAAATTGTGTGGACCTCTCACTACAACTAATATTCTAGGTGTGCAAGTGGGCATGAACTATAAGTTCTTCAATCTATGGGTCCTCCTATATTGCGGTACACAAGATCATGAATTGGTCATATACCATTTCAAACCTATTCTTGTAGCCATTCCCACTTTCTATACATATCCCTTATTTTGTGAATGATTTCATTGATTTGAATCTACATGTTTCTATTTTTTATCTGCATTTCACTCATGTATCATTTTTCCAAGTTTAGCAAGTTTCACGCTTTGAAATAGTTCATATTTAGACATGCATAAATTGATGTTCAGTACAATTGGATGACTACTAACATGATCCACTAAGTAGTTCACCTAGCAATTTGGGGAATCACATGGCTCTATATTTCCACATTTGAATGCATTTTAAGGAAAGGGGATTACAAATATTCACATAAGTTAACTCATGACACATTATGGACTAATAGGAAGCGATTGCGTGGCAATAATTGTGAGGGAGATAAGAGAGCTAGGTGGGTATGAACCAAGAGAAACACTAAAATCAAACCAAGATAGATCAATGATAAGAGGGTCAAAGAAACATTGCAATGGACTAAGGCACCTCAAAAAATTATCAAGAAATGACCCTCCATTTTCTTTAAATATATATCATGGACCAATAGGTGTTAATCCATGGACTAGTAGTCATTACTATTGAGGAGAAGTTTAATTGTTTGACTACTCTTTGTTTATAACATAATCATGACCATCATATAGATATTTACAAATGCATAATAAAGAAACACATGTTTCCTAAAGAGACTCTAGACCAACTTGAACATAACTAACTCCTAACTCTCTAAATACCATAACACCTTTCACATTCATGCCCTTTCCACTACATCTCAAAGAAATCCAAGATGAATTGGGTAAGTGAAAAGTGGTCACTCAATAAGACCATGTGAAGGAAGTAAGCATCCCTGTGACACCTTCTAAATGGTGCATAGTGGTGCTATGGGAGTTTTATCACACTTCATAAAATGGTAATGAAGGATTAGCCATCAACAATTAATTCCATGCGAATCAAAGAGGTGATGCCATTTCTCATCACAATTAAGATTATAATAATTAATATCACCAAATACACACACCAAACTCAAGCACATAAGAGATTCACCTAATTGACATACATAAGTGACACACCAAACTCATGCACATAATGAATACCCCAATTCTATTTCAATAATTTTACAAAACAATTTAGAATTAGATTATCCAAACAAAAAATTGCAAACACTAGTTTTCTTATATGTAAATAACCTTGAAGACTACTTACATAGATCAAAGATTTGATTGTTGATCATATAAAATATTGTTGTGACTAAATATGGGAAAAGAAAAATGCAAAGCAATGGTTTCTCTACTTATGACTTCTAGATAATTTGAAAAGCATTGCAAGACCTAAATGTAAGGATATGCTACACCCTTGAAGAGCAATGGAAGTCCTAAAGAATCCATCTTTGACCAAGGCTAGATACTACTAAAGGAGAGATGGTTTGGGGGATTTTGATCCCCACTCCACTAAGATTCCTCAACTACAAATATATGAAAGGGCCCCTCATATTTTTCATTGTTGAGAGAGGTTCATACAATAAATTTAAAATCAAGATTTTGAATCTTGGTGTCAATGATGAAAAACAATGTCATCTCCTATTCATTGACATGGTTCTTCATGACATATTGTCATTATAGAATGATATGTAGTGTATTATCAAGAATCATACCTTCCCTATATTGAGAACTATGATATGTTCCCCATGGACATATTCGAGGTGACTAAAGGTGAAACTACAAAAAAGAGCTAGATTCTTAATTACCTTAGATATGAAAATGTCATGAGCATTAATATTATCGACTAGGATTAATTGGAGCTCAGTGATGGTGTTGACATGCTCTATTTGTTTTAAAAGATAACTGATTGGTTGGAATATGAATTCCAAGAGAGAAAGGTATATGGGTTATGTGGTATATATGGGTTCTTAGTGCTTGATGTGAGTGCAAGACCCATTTAAACCAAGCAATCAATGTCTCAAATTTGTCCCCGTAAAGTATGAGGACACCTTTAGATATTTTAATTGTGGTCACAATGATATCTCTAATGACCCATTAAATAGTTATGGTATCATGGAACAATATTTTTATCCCACAAGATAATTTGGGATCATTCAAAGTGAAAAATAAGGATTTTTTAGTGTCCATCTTAAACTTAATTTCTGTTTCTTCACAACTTTTCATTAAAATCTAATAAACAAGATGTATGACATCTTCAGGTGACATACAATATAGTAATGCGACAAACCTTGAATATGCTACATATATTAAATTGAAATAGAATAAACTCTATGTCTAAGTGGAATAGTGGTCTAGATAAGGATTTAACTTTATAATATTGACCAACAAAACAAAACTTCTTTTCCCCACATTGTGCAAATCATGGATGCTAAATTTCACGAGGGAAAACAATATAATACTCTCAATGCAACATTTAAAGATAGTGAATGTTAGGATATATATTATTGAACTTGTTTCACCTTGATGATGTATATTATGACATATATACTCTCTTAGATACAACATTACAACGTTCTTATGGTGTTCCACCCACAACATCGGCCTTAGTGGTGAAACCCAACCAAAAAATTGTCAAAATGTATGTCGAGTCTCAAATTGAAGTATGCTATTTCATAATCTATAATATATTTATATTTTTCCTTTGGGGTTGGTCAAAGGTTCAAGGCCTGTTAATATTTTTATTTTTCAAGGAATGTTCGATGATAGAGACTAATGGCCATTGTAGATATGTCAAATGTAAATATTTGGATCTTCAAAAATTTGAGAGGTTACAAATGCTTCTAAATATTTTGCATGTTTTACACTTTCATACACTAAAAAGGTGCATAAACACATGTTGTTATGGTATGTGCATGCAAAGTGATCATAGTGTGTGTATACATTCTAGAACTTGCTATAACTAATGCTTTTTTATAGCAACTATGGTTGGATGTAGCCATTAAAAATTATATCCCTTAAACCCATCGCAAACATTACACACTTCATGTTGAGATGTAATACTTGATTGGATGATAAATTTTTTGAAAACTAGATACCCAATAACACAGTCAAATTATCGACATTCATATAATAACATTTGTTTCATAATGCCTTGGTAGACCCCTTCACACCAATCCATGCAACACTTGACATTCCAAATCATCTAACCTGATGTTTAGGGTCATGATTACCAATATATGGTAATATCCAGGGAGGTGAAGGGAAAGAGGGAGTTGGTTATAAATATATAGATATCATTGGGTGAGAACTTACATCTTTAGGGAGCGAAAAAAAAAAATCTAATGGACTATGGGGATGGGAACGATGTCATCATGTAGTCTATATTTAGGTCACATGAGGAGCTTGTTGAGCCATGGTAGTGTTTCAAGGTGATATCTATCATGCATGATGATGAGGTGGTATCTATCATATATGAAATTAAAGTAGTTTTTGAATAATCTTGTCTATAGTTCCTATGAATAGTGACTTAGTAGGTGACTTCACAATGGGTGGTTTTTTTAATTTTACAATTTTGTTGACACAGTTTTCCATATTTTATGTGATTAGTACAAATGTTTGCAATCTTACGTTAGTCCAAATATTTATAGTCTTTTGTCCTTTTATAATGTGCTACCTTGTGTATTTGTTATCTTTACCCTATTGGTCACTTTGGTCTCCACATTACCATTATGCCTGGTCTTTGACTTACTATGAGTATTCTTGAAAGGTCATCTAAGGATGGAATAGTTGAACCTAAATTAGGAGGAAGGGTATCACAAATATTTAAATGGACACCATAGCCTTGTTGTAGGCCAATAATTTCATGTGCAAAGGCTCATTTCATGGCATGGGGCCCACACATAGTCCATGAGTCCTAAGGGAAAACACTATGGCTTCAAATTATCTATTTTGAACTTGTACCATGTCTAAAGTTATTATAACCTTCCTTAATGTTCTAAACTCAAAATGGACATCATATCTTGATCACATGAAAAATATTCCCTTTACATGACCTTTTTTGGTGTATAAGGGACACAATGATGTCTGATGATCCCCATAGACAAATATTATGGTATAATACCCTACATTTTTGCATTGAACCACATAACAGGAACCAAGAACCATGTATAGTGTTCTAAACTTCAAAATTAGCACCATATCTGTCTCCCAAGACAAATATTCTCTATGGAGGGCCAATATGGTGGTTTGGGACCACATACATGGACCATATCTCCATAGTAAAATGCGACTGCGTAAGGTCCTAGATTTTTCATTATACCATGGAATGATATTGAATTTCCATCCCTAATGCACCCCTCCTAAACTTGTTGGCCATATCTAACATGTAGGCAAAGGATTCCCTACACATGCCCTATGCAATGGCGTGGGTTACTATGCAAAGAACATGAGCCCTATATGCAAATGTTCTATCCAAAAAACATGGGTTTTTCTATGAAATGAAGGATTAGTGACCAAGAAGAATCCATGATGTGACAAATATCAAAATGGCCACCATATCCTTATCACAGGAAAAATATGGACTAGGGCCTCATGAATGGCATATGTAGAACCCAAAAGCCGCATGTTATGGACTAAAACTCTGGATCTTCACCCTGTAACATGAATCAGGTCATGAGAATCATCCTTGGTGCACTAAACCTTCAAATGTGATACCACATCCTAATCACATGCAAAATATTTCCTATGCATGGGATATGTTGTGGGTTTTTCAAATGTGATATAACCACCACCCCCAAAAGTACAAATTCTCATGACTTTTAAGGGATGTATTTTAAAAATCACCTTAAAAAGGACCTTTAGGGGTTCTAGTCAACCCCCTCCCCCTTAAAAATTCATGACAATTGGAATTTTGAGAGCGGCTTTATGATAATTGTCCCCACAAGTCCAAATTTTCATAACTTTTGGGGGCAACTTTAAAACAACCGCCCCCAAAAGCCCAATTATCATGCCATTTGGGGGTGGATTTCAAACAACCGCCCCCAAAATCCCAATTATCATGCCATTTGGGGGTGGATTTCAAAC
>LPNX010583265.1:44355-109577 GCA_001517045.1 Pseudotsuga menziesii | reverse complement strand
TAGTGGAGATGTCCCATATCTGTCATTTCAAAGATCTTTTTCAAATCTTTCTTTATGGATGCTATATAGCTCTCATTGTTCCCTGTCATCAAAATATCACCTATGTACACCACAAGATACACAACAGATCTTCCAACTTTCTTTATAAACAGTGTTGCATCATCAAGATCAAAATGTTCGAAATTTAACTTCAAAATATGCTCGGTTAATTTTTCATACCATGCGCGAGGCGCTTGTTTTAGGCCATACAAGGATTTGACAAGATTGCATACCTTTTGTTCTTTTCCTTTCACAACAAAGCCTTCTGGCTGAGACATGAAGACATTCTCTTTCAAGTCTCCATTCAAGAAAGCAGTCTTCACATCCATTTGATGAACTTTCCAACCTTTCTAAGCAGCTAAAGAGAGTAAGGTACGGATGGTAGCCCATTTTGCTGTAGGAGAAAATGTTTCTTCATAGTCAATTCCTTCCTTCTGTGCATAGCCTTTTGCTACAAGCCTCGCTTTGTGCTTGTCAAGTGTGCCATCTGATCTGTATTTGTTCTTGTACACCCACTTGCATCCAATTGGTTTGGTTCCAACTGGAGGGTCAACCAGCTTCCAATTTCCATTCTTCTTGAGTGCATCATACTCATTCTGCATAGCTTCTTTCCACTCAACTTGAGTAGAAGCTTCTTCAAAGGAAGTTGGTTCAAAGTTAGCAGATAAATTAAATTCACAATCAAATGATACATCCATTTCATCACCTGAATTATCTGCTTATCCTCCATCTTCATGTATTTTTGAACTTCTCGTTCCCGTCTTTCCAACTTCATCTGGATGGACACTTTCAAGTGTCTTTGTGGCCCATTTAGGAATATTTCGTGATGGTCCTGGTTGATCAGCTGGTGGTGCTTCATCATTGATTGAGAGTCTTCCAATTCTCTCAATCACATCATCCAGTTGAATCTCTTGATCAGGTGAAGTAGTAGGAACTTCTTCATGCGGGGGAGTTGGTGCTTCATATGGAAATTCCAAAGGTTGATCCAGAGTAGGAATCCCCCCTTCAAGGTTTGGAATTTCATATTCATTTGCAGAATATTTCTTTGGATGAGGATATTTTTCCAAATGATCAAGCTGTCTCTCAATGGAATGGTCATTTTTATTAGTTTCAAGAAAAATGACATCTCTGGAAATAACAAACTTCTTGTTTACCTCATCATATAGACGATATGCCTTGGAGTATTCTTCGTACCCCAGAAAAAATGCATTTTCTGCTTCGAGCACCAAGCTTTTTTCTTTGCTCCTTTGGAATCAAGGCATAACAGGTGGAACCAAAAACTCTGAGATGCCTAACTGAAGGGAGATGGCCAAACCACATTTCATGTGGAGTCTTGTTATCAAGAGCATTTGAGGGACTTCTATTTCTCAAATAGGCTGCACATTTTACTGCATCACCCCAAAACATTAGTTTTACATTCTCATAAAACATCATTGAGCGAACCATATTCATTATGGTTCTGTTCATTCTTTCTGCTACACCATTTTGTTGAGGATTGTAGGGAACTGTAGTCTGATGTGCAATTCCATGTTGGCGAAGATAATCTTCAAAAGCATTTGAAGTGCATTCTTTCCCATTGTCAGTACGAAGTGTACCGATTTTAGATTGTGCTTGTTTTTATATCAATGCATGAAAGTCTTTGAATGTTTGAAATGCTTTTGATTTTGTCTTTAAATAGTAAATCCAGCACATTATTGAGTATTCATCAACAAAGGTCATAAAATACTTATTCCCATTGGTAGAAGGAGTTGGCATTGGGCCACATAAATCAGAATGCACTAATTCTAATTTCCTACTTGCTCTGAAATTAGATTCATGGAATGGCAGCTTACTGTGTTTCCCTAATATACATGCATCACATTTTCTCTTTTCTTTGGGAATGGTGGGAAAACCAAATACACCATTCTTTCTCAACAAACGAAGACTGTTATAATTCAAATGACCAAATCTTGCATGCCACAATAAACTTGATGACAAATTACCTTCTCCATGCTGAGAGAGGTAGGCATAGTTCTGAACTATTGTAGATGAACCCTTTAGCTTTAGCAGCTTCCCATATTCATATCCAGTCATGATGACTTGGTTGTCAGAAGACTTTCTTATTTCTACAATTATATCAAACATGTGGATGGAATGGCCTCGCTGTCGAATCTCCACCAAGGACATCAGTCTTCTCTGCAACTCTGGAAGATAAAGAACATTCTTCAACAAGAAATCAGGGAATCCAGGCATCTTCAGCCGAATGGTGCCCATTCCCTTTGGTTTAAGACTTGACTTATATGCAAAGTAAACTATGCCATTTATTGTTTCATTAAGTTCTTCAAAACAATCTTTTCTAAAAGTCATGTGTGATATTGCACCAGTATCAAGTAACCAACATTTTGTGTAATATGAAAGTGAAGTCATTTCATTAATACCAAGATTACAATGTGCAACAATACAATGAGCAGAATCTGAATATTTACTAGCATCTTGGTTTTTATTGTCATCTTTCTTTTGGTTATGTCTGTCTTTGATGGAGTCCCACGAAGCCCAACACTGATATGATGTGTGTCCAGTCTTTCCACAACGCTTGCACTGCAAATCTGATCTTTTGCTGGAGTTGTTTCTACCTCCTCTACCTCTGAAGTTTCTTCTTCCTCTGCCCCTCTCTTTGCCAGAGAGAGAGGCACCAACTACAGATGCTATAGATTGCATCTTCTGTGATGAATCTGCAACTTACAGAATACTTGGAAAAAGATATGGGATGCAGGTTTAGATTCCTGCTCCTTTACAAATTACAATATGATTATGTAGCCTATCAAAACTAATTCTACAGCCTTATCAAAACAATATTGCAGCTGCTCTATATTTAATTTTGCAACTCTATATCATTTATTCTAGAGTGGTATTATATAAACAATACATTTCAAATCTTCATCGAAGATGAAAAATACATCAATACAATAGCTTGCAGCACCACTCCAAAAATAACCAGCTCCAGGCAGCTCAATACAGGTGTGAGGTTCTTCAGTCACGTTCAGGCTCAGTCTTCACAGCTTCAAGTGTTCCACCATCAATCTTTGTGATGAGGGAGAGTCTTCAAAGTACTAACACAGCTTTAATCTTCAAGCAGCTTCAAGAACTTGCAGCAATTCTCAAGAAGAAATTCTCTTCAGAAAGGTGAAGTGCAGCATACACTCCATGCACTGAGTCTTCTCAACACACATCCAAAATGCACCTTCGGGCGTTTGAGTGGATATAAGCATCTTTAGTTCGCAGCATTTCAGGAAGTAGACAGCAGCATGTATTATTCAATGGAGTCTCCAATATATCATATACACCAGCAACATGAATGAAAATTACAGACTCTACACAACATATATATAATATACTCAACGCAGCATATATACTCAACCAGGCTCACAACAACAAAAGCCACAAACCACGAAATCTCAGTGAAGACGTGAGAAGCAGCAGCAAGAACAACATTCAAAACGCTAGGATTGAACAGATAAATAGAGGGGAAGCTTCAATTAGGGCAATCTCGGGCGAAGTGACCAAAGTCACCACACTGATAGCAACCTCCACATTATATCAGTCTTCAATGTAGCTCTATCGTAATCTTCACACAGTACTCAACGATACTCCAATTGCACTAGCATTCAAGGGAGATTGCAGTCACTCTCCATGCAGCTGAATCTTCACTGGACTCACAGCAGCAACCAACGCAGTAGTCTCCAACGCATGCAGTAGCAGTCATGCTCCATGCAGTAGTGACGAGCATTCTTCAACACAAAAATTCAGCATTCTTCTCAGCTTCCACGGTCCTCAAAGATCTGATATGCAGCTTCAATCTCACAGGAATGGAGTCTTCACGTAGTCCTTGATGGTCTCAACACACGCAGTATTGAAGAAGAGAGGTCGCAGAAACTCTGGTCTTCAAGAGAGAGGTCGCACAAACCCAAACGCAGCAGTCTTTCACTTCAGACTCCATGCAGCAATATTCATGCAGCAATATTTCACTTCAGACTCCATGCAGCAATCTTCACGATCTATGGCAGTGAGTCTCCACAATTGCGGTATGAATGGATCAGCAGCGAAGTAGGGTTCAAATGGCTGAAGAACACCATCAATGCATATCTCTAAAAACTCATCAAGCAAATGTACCCAACAGTGAAACACAAAACATATGCAACGTTTGTAAAGAGATGAAAACCGCAGGATGAGAGGAGTCTACACCGATGAGATGCTAACAATTGCAGAGAATGGAAAATAGTCACTTCAATGGCTAACATGAATTAGGGTTTACAAGAGGGACACACAGAATTATTGGCGCGGAGGCTTTAAGAAAAATGCATAAAGAAGTAGACTGACGGGGCAGCCTGAAATAGATATACCACTAATAGGTAAACGGAGGTCTGGCAAGCAGACTACCAGGATAAAAAATCATACAGGCAGGTATCGCTCTATTGAAAGGAAGACTGGCAACAGGCAGGCAAGAGTTACGGCCAAGGTCTGATAACACAGGCAGAATGGCAGGCATGCAATGCAGCCAGGAGTTATGGCAGGTGGTGCTCTGATACCACTGTTAGGTAATAACTCCCGATTCATCTTATTCCATTGCTAATGCATATATTTATATAAATCATATGTTGGTTGTGATTCAACTTCCGACCAACCTATTCATATTCCTACATGACTATTCACATTTAGAATATATTTACACTATTTACATATTGTATAATCTCGATGGATTATATTCCAACAATGATCATGATCATGATCATGATCATGATCATCATTATTGTAGTGGGGATTTCTCCCCAGCTACGTGCGAAAGCACCAATCTTAGCTCGTCTAGAGCATAAGGAAGAGTTCTGTGATAATGAAAAGAAATGAGACAACAATAACAATAATTTTAGGGTTTTTTCAATTATATACTACTAACTAATGCAAGAAATAACAATGAACACACCTTTCTTTTGAAGTTGGTCCACTGTAGCTGTCCTAGGAAATGGTCCTGTAGCTCCACGGTTTTGGTCTCCAATCTCTTCCATAGCTAGTTGTCGAATGGGGGAATAGATCCAAATGGGTACGGATCAAGCTCAACATACACCATGGGAATGGTGTGAAAAAATATGGGAATAATGGAGAAAAGTGTATGATGTGACTGAGAGAAAATGGAAAAAAGTGTTTTGGAGGAGTCCTTCAGAATGTATTTATAGTATGGTCCTAGGGTTTTCGACCCATGATATTTATCTATGGTTTTTTGACCCATTCTCATTTTTTAGGGTTTTTGACCCTTTTTGGGAGAGAGTGGGGATAAATCACAATCAATGCTCATCATCCCTTCATTTATGGGAAGGAATACTGATGTTTTGGACCATTTTTAGTGGGAATACAATTGTGAAGGTCAAAATCGAGGAAATAATGGTGGGAATATGATGTATGATTATGGTTTAGAACACAGAGAGCTAGGCGAACACATTTTTGTGTTAATAGATTCCCCCCTAATGTGTGAGGGCAGGAGCTTATTGTATGGCCAAAAGACATCATAAGATCATTGGAAAATGGTGACAATGATGGAGAGACTAGAGAGGATCACAAAGGAGTGGAGTTTTCTCATTCGAAATATGATGGATTTTGGTTTTGTATTACTTATAAAAAATGGATGAGATACATATAATGTGTGACATGTATATGGACAAGGCAGGCATACCCATGCTCGTAATAATGTCAAAAGAATAAATAATGGGGAGCAAGGCTCAAAATAATGGGAGACGATCAATACATATACAACTGGTGATACATAATGGTGGCCTCAATGGGAGGCTGAATACAATGCTGATCTGAATAACTGATACATATGAACAATGAAATTCTCATGGAATGCAATATCATCACAACTGATGCTATGCTGGACCTGGAGGTGTACATAATTGGATGGAATCAATGAATGAGACTTAGAATCTCTGTGGTACAATATGTAGCATCAAGTATTGGAGATACACAAGAGCATAACACTCAGGGATTCCAAACACTGTCGCCAATGCAACCTGGAAATAACAAGGGACATGAAACTGTATGGGTCCCATAGTATACTCACCAATTATGTGCTAGAGTCAGGTGACAACCAGGGTCTTCGACCAAATAATGAACGGACCAATACCTTGTATGAATCTCAACAGTGTGATGATATAGCTGAAGTTGAGCACGTGAGACAAAACCAACCCGAAAGGCACTAATGACTCCTTTCAAGTTGTCTAAGGAACTCATCAATCAGTTTGATGAAATCAAGATATAGGGACCTCTGGTTCTATCTTCCGAAACAGATGTGTTGACGTCGACAGAGGGAGACCTGCAACTAACAAGGAAATGTTGTTTCCTTGATTAGAAGCACAAGGGGGATAACCAATGGACTGAAAAATTGAATGGGGAACAAGGGAAGGGAAGTACAAGGGACACAATCTTCCTTTGTTCAGAGTATGATGGTAGGGATGAATTGGAATCAAATAAAACTGAATCATGGGAAAGGGATCATAGTTGTAAAACCCAGAAGATAACTGAAATGGGAAATATTGATGGAGGTAACTCGAATAGTGAGATCGAGGGGATACAAGGGAGACTCATCATAGAGTACTATGAAAAATGATGAACCAATGGGGGAAATATTTCATAATGTGAGATCATATGTGGTTCCACCTAGAGACATCATTTGGACCTTCTTCATAGTTTAAGGATCACGAAGAAGGGATAGAAGTAAGCTTGATATGATACTATCCTGTGGATTTTTAGAGATCCCAGGAAGGTAAATGCTTGATGGCGTTTTCATTTTTTACAGAGTCTGAAAACATGAAGAAGAATCTAGTTTGATTTATTTTTTGTAAATAGTCTCCTAAGCCTGAAAAAGGATAAAAGTATACAAAGGAGAGCTCTCCCAACCTAAGGAATAGAGAGACTTCTTTAGCGTAGGTATTCCAACTAGGACGGAAAAGGTTAAACCTATATTGAATGGATGGTCATTCAAATAATTTTATGATCCTGAACGAAACCAATATTTCTTGACGATATTTTCTTGATGATAGGGATGGAAAAGAGCGTAAATACAACCCATAACGAGCATTTTCGCAATTCACGGTCCCAATGTCTGACAAAGCATAAAAGGAAACAAAGGGAAATGTTCCTATCTTGAAGGTGCTATGGTGGTCATTTTATTTTGATAGTCTATGTAGTCCAAAAAAGGATATAAATGAGGCCACATAGACGCCCTTTCAAATACTTTAATGATCGTGAAATTATGCAAGCATGCTCGACAATCTTTTCATTCTTTTAGGAGTAAGAAAAGAGCTTAACAGAAAATTCATAATGTTCATTCATGCAAGGAGAAAGTGTTCGATGTATGGAAAGAGGTTATGTTGTGAACCTGGCTAACAGGAATAATAGTGGAACACTGATGGTTTATCCTTGTGGGATGATGGATGGAGGTAAAATAAATTCAATTATGTAGTATGGATGGAGCATATGGCTCGTGAACATGCCAATATGTGCGTTGGGTGAGTCGCATGATGGTGTGAAAATTGAGTTGAATTTTGTGAAATGGTTCAATAAATCATCAGGAGAACATGGGACAAGGGTCTCATCAAAAGAGAGGGTAGAAAACTGAACCCGGTGGTGCGAACGACGTGAAAAAAAGAAGCTAGATGACTCTATGGTGCACAGAAGAAAAACTAGAGCAAATGGAGGCCTATAAACAAGGGGGACCACATGACACTTTTCAATTTCACTGGTCAGTGCTGATTTGGAGTGGAGGACCCCATGACACAACTACTAATTTTTTTTGACTAGACCGATGGTTTTCTAATCCGTGATTTGCAGGTAATATCTCTCATCAAACCTATCTTTTTTAGTGGATTTATTTTTGGTTTTGCTCACTCTAGGGGCCTTGGTCGAGCCCAAAGGGTTCTCGGGGTTGGGTCTCACTTTTTGAGGGAAAAGGAGTGACCTAGGTCACTCTTATCAGGTAGAAAGGTGTGACCCATTTGTACCTATCAAGGAGATAGATTTGACCCAAGTTGCACTTGTTCAGAGGATAAGAGCAACCCAGTCACACCTGTTCAGTCTTTTTGAGAGACTTGGGTCACACAAAAGGGCCAAATAGGGGAAAATTGAACTAGAATGAGTTCTTTGTGCATGACTAGGCTTGATAGGGACTAGGTGTATGTGAAATATGCCTCGGGTGGTGTGGCAAGAGAGAGACATTGGGGAACTCTGAGGGGAGGTTCATGATGACCTAGCGGTGCAGGATTTTCTCGGTCAGTGTGGTATATGGAAGTTTTTCTAGATCCCACTGATGCATTCAACAAAGTGAGATCGTGAGATATTGCTGGACAAGATCGTGAGATTTTGGGATCGAGAAGCAAAGTGCTTTATTATCCAGGGTGAGTGGATATATATCACTCTCCTTGATGTGTACTTTATGAATCGACTCCCAGTGCTGGGCGTGATTGGAAATACTACACTGACGCTCACACATGGGGTGTCACTCGATGACCTCTGCGATAGGAATTTCTATGCCTCAACATCTATGCACATGTCATACAGATTGGTGTGCTACATCAAGATAATTAATAATCGAGTGATAGTAGCAATGGTGCTGCGTATACTGGGATTGACGACACCACACAAGATCTTAGGTAGTCAGCTCTAGATGGTGGAGCGTGTGCTGAGGGTAACCTACTTTGGGTGGGACCATATGTACTTGACTATGGTTCAGCATGGGATGAACCATGCTAGCTCGGTGGGAGGGGATTTCTGTTTCCCCTTGTTCTTGTGCTCATTCTTCTTTGAGCGAATTATTACACTATGACTGCATCTGGTGGTGCATGAGGTGAGACCTCGCGAGCCTCGCATGAGGAGGTGGTGTGAGATGATGATCAGAGAGGGAGGTGGCTTGGTGGTTCATTCATTCACTTAGGAGATCTTGGTACAATGGTGGAAGCTGCCAGTCCTGATAGAGGACTATCCATATGCTAGTATGGATTACCAGGGAGATCCTGAGATGCCTCAACCTCCACGGTAGGTCTGGGGACCTGATGGTATGTATACATAATTATTTTTGTGTTTGCATTCATATATAGTGTACTAGCTTAGTGGTAATCATTTTATGTGTATGATAGATATTGATGACATACTGTGTGCATGTGCAGATGTGGGACAACGCCCCCCAGCAGGATATAAGAGATGCAAGGACATGATGGAGGCTTTAGATCCACCTACTCATGGACATAGGAGACATTGGAGTGATACACTGGAATCACTGCGAATCGATGTGGAGCACTTACTAGAGGGGGTCACTGACGGTGGGTTCCAGTACCTTAATGAAGACTTAATCACCACATGCTATAGGGATTCTCCATAGTGGATATCCCTTATGAGGAGGATCGCAGTCGTTTCTAAGTATGTTAGAGAAGCAACACCGAGTGATGTGCCTATGGAGGAGTAGGAGAAATCCGAGGAGGAGGACACTGAGGAGAATATAGAGTCCAAGGAGGATGACTTCAACTAGTAGCTAGTGATGCTGCCCCTGATGTAGTGGTGCATGGGCATTTTTGTATTATATGTATGATCAACTGAGAAAGCTTGTGGAGCTTCTCATTTTGTACTAAACACTATGACATGATATATATATGCACGTGGATGCACTTTTTATGTGTTTTTATGAGATTTTTATGAGTCTCTTTTATGATTATGATGATGCCTATATGATGTATATAACATATGCATGCATGACTATATAATGATACATGATGCAGTTTATTTCCTATATGCGATGATTGATGTGCCACTCTAGAACGTCGTTAGCCATTTGGTCTGCTACACTATTGAGACTTCTGGGAACATGCATGAATGAAATGGATTCAAAATGTCTAACCAATTAGTGTCTAGTGTGTGGGAAATTTCCAAAGAGATAATGATCACATACCCAGTAGTAGTTATTCAAGTGGGAGATAAGAAGCTAGGAGTCTAAGAAGACATCAAGGTAAAAAATGCCCAAGTGGAGGGCAACAGTCAGGAGACCAATGGCACCATTGTAATCATCCTAGTTATTGGTAGGAACACCAACACACATTCTGTCGATATGTATCAACTCATGTGATGAGGAATAAATAACCCACGCAGCCGAGGTGAGATTAGAAGACCATATACTTGGTCTGTCAACGAAACCAATGTAGCGATATGAGGTAGGATCCATCTGGAGCAACCAAGGAAACAAACTGTGAGACTTGTGGCAAGAAAGGTGAAAAAAAAGAAAAACTATGACACAATTGTACTGGATGGTGAGCGACTTCAGGCACAGAACGTCTTGAGGTAGAGACCATTGCGGGGATTCTTCAAAAGGTGGCCATTAGAGTCAGAAAGGATGTATTCCCCCTTTCTGATACATTGATGGATGACATATGGGCCATACCAAATGGAATCAAACTTCCCTTTCCCTAACTTATCATTGGATTGGTCATAGACAAGGACTAGATCTCCCTCGCTAAAGGTGTGAGGGTGGACATGGGAGTCAAAACGGGACTTCGAACAAGTCTTGGTTGCTTTGATCCTTTGGAGAGGAGCACGATGGTCCTCATTGGTTCGTTCGAGCATAAGTAGAAATTGTTCTAATGGTGTAGTATCGTGTAGAAGTTCAACGACAAAGAGGAGCGAAAAAATATGGAATTCAATGGGAAGAACCGATTCCACACCATGAACTAAGTGAAATGGGGTAAGACTGGTGGTGGTTTTTGTCGATGTTTGGTAGGACTAGAGGGAGGAAAAGGGAAAGTGGTTCCAGTTGGACTTATGTTTGTCTACCATTTGCTAGAGCATGGTTTTGAGGATCTTGTTGACAGCCTCAGCTTCGCCATTTCCCTGAGGATAATAAGAGAAGGAATACTGGTTTTCAAACTTCAACATGGCAAAAAGATCTGTCCAAACAACGTCCTCAAAATGAGAACCATGTTTTGATACTAACTATTGGGGGACACCAAAACAAGTGCTGACGTGGTTAAAAAAGATTCATGCCGCAGTATAAGATTTACAGTTGAACATAGGAATGGATTCATCCTATTTGGTGAAATAATCAACAGCCACAATGATGTATTTATGGCCATCGATGAGGGACGATTATAGATCATGAACTCAATCACCCACTTGAAAAAGGGACCGACTGTGACGACAAGATGTAGTGGAGCAGGAGTTGTGCTTGCTTTTGCAGCAAAGAGATTGCAATTGTGGCAGTTTTTAACTGCATGGATGTTATTACACCGTATCCAGTGTAAGGGAAAATCCGTATCCGGATTAAGTCAGCCTGTATCTAGGTCTAGGGAGGAATATGTTTCATCTTTAAATAACTAAATGTATAAATGTATAATAATTGAATGGATGATAAATTACAATGGATATGGTTTCCTTAAATATGGCTTGGCCATCACATATTGAAGAGACACTTCTCTTCATAAACTATATTTTAATATTATTAATTACTATTAGGAATAGTTACATATTTATTACTATTTTATTGTTGTAACATTTCCTTCCCCTTTGGAAAGCTTGGTCCTCAAAGCCTAGATTATTGTTGTCATATTTTCATTCTTGTTTTGTGTTGACACAATGTCATTACTTCCTTTATGTCTTTTTTAGAACTGGTATTAGGTATGTGCTTGGTCTTTACGCAATGGTTTGTCATCTTCCTTTCATTTGTAACTTGAATTTGTACTCCATTATGTTTATTATTGTTATCCCATTTTCCTTGTACATGAATACGAGGAATATTTTTGTGACTCACCATATCAAGCCTTGGTTTAGAAGTTGCTTGTCCTACGATACTTAGGATGTCATCACGTAATGTTTTTATTTTATTATCCTTACGAGTTATTTCGAGAAGTGGCATTTCGTGAGGCTTCTCACACTTGAAGTCACCTGATTGTGTTACATTTAGGTTTCTCCATGGTGGTAGAAGAATTAAGGTAGAATATGAATCTACAATATCTGATTCCTTTGACTTGGATTATTTTGTCATTGTATGGATCATCCTTATTGTCAACGATACTGGCTTGAATCTCATTATGATCTTGGTCGAGCTCATATTTATCAAATATATTATTGGTATTTTGGTCATGCCTACGATATTTAGTCTCCTTGTCTTGTTTATTGTCTTGATCAATTTTTTTACTCTCATTTTTGTTGACATAGTGGTCCAACATATCTGATTTATTGATATGGTTTGTATTAGACCTTAGTTTTTGTAACAATTCCATTATGGTATTCTGGTTCTGTATTATGATGCTCAATTTCTATGCCATGGTTCTTGTCTTCTGTGTCATTGCTTGTCTTCCGTGTCATTGCACACATCTTTTCATCTAACTCTTTTTGTTTCTCGTGCATGATGTATACTTTGTCATAAAGTTTTCTTCCTAGTACTAGAACAACATCTTCTTTGATTTCTTTCTTAAGTGCCTTGTTATTTTTCATTTCTTCTTTGAATTTTTCTTGGTTGGCAACGAGGGCCTTGATGTCCTTCTCCAATTTCTCAAGTTTGTATTTTAATTCCATCATAGCTTGGGTCCTTTTATGTGAATGTGTGTATTTAAAAGTTTATTTTGACTTATGGAGGAATAAAAGACAACTAATGTCTTTGAAATAATTGATGAATTAATAATAATAATTATAATTATTTAATGTGTTGAAATAAAATAATAAATAAAAGTATTATATTTAAGTATTTTATTAAAAGGTGGATTAATAAGTTTTAAAATATTATATAATAATATTAATATTATTATTTTAACATTTATTTTTTTAATATTGTTTTTGTTTGTAGGGCTATGTGGAATGAAGAGGGGTTGAGCCTAGGTTGAAGTTGGAAAGAAAAACCATGTGTTGGTTTTACTTTATCTTTTTTTTTTACTTTCTTTTTCCTTTCTTTTGTTTTTTTACTTTTTTTTCTTTTTTCTTTTCTTTTTAACTTTTTTCTCTCTTTCTTTTCTTTGCGTTTTCTTTTCTTTTTTTTTAAGTTTTTTTTTCTTTCTTTTATTTTTTGGACAATGTCTTATATTTTAGGGAAACCCTAAAACTAAATTTACACAAAGTGTAAATAATGGCCAAGGGCTGTATATATCTAAGACCAATGTTACAGCATATCCGGTGTAATGGATAATCTGTATCCGGATTAAGTCAGTTTGTATCCAGGTCTAGGGATGAAGATGTTCCATCTTCAAATAATTAAATGTATAAATGTATAATAATTGAATGGATGATAAGTTACAATGGATATGGTTGCCTTAAATATGGCTTGGCCATCACATATTGAATAAACACTTCTCTTCATAAACTATATTTTAATATTATTAATTACTATTAGAAATAGTTACATTTTTATTGCTATTTTATTGCTGTAACATATGCAATTGACAAATATGGTGGGCCGAAAATAAATGGTACGGAGGAGCTTTTGAGCGGTGGATAAACCACAAAGGTGGCCACCACTATGGCAGTCATTCAAGACTTTTTTCAGATTCATCATGAGTGAGGAAATGATGCGATATGGTATCAACACCAGAAGAGTACAAGACGTCACCACTTGGGAGATATCGAGCATCTTGGTGCCGGATGCGACGACGATCTTCATGACTTAAATGGGGCCTGAATTTGTGTGTGCACAAGTAGAAGAGAATTCCCCCATACCATGGATATTCCTTAGAGATGAAAAATAAGAATTCATCCTGAAGGTTGACTGTGATGGGTGGTCAAGTAGACGATGGAGGGAATTTTGTCATTAAGGAAGATAGCACCAAAGCTTTGGTGCCTTTTTAGGCAACAAATTCCATATCTTACAGTTGGAGAATGACAATATACTTGACAGAACAACCTTGGATATGGTGATGACTCAAGAGATACCACATGGGGTTGAAATCGTCCACGACTCGAGTTTGAATCAAGAGAATATAGTGACAAAGCTTTTGTACTGAAAACATGATGATAAAGGCCATATTATCTTCATGGTAGTAATGTAAAGGTGGTCTGGAGAGATTTTGAATAACATAATATATCACATGCTCTTGGAGAGCATTGTCTTATTGAACCAAGAATCCAACGATGGAATTTTTGGATGCCAACACATAGAGGATGAAATCATTATTGAAGTTGGGAGGAGACAACAATAGAGCGGAAGTCAGATCTTGTTTCAATGCATCAAAAGTGGCTTGCACATGCTCATCCTAGAAAAAAGAAATGCTGGTATGTAGGAGACATAAGAGCCCATGGAATTTTGTCGCATAGTCTCGAATAAAATGACGAAGGAAGTTGGCATTTCCTTGGAGACTCTGTAGTTGGCACAAAGTATGTGGGGCGGGGGGGAGATTCAAAATGGCTTGAACCTTCAGTAGATCCACTACAATCCCTTTGTGAGATATGATGAACCCTAGTAAATGCCCACCAAGGACAAAAAACATACACTTGAGGGGTGTTGGGGCTCAGACCTTGAAGGTCCTTAATTTTGGCAACTCCGCGGTTTTGGTGCGAAGCTTGTAAGCGGAGTTGCGGTCCAAAATAGTCTTAGGGGTTTCGGGGTTGGGTCGGATCCCCTCTTTTTGTAAATAACGCATGGTTTAAGCCCATGGTTTAAACCGATGGTATTGTAATAGTGCACTTGTATAAATAGGCATTTATGTAAAGGAGAAAAAAGGCTTTTTCGAAGGTTTTTGTATGATGATGATTTGATGCGAAGAAGCTAAGGTCTATTTTTGGGGTTAAGGCTAAGTACCAGTTGAGTGCGTGGATGATCTCTGCAGCTGAGTGCGCAGAGGGTTTTGGAAGAAAGGTTCTGCAGCTAAGTGCGCAGTTAGTCCTAGCTGAGTGTGTGGACGACCTCTGCAGCTGAGTGCGCAGAGGGTTTTGGAAGATCTGCAGCCGAGTGCGTAGATCAGAACTGTGTGTTTGTAAATTGTTGAATATAAACGCAGTTCTGTGGACGTAGCCCCTACACTGGGGGTGAACCACGTATATCTTGTGTTGTGGTGGTTCCTTTTAGTTTTGTGCTGTTATGTTTTATGCATTTGATAAGTAGATGAATGATAAAGTAAGATAAACTGTTAAGTATTAACTTCGCTGTGAATTCCCAGTTAAGGGTTAAGCAAGAAACTGTCTTTTTATCTAAACAGCGAAGCTATTTAAGTGAATATTGAAGCTTTGTATTGTATGATTATTCTTTGTTAAGGCTAAAGGTACAGTAATATCCCTCTTTTGCCTGCAGAAACATGATTATGTGGCACCCCATAGCTGTTTCGGGTGAGACTGCAACCTGTTCGCAGGTTGTTGCCGAAAGGGAAAACACTGTGGGTCTCTTTGTTGGTGCGAAGATAAAAGTATAAGAACCTGGGTCTTCCCTAAGCGCCAACAAATTGGTTTCGTTGCTGGTTGAACCAGTATCTGCTTCAAGAGGGATCTACGTCGTACCTGGAGGGATATGATTTGGAGGCCCTCAGTAAAATAAATCAGTGACTGGGTTGAGGATACCTATCTGAAATTTGCTGAACAAGAAAATATAGATCCTCATCTTAGCTCAGATGACTTCTTGCAAAGGTACGTTTTTTCTGATATTTATAAAATTTTCTTTACTAGTATCCATATAGAATTGTACCAGTGGTTATCTAGGTTGACAGAAAGAAAGACAAACTTCAAAGAAGATTAGTCTCCTAACTGGACCCCTGAAAGAATTAAGATGTTGAAAAGTACGAACAACGCGGTATCAAGAGCTGTTAACTTCTGAATAACGTGAACCCTTGACGCATTTGTGACAGAGTTCGCCATCGACACACATACTTCTTTCAGTGAAGTTGAAAGATAGTTTTTCAAAGGACCAAGAGGTAAGTACCTGAATTCATTAAATCTGAGAATTAAAATGCTCTTGGCTGAGAAAGGCATATTGCTTATTGAATCAGATTGCTAGATTTATTGCTACTAACCTATGTTTGGAAGCGAAAGTGACTTCGACGAGCAAAGTGGTTTGCTTCGCAATGGTAAAAGATACAAGAGAACTTTTGGATCCTATACCCTAGGCCAGAATACCGATTATACCTCATTAAGTCTAGAAGAATTTGAATCTGAAGAAACCCCTTTTATTAGAAACCCTCCTATAACTCCGCAGTGTAGATCTGTTATCCCTGAGAAACCATCGCAGTATGAAAGTAACCCTAGCACGAGTAGTCCTCTCACAGGTCAGTCTACCTCAAAAATTTCCCCTCCCCCTGTTACCAGTATTCCCCCTCCTCCTCCCCCTCCTCCCCCCCTAGATCCACTATGGCCCATGTAAATGATGATATGAAGCTCCCAGTCTTTAAAGGAACTGGATCAGAGGATCCAGAGTAGTTTTGGTTCTTATGTGAAGCTGTTTGGACTGCTAAGAATATTATGGATCAAAATACAAGAAGAGCGCAGCTGGTCACCTCTTTTCGAGACTGAGCTTTGACCTGGTTTATGAAGTTTTCCAGTACTCAGAACTATATCCTGGCTGATATTAAAAAAGCAATGATCAAAGAATTCAACAAGCCTAAATTAGAGTCATAGTGTATAATTGAACTAAAATAAATTCAGTAGAAGCGAGGTGAATCAGTTTGGGACTTTGATCAGAGGTTCAAGGTTCTATTGGATCAAGTTAGCTTCACTATTGGAGTAGAACATCATAAAGAATGGTTCATTGCAGTGCTATTGCCTCATATCAGGACTCCACTTATGCAACAGAAGGTTGCTGATTAGCAAGAGGCATTGGAAATTGCTATGAAACTTGAAACAACTCCTGTTGGAGATAATTCTGGAATAGCCCAAATACAGGCACAGTTAGCAGAAATGGATTTGGAGCTTCGCGACATGAAAAAAGAGAAATCTATTCAAGAAGAGGTTTGGTGTACACGATGTAAGACAGAAGGGCATGACAAAGAACAGTGTCCTGCATTAAGAAATTATTTGAATACTGGTGCATCGAACCCGTTTAATCCTAATGTCCTATATTGTGAGATATGTAGAACAACTGGCCAGCATCGACCTGAAGATCGCTATCTGCTACAGAGATATGTTCAAGTACCTAAGAATCCCTATTGCAAGTTCTGTAAGTCATTTGGACACAACGAAGACGAATGTCGCAGCTTTGACCTCATGAGAGAGCGAACCTATGATACTTATAGGGTACAACCCGATGCACAAAGCAATGATGGATATGGTTACCATGGTAGTACATTAGGTCGAGGTAATTCTAGAGGTCGTGGTCATGGTGGTATGCCTGGAAGAGGTCGAGGCCAGGTTATTTGCTATAACTGTAATCAGGAAGGACATGTAGCTAGAGACTGTCAGAACCCAACTACGACATGTCGATATTGTAGAGTAGTCGATCATGTGATTGAGCAATGCCCACAGTTGATAGCCAAGATACAAGAAAGAAATGGTGCTCTTACTTTGAATGTTCAGATGATTGTTGTAGAGAAAAGACCTGTTCCATCCCTTAACGTTGTTACGAGGAGTGGAACTACGACGCAAGTGCAGAATAAGGAGAAACATCCTGACGAGGCTTGGTTCCATAAGACCCTAGAGAAAATTCCATCCTTTGATGTTAGAAGAGAAAAAGGAACATTTATGGAAGCTAGAAAATACTTTGCTGATCAGAGAACATCAGTAGCAACTACACAACAGCATCAACAGCAGTTACAGTTTCAAGAAGCTTCGCCAGATCAAGTAAGTACGCTAACATCATTTTTACAGAGTTGTATGAAGCTATTAAGAAATCAGAATGCTTTGAATGAGTTACAGAAAGTTATTCAGTCTTGTGAACCTCAGCGAAGCTCTGATAAGGGAAAAACTGTTAATAGAGTTAGAAGGACTGGAAGAGAAATGAGATTGCATGCTCATATAGGATATTATGACATGAATGATATCATTTTAGACCTGGGATCAGAAGTGAATGTACTAACTAAGTAGACATGGGAAAAAATGGGAAAACCTACGCTTGAATGGTCCCCTATACAGCTGAGATTAGCCAATCAGCAGAAGATTGTGCCCTTGGGAAGATTCCCTAGTGTATCGGTGGATATTGATGGAGTCAGTACCTTAGCAGATTTTGAAGTCATTGAAATAATTGATGATAGCAACCCCTATCCAACATTGCTAGGAATTGAATGGGCAATAGACAATTATGCAGTAATCAACCTTAAGAACAGACATATGAATTTTGAAGGAAAAGGCTTGAGAGTCATAGTGCCGTTGGGCCCTTCTCAAGGAGAAAGGTATACAGAGCTAGTCAGAGATGAAGATCAAGATGTTTTGGATCATATTTACAACATCACAACTAAATAAGAAGACTATGTTAACCATACTACTGAAGGTATAATGGATTGGCAGTGTGACAGTTCTTGCATGACTAATTCAGACGAACTTGCCTAGAGAATTGGCAGAATAGACTTTATGAGCTACATGGACATCAATGTGCAAGAATTACCAAGTCTCTCAGATGTGTTGGCTCACAGAAAAGAACCTTACCTAATTTTGATGGCTTGAAAGACCCATAATATTTTATTGCACAATTCTCAGAGCAAGTACCAGATTCACAGAAAATGGAGACTCTAGATTCAGTATTCAGAGCCGCAGCTGCCAGATGATGGAATGGTCATAAAAAGTATATTCATAGTTGGAGAGCTTGTCAAAAGTTTCTTCGCCTGAGATTCATGGATCAACCTTAGGAGGCATGAAGCATATTTAATGGTAAGACTAGCCCTAAGGAACATTTGGAGCAGTGTTATGAAGCATGGAAGCATGTACCTTGTGAAGAATGGGTACATAGGTTTGTACACACTCTGGAACCTGTAGCAAAGAACTGGTATGCGGAGGTGGAGCTTTGCCATGGTACTGTAAGTTGGGTTATCCTTGTTGATAGTTTTGTGCTCACATTTTCTATTAATGAGGATTTCCCTGCTTTGGACGCAGCTATTAGGGTGATCCATACTAAGGTGTTTGATGATAAAGAAATAGCCGAGCACCAAACTGATTGGAAGGAACAAGAAGCTAATGTAGTAGAATTTTATAACCTCACCATTGATGAAGACAATGACCCTCGTAACATTAATATTCCTGAGTCAGAAGGACATTGTGAAGTACATGGTCCAACAGTTGAATCACCTGAAGTAACTCAGCCCTTGAAAACAAGGAAAGTAAACATTGGATTAGAAGAAATGCCTAAGTACGCTACCATTGGAGATTACTGGGATGAAGAAATGGTGAGCAAAGTGACTGAACTCCTCCATGATTATCAGGACTTATTTTCAATGAAGTTCTTAGAAATGAAAGGTATCCTTGGTGATATAGGGGTGATAAAAATACCTTTGAGACCTGATGCGAAGCCTGTGAAGAAATGCCCTTATAGGCTGAATCCTAAATATAAAGAAAAAGTCAGGATGGACCTAGATAAGATGCTCCCTGTAGGAATCATTGAGCCTGTCGAAGAGTCCGAATGGGTCAGCCCTATGGTGGTACAAGAAAAGAAGACCAAGGGAGAAATAAGAATCTATGTTGATCTGAGGAAGCTGAATAATGTTTGTCTACATGATCCTTTCGCTACTCCCTTTACAGATGAAGTTTTAGACAATGTCAGAGGTCAAGAAGTGTATTCTTTCACTGATGGATTTTTAGGTTACCATCAGATTAGAATTGCCCCAGAGGATCGACATAAAATAACCTTCGCTACAGAAATGGGATCTTTTCAGTGTTATGCCCTTTGGATTGAAGAATGCACCTGCTATGTTTTCTAGAGTAGTCATATCTGCATTTAAGGAATTTATTCATAAGTTCTTGGAAGTTTACTTTGATGATTGGACCATATTTGGTTTATTGAAAGATCATATAGCCAGTCTAAGACTTATGCTAGACAAGTGTCGACAGCATCATATCTCATTGAACCTGAAGAAGTGTATCTTTTGTGCACCTTTTGGAATTCTGCTAGGTCACATTGTATGCAAGCAAGGATTGATGGTGGATCATGCAAAGATAGCCATTATTGTGAACTTGCCACCTCTGAAGTCTGTTAAGCAACTTCACACTACGCTTGGTCATACTGGATATTACAGGAAATTCATTAAAGGATATGCTCAGATTACAGCCCCTATGGAAAATAAATTGAAGAAAGATATTAAGTTTGAATGGACACCTGAATGTCAGGAAAGCTTGGACATTTTGAAAGAAAAGATGGTAACTACCCCTGTCTTAGTATTCCCTGACTGGAATAAGGAGTTTCATGTTCATGTCGATGCATCCTCCATTGCTTTAGGTGTAGTATTGGGTCAGTCAGGTGAAGGTAATATTGATCACCCTATTGCTTTTTCAAGTAGAAAATTGTCCACAGCAGAAAATAAATACTACGACAGAACGAGAAGGTCTAGCTATGGTTTATTCTTTGCAGAAATTTCGACATTATTTGTTAGGATCTCATTTTAAGATGTTCACTGACCATTCTGCTTTGAAGTATTTGGTTAACAAGCCTGTGTTAGGTGGAAGGATATGCAGATGGCTGATTTTGTTTCAGGAGTATGACTTTGGGATCATAGTTAAGCCAGGAAGACTTAACCTGGGGCCTGACCACTTGTCGAGGCTCGAGTCAGGAGAAGAATCCACTAGTTTGGACGAAGGTCTTCCTGATGCAAAGTTGTTTTCCATCCAGATCGTTGATGAATATTTTCAGGATATTGTTCAGTACTTGTCTACAAGGTTTGCACCCTCTGAGATGACAACACAGCAGAAGAAGCAGCTGGTGGTTAGAGAAGCTTACTTTACCTTGATAGAAGGACAACTATACAAGATGGGACCAGATGAAATACTGTACAGATGTGTCTTGGATCATGAAAATCCATTTATTTTGGCTGAGGCACATTCTGGAGCAACAGGAGGTCATTATGTAGGAAAAGCTGTGACACAGAAGATTCTGACAGCTGGATTGTGGTGGCCTACGATTCATAAGGATGCAAGAGAGTATTTCCATAGCTGCGATATCTGTCAGAGGATAGGCAAACCATCCAGGAGGGATGAGATGCCTCTGGTTCCACAGGTAACTTTACAAGCATTTGACAAGTGGGATATTGATTTTGTTGGACCAATCAACCCCCCTACAAAGAAATCTGGAGCAAGATACATTATTACAGCAACTGATTACCTTATTCGTTGGGCCGAAGCTCAACCAGTCAAGGACTGCAGTGCTGCTATAGCGATGAAGTTCATATTTGATAATATCTTGTCAAGGTTTGGATGTCCTAGAATTCTTATGAGTGATCAAGGATCACATTTTCTGAATAAGACTATTGAAGCATTGACCGAAGAGTTTCAAGTATATCATCAGAAGAGTACTGCCTACCATCCTCAAGCAAATGGTACTGTCGAAGCCTTTAACAAGATTCTTGAGAACTCTCTGACGAAGGTTTGCAATGTTAATAGAAATGATTGGGATCTTAGAATTCCAACAGTATTATGGGCTTATAGAACCACTTACAAGAAGTTGATAGGCCATACACCTTTTAGGCTGGTATGTGGACAGGAAGCAGTGATTCCCATGGAGTACATTGTTCCTAGCCTTAGAATATCTACCTTCACAAAGATGGATAATCTAGCTATGTTAAATCAAAGACTGGCGAAGATACTGGAACTAGAAGAAGACAGATTCATTGTAGGGTTCTAGCAGCAAGTGCAGAAAGCTAGAGAAAAAGCATGGCATGATAGACACATTAAGAAGAAGCATTTTCAGAATGGTGATCTTGTGCTCTTGTATGACAGTAAATTCATGAAGTTCCTAGGTAAGTTCAAGACACATTGGAAAGGACCATACATAGTTCAGAAATTTACCGATGGTGGTGCAGTTCAGTTAGCTAAATTGAATGGAGAAATTTTGCCCTCCATGGTGAATGGAAGTAGATTAAAGAAGTACAGGGACAAGCTTGTACCCCCTGATCAGAAGTAATAGCAAGAAGAAGAGTCTAAGTACCAAGAACAGTTGAAATTGGGTACTAGACTATAATGAAGCTGTTCTTAGAGAAGATTTGGCAGATTTTTGGAAGTGTCGAAGGTTGTGGAAGAAATTCTGTCGGGGGTCGAAGCTCGAAGCTCTGTCGAAACTGGTATCAGGATGTGTTGAAGGTATGTACTGTGTCGAAGGTCCTTATTGTGGGGAAGCTGAAGTTAGTGGTCGTGTCGAAGACGAAAGGTGTGTCAAAGCTTAAAATGTGAGGCAGTTCAAGGGATGGGGTCGCTGATAGATTTAGAAGGCCCAATAATTCCCATGACCATGATAAATATTATGAAGAGAAAGATGACGCCGAAAGATATTTCGAGAAGGAATATAGCAGAATGAGAGATGGTCATAGGGAACACAGGAATTCTGCTAAGGATGAAAGGATGAAGGATAGAGAAAGCCATAGTAGTGGTAGAAGTATCAGAAGGGATGACGATGATGACAGGAATATAAGGGAGAAAGATGGCAGGAGGATTAAAGATGATGCTTACAGAGAAGCAGACAGATATAGAGCTCAATAGAGTGCAAAAGAAGATAGTGGAGAAGGAGCAAGCAGCTGAAGATATCATGCGTATCCTCAACAAGTAGTTCACTATCTTCGCCAATAATATTCTTCCACCAGAAAAGTAGCAGAGTGCCCCAGGACGGGAGTGGTGAGTCTTAGGGGCCTGTTGGGGTTCGGACCTTGAAGGTCCTTAATTTTGGCAACTTTGTGGTTCTGGTGCGAAGCTTTTAAGCGGATTTGCGGTCCAAAATAGTCTTAGGGGTTTTGAGGTTGGGTCGAAGCCCCTCTTTTTGTAAATAACCCATGGTTTAAGCCCATGGTTTTTAATCCCATGCTTTAAACCCATGGTATTGTAATAGTGAACTTGTATAAATAAGCACTTATGTAAAGGAGAACAAAGGATTTTTAGAAGGTTTTTGTATGATGATGATTTGATGCGAAGAAGCTAAGGTCTATTTTTGGGGTTAAGGCTAAGTCCTAGTCGAGTGTGTGGATGAACTTTGCAGCTAAGTGCGCAGTGTTGGTGCTTAGGGCAGACCCAGGTTTTTATACTTTTATATTCCAACCAAAAAAGAGACCCACAGTGTTGGCCCTTTCGACAACAACCTGCGAACAAGTTGCAGTCTCACCCGAAACAGCTATGGGGTGCCGCAAAATCAGGTTTCTACTGGCAAAGAGGGATATTAATGTACCTTTAGCCTTAACAAAGAATAACAGAGCTTATATATTCACTTAAATAGCTTCACAGTTTAGATAAACAGATAGTTACTTCCTTAACCCTTAACTGGGAATTCACAGTGAAGTTAATACTTAACAATATATCTTACTTGTCATTCACCTACTTATCAAATGCATAAAAACATAACAGGAACAAAATAAACAAGAACCACCACAACACAAGATATACGTGGTTCACCCCCAGTGTAGGGGATACGTCCATAGAACTGCGTTTATATTCAACTCTTTACAAACAACACAGTTTTGATCTGCGCACTCAGCTGCAGATCTCTGCGCACTCAGTTGCAGATCTTCTCAACAACCCAAAACTGCGCACTTAGCTGTAGAACCTTTCTCTGATCTGCACACTTAGCTACAGATCCTTTCTTCCAAAACCCTCTGTGCACTCAGCTGCAGAGGTCATCCACGCACTCAGCTGGGACTTAACCTTAAACCCAAAATAGGCCTTAGCTTCTTTGCATCAAATTATCATCATACAAAAACCTTCGAAAAAGCTCTTTTCTCCTTTACATAAGTGCCTATTTATACAAGTGCACTATTACAATACCACGTGTTTAAACCATGGGCTTAAAAACCATGAGTTTAAACCATGGGTTAATTACAAAAAGAGGGGCTTCGACCCAACCCCGAAACCCCTAAGACTATTTTGGGCCGCAACTCCGCTTACAAGCTTCGCACCAAAACCGTGGAGTTGCCAAAATTAAGGACATTCAAGGTCCATGCCCCAACAGGCCCCTAAGACTCACCAGTGTCTCATCCCAGGGCAATCTGCTACTTTTCTGGTGGGAGAATCTTGTTGGCAAAAATAGTGAACTGCTTGTTGAGGCTACGCATGATATCTTCGGCTGCTTGCTCCTTCTCCACTATCTCCTGCAATGTTGCTGAAGATTCTTCGCTGGCCTTTTCCTGTGTGAACGCATCATACTCCTTTAAGACTTTGAGCTGGTTGTCCGCAGCAGTTCTCAACTCCAAGGCCTCATTAATGAGAGGCTACATAGAGCTCACTAATAGTGTCTCTTTTCTTCTGTAAGACTCAATTTCTTGCTGGAGCTCATTGCTATGCTTTACCTTAAGCATCTTCTGCATAGGAGGCAATGTCTTGATTTCTTCCTTTACGGCATCCAGCTCTGTCTGTCGCTGCTTGATGGTTTCTTGCAGCTTTTCCACTTCTGGGTTGTCTTGTAAGTTTTCCCAGGCCTTGAAAATTTCATTTAGGAGCTTTGAGGCACTACTTACAAGATCTGATATCTTTATCGTTGAGGCTTGAATATCTCTGCGGCACTATTCCCTGACCTCTAGAGGGCTCTCAGAAATGATGCAAAGTTGAAGCTCCACAATATGAGCCTCATGCTCTGCTTTCATCTTCTCTATCAGGCTTCAAGATTGTTTTGCATAGTCTTTCAGCTTGGTGAGTCTCTTCTCTGGTTCTTCTTCAGCCTACATGTCGAAGTCAGGGAGACTTCAACACGTCTCATCCAATACTCGCGCTACTGTAGCCTACTTGCTTTCGGCTTCCCTCTTCTTCTGCTTAGCTTCTTCCAACTGCACTGCAAGGCTCTCACTCTACTTCATGGCATTTTCTAGCTACATGTGTGAGTATCTATCTCATTCTTCATGAGTGCCAATTGACACAGATGCAGCTCCGGCATAGACAACTTAGCGTAGTCTATCTCAACTGTCATGCTCATCTGCGATCGAGATGCTGCGTCAGTTATTATGAGGGCCACACTTAGGACCTGTCCTCTGTTGCTTCTGGTTGGCCATTTCCAAGTATCTGGCTATGCGCTTGCTGGGGCACTGCTTGATGCAGCGCCAGTTGCTGATCTTTCTGCTAACGCCTTCAGTTCTTCAATTCGCTGCGCTGCGCTGGTGAGCGCATCAAGGTGCGTAGCTGCAAACTCTGACCATTTGCTGGTTAATAATTCTATAGACTTTGTCAGAGCCTGATCAAGCTCTTCAATCATCACAACGAGCTCTTCAACAATATTCTTTCCCTTCGACGCCTTAGCTTTCTTTCTCGGTGAAGGCTTCATCACTTCCTCTGCTTCGGGAGACTTGCGCTTATCTGGGCGATTTGGGTCTGAAATGGTTTTGACCGATTCTTCATCTTCTTCATCAACTCCATCATCTCCACCCTAGTCACTTTCGCTCTACTATGACTCATCTTGTTCGTCGCTTTCTTCGAGTGGGTCATTTTGCTGTGTCTAGCTAGGACCTGCACCCACATCTGTTACTGGGGGAACTGGTATGCTCGGCCTTGTTCCTATGTCCTTCATCCATTCAGCTGGCCACTGCTAAACTACTACGATGATGTCTTCCTTGTTCACCACATATGGCAACTTCGGCCATTTATGCTTGTTATTTGTGCGGGCCTGGATGAAGACATGATGCATGTCAGCCCTGAAATTGGCCACTCCCACATACTGAGAAAATAGCTCATTACTGAGCCACGGTATCTTCAGGATCTCATATGAAATATTCAGGGCATAGAAGGTGAACACATAGCTCATCATCTGCTGTAAGGATTTATCCTGCAACACCCATAGAGATGCATATCTTGCTGCACCAGGCATGTGTGGAGGCACATCAACAAACTATGCCTTGGTAGGTTCTCTCCATCCTACCAGTGCAATAAGCACTAACAGCCATGAGTAATGAAAGGGTCTACCTTTCTCCTACGCATCGTGAACATCTTCTAGGAATTCTCTAGCAATGTACTCTACCCATTTGTAACTATAGCCTTTGGCATAGTTCACAGCAATACTGACAATTGGAGTAGGTACTTCATTTGGTCTACACTTCCGCATTATTTTGCATGCTAGTAGCTCTGCGGTGAAGTGGATGTTTTGATGTCGAATTGTCGAGGTTTGATACCCTCTCTTTCCTTTCGTCAGGCTGAAGCGGTCCTTCATGTGCTGCGCCAGCTTCGTGTCTTCGTGCTTTCGGATGAACTCAATTCCAGGATCAGGCCCTTCCTTCAGTAAGCCTGTAATCCTGTGAATGAGCTCTCCATCAATGGCAATTCACTGGCTTCCTATCCATAGGTGTCCATCATGCACCAACGTCAATAGCTGCTTGACCACTATGGTAACCTGCATGCTACGGCCAAAGTTGGGGACATTCAACATATTCAACAAGCCAACTTGCTCCAAGCCAACAACCCACTATTTCACTTCCAGTAGCATTGTACCGGCCTCTGGATAATGGACAGAGTGCAAGTATTTCCCAGGTGTGAACTGCAGAAATTTCCCACGATCATTCGTATCGTGGTCTGCGTACTTGAGCCGGTCTATTTTTCCTATCATCATTCCAACCAAGTGCACACCCTATGGCAGCGAAGGGGTGCGTAATGTGAACTTGGCTATCCGATGAGGTGGCTAAACTCTTGGTCGAACAGGTGGAAGATATGGTGGATGCTGCGGTGCAATGTTCTCATCCTCACCAAATTCTTTGAATTCTCCAAGAGGATTCATCATGGGATCCTCTGGTGCCTTTCCTGATGGCTTGTTCCTTTCTTTGTTCCGCTTAGAACGAACTTCTGCCCTAAATTTGTTTCTGGTTGATTGTGTCTGCATTGGATGATTCGGTGTTGGGGGAGTCTCTTCGCAAGGTGAAGATGCAGGTGGATTTCTCATAAGGTTTTGCAGACCCCTATGTCTAAATTCTCTCAACAATTCCTGGACTTCGCGATCAGCTAACATGGACTGAACTGTAAAACTCAAGAAAATGCGTAATGCGAACTTCACAGGTATAGGTGTCTTCTTATAGAATCCAACGACCAAATCTGCCATAACTGTGCATTGAAGACACCAGATCTGACCGAGCAGTGCTAGATCTTGTCCAAACAGCGCTAGATTCCTTAAAATATCATCATTACAGGCAGTTAATGTAGTTAACGTACCGGCGCCGCCAAATCTGTTTTTTTCCAATGGTCACATTTTAAGCTTCGACACACCTTTCATCTTCGTCACAACCATAAACTTTGGCTGCACCACAATAAGGGTCTTCGACACATCCTGACACCACGACAGAATTTCTTCGACAGCCTCAATGATTCCTGCAGCGAACATCTTATCTAACTCGATCCTGACTTTTTCTTTATACTTAGGATTCAGCCTATACGGGCGCTGCTTCACAAGATTCGCATTAGATTTCAAAGGGATTTTTATCACTCCTATATCACCAAGGATACCTTTCATTTCTGAGAACTTCATCGGAAATAAGTCCTGATACTCATGGAGGAGTTCAGTCACTTTGCTCACCATTTCTTCGTCCCAATAATCTCCAATGGTAGCGTACTTAGGCATTTCTTCTGATCCAATGTTTACTTTCCTTGTTTTCAAGGGTTGAGTTACTTTAGGTGATTCGACTGCTGGTCCATGTACTTCACAATGTTCTTTTGACTTAGGAATATTAATGTTGCGAGGGTCATCATCTTCACCAATGGTGAGGTTATAACATTCTACTGCATTAGCTTCTTGTTCCTTCCAATCAAGTTGGTGCTCGACTATTTCTTTGTCATCAAACACCTTAGTATGGATCACCCTAATAGCTGCATCCAAAGTAGGGAAATCCTCATTAATAGAAAATGTGAGCACAAAACTATCAACAAGGTTATCCTAACTTACAGTACCATGGTGAAGCTCAACCTCCGCATACCAGTTCTTTTCTATAGGTTCCAGAGTGTGTACAAACCTATGTACCCATTCTTCACAAGGTACATGCTTCCAGGCTTCATAACACTGCTCCAAATGTTCCTGAGGGCTAGTCTTACCATTAAATCTACGTCGCACCTCCTGAGGTTGATCCATGAATCTCAGGCAAAGAAACTTTTGGCAAGCTCTCCAACTATGAATATACTTTTTATGACCATTCCACCATCTGGCAGCTGCGGCTCTGAATACTGAATCTAGAGTCTCCATTTTCTGGGAATCTGTTACTTGGTCTGAGAATTGTACAATAAAATATTCTGGGTCTGTCAAGCCATCAAAAGTAGGTAAGATCTTTTTTTGTGAGCCAAACCATTTGATAGACTTGGTAATTCTTGCACATCGATGTCCATGTAGCTCATAAAGTCTATTCTGCCAATTCTCTATGCCTTTGTCTGAATCAGTCATGTAAGAACTGTCACACTGCCAATCCATTATACCTTCAGTAGTAGGGTTAACATAGTCTTCTTCTTTAGCTGTGATGTTGTAAATTTGATCTAAAACATCCTGATCTTCATCTCTGACTGGCTCTGTATACCTTTCTCCTTGAGAAGTGTCCAACGGTACTATGACTCTCAAGCCTTTTCCTTCAAAATTCATCTGTCTGTTCTTAAGGTTGATTACTGCATCATTGTCTATTTCCCATTCAATTCCTAGCAATGCTAGATAGGGGTTTCTATCATCAATTATTTCAATGAATTCAAAATCTACTAAGGTACTCACTCCATCAATGTCCACTGGTACACTAGGGAATCTTCCCAAGGGCACAATCTTCTGCTGATTGGCTAATCTCAGCTATATAGGGGACCATTCAAGCATATGTCTTCCCATTTGTTCCCATGTCTACCTAGTTAGGACATTCACTTCTGATCCTAGGTATAAAATGATATCAGTCATGTCATAATCTCCTATCTGAGCATGCAATCTCATTTCTCTTCTAGTCCTTCTAACTCTATTAATAGTTTTTCCTCTATCAGAGCTTCGCTGAGGTTCGTAAGACGCAATAACTTTCTGTAACTCATTCAAAGCATTCTGATTTTTTAATAGCTTCATACAACTCTGTAAAAATGATGTTAGTGTACTTACTTGATCCGAGGAAGCTTCTTGAAATTGTAACTGCTGTTGATGCTGTTGCGTAGTTGCTACTGATGTTCTTGGATCAGCAAAGTCTTTTTTAGCTTCCATAAATGTTCCTTTTTCTCTTCCAACATTAAAGGCTTTTTCGAAGGTTTTTGTATGATGATGATTTGATGCGAAGAAGCTAAGGTCTATTTTTGGGGTTAAGGCTAAGTACCAGTTGAGTGCGTGGATGACCTATGTAGCTGAGTGCGCAGAGGGTTTTGGAAGAAAGGTTCTGTAGCTAAGTGAGCAGTTAGTCCCAGTTGAGTGTGTGGACGACCTCTGTAGCTGGGTGCGTAGAGGGTTTTGGAAGATTTGCAGTTGAATGAGCAGATCAGAACTCTGTGTTTGTAAATTGTTGAATATTAACACAGTTCTATGGACATAGCCCCTACACTGGCAGTGAACCACGTATATCTTGTGTTGTGGTGGTTCCTTTTAGTTTTGTGCTGTTATGTTATATGCATTTGATAAATAGATGAATGATAAAGTAAGATAAACTGTTAAGTATTAACTTCACTGTGAATTCCCATTTAAGGGTTAAGCAAGAAACTGTCTTTTTATCTAAACTGCGAATCTATTTAAGTGAATATCGAAGCTCTGTATTGTATGATTATTCTTTGTTAAGGCTAAAGGTATAGTAATATCCCTCTTTTGCCTATAGAAACCTGATTCTGCGGCACCCCATAGCTGTTTTGGGTGAGAATGCAACATGTTCACAGGTTGTTGCCGAAAGGGCCAACACTGTGGGTCTCTTTGTTGGTGCGAAGATAAAAGTATAAGAACCCAGGTCTGCCCTAAGCACCAAAAAGGGGGTTCAACTGGATGTTATATTTGTGACATCACAAGAAGACTTGGCATAAGTCATCTAAATGCTCAAAAAAATTCCGAGATCGAGCCTTGAGGTCATTTAGGTAGACCAAGATAATGTGGATGAGGTTCTAGAATTAGAACACCATGAACCACTAAAAATTTGCTCTAGTATTTTTAAGGCCAAATGGTATAAAACGATAGAAAAGCATGCCCTAGGGGGTTGTGAAAGAAGTTTTGCACTGATCATATTTTTGGATTTAAATTTGGTTATAACTAGAGAAACCATCCATGAAATAAAAGAATTCGCAACTGACATAGGCATCAATGGTTTGGTCAATGAAAAGAGTGTGGAAGTTGTCTTTTGGAAATGTTGAATTCAAGTCATGGAAGTAAGTATAGATGTGAATGGTACCTTGATTTTTTTTGATGAGAACATGATTAGAAACCCAAGTGGTATACATAATGTTGTATATGAAACCTACTTTACACAGTTTCTCGATCTCAACTTCTACTGGTGAATAGGTCTTTGCTTTTGGTGAACAGGGGAAACATCAGGCCATGTGTTGATATGGTGTTCGAATATAGATGGATTAAGCCCGAGAATATCTATATATGACAAAGAAAAAATATCATGAAACTCCTGAAAAAGTGCTTTGTATGAAGTGACTTCTTCATGGGAGCAAGATGATCCAAGTGTAATATATTCAACTACCTCATGTGTGGTTAATATATTGACCTTGATGGTTGGTGAAATGATAGCCATGTTTCCATGTTCAAAGGCTCCAGGTGCTGGAATGAATTTATTAAACCAGTCAACACTTCCATGGATGAATTATTTCGCTTCTATCGAGTATTGGTCTGACGATGACAGAGGCTCATCGGGGATGAAATAGGAACGATGGTGCATATCATCCCAAGGATAATTAGGAGTCGAAATATCTTCAAGTATCTCCTCATCATTGTGAAAGAAGTGTGCAGATATATTAGATGGATCTTCCAAGACCAAGGAGGGGGAAGGACTACTGGAGCCAGAGATCATATAAATGGTGTTGGTTGTGTCTAAGGAAGAAACCAGAGGGTGGATCTCCTTAAGGAAAGGAATGTCGGAGTTAGGAGAGTGTTTCAGAAGGTCACTGATGAGTGACCAATACTCAGGAAATTCTGGGAAATGATGATAAAAATGACCATATAGGCCACAAATTGCACAAGGGTGGTTGGTTCAAAATGTCTTGTTCTTGACCATTGGTATATCTGGGACATTGAACACCAGGGCGTCGTCATTCTCAACTATAGTGTCCATGTGGGTGTGAAGGAGAGGAAAATCAAGACAATTATGTGTCACATGGCCTTGGACATCACATAAAGAACATATAAGAGCAGGATGTTGTTCTATCATAGCTTTGGTTTCCTTTCCCCCAACCTTCTTTGGAGGAGGAGGGGTAGGAATAGAGACAAGAGTAGTATTTGGTGGACCAGGAGGTGGGTGCGACATCCTCTTAATAGGCTGGATGGGAGTGAACATGGCCTAGGGAGTCGAGGGTGGGGTAGGTGGCTCAGGGTACCATACAGGAAAACACAAAGTGAAACTAGGAAAGTTGAGAGTAGCGATGACAAGCTTTCTCACAATGTCAGATGGTGGAAAAAGGAAGGGAATCGCGTGGACAAGGAATGAACCCCAACAATACCTCGAGGATTGTGGTTTCGGTTGCAACTAAGGTTGTGAGGAGGTCAGAATGCTCCCGGATGTTATAGTGCACAAATCTGATATATCAGTCAGTGAAAGAGGAGGTGGTAAGGACAAAAAGGTGTACGTCATAGGAGTGTTGAAAAATAAGCTCGTAACAATGAAATAAAGGGATGGTATGGACATGTTGTCGATGGTAGTGTTGATAGAGGGAAGGATGTGTTTCAGTGTGGCTGAACACTTTGGATCATAGTATGTCAGTTGGTCGATGCTCATGATCTTCCCATAATGAGGGAAAATCAAGAGTCGAAAGATGGTAGAGTCAACGCCTTGCATTGAATACATGTAATTACATCCTATGAGGACATTGTAATTGAGTTGGGCATTGACAACCTCAATGTCAATCAACACTGTTTTAGTTGCTAACTCAACAGGGACATTCGTGAGAATACCTTGAGGCTGAGTAGAGTGGCCATAATAAGTCTGAAGAGTGATGGTGGAAGGTTGAAGGGTGGGATATCCAAGTTTCTTCCAAACAAAGGTTGACATAACATAGGTTGATTCCCCCTCATCAATTATGCATCGATGAATAAACAAATTCTGAATTATGACCGAAACTTGGAAGGCAATGGATGAAGGAATATTTGGTTCTCCTTGATCTAGGTTGAAGGTGATCGACATAGAATCAAAGGGATTGATGAAACTGAGTGTGGATAACAATGATTTATGTTCCGAAGGACAAGTTTTGACCACTTCCAGAGCAGACATGGTTGTGGGGGACTAGGCCAAGTCATCAACAATACTGTACTTGAGTGCAACTATAGATGTGGCATGGTTCACAACGTGATGCATAGGGAATTGTGGGACTTTGGAAATCCCTTCAATAGGGGGTCTCAAAAAATGAAAAGAGATGTCAAGAGTGGTGGAGGTAGATTCTATAGATGGTCAACATTTTTCATGGTGGAACCGTACTTGTTTTGTCAAGTCTGGAGGTTGACATTAGACGATAACATCAAGAGGTGATGAACACCATGATCAATGGGTTGAGTCACAAAAGTGGTTGCAAGAGTTTGTGGGGCCAAGGGCAGGATTGCAACCATCCCTTGGTGTGGTAGGAGGATTTGGAGCACCATAGGTGGAGGACCCAGTGGTGTTGGGTTTGGATGAGCTGGAGCAACTGCATTGGGATCATGTTGACTATCGTTTTGGAGTTAGTGGTGGATGTGAGTCAAGTGAGGAAACTAATGAGTGTAATGGCTATAAGTGTTACATATGGAACACAGATGGTTAGTCCAAAAATTTAGTTTCTTCCCAGGTTGAGTGGGGCACTCGGGATTCTGTGAAGGAGGTTTGACGTTGTTATTGTTTGGAGGGTTGGCCCGTTGGTCACCTCCTTGAGTCTGGTTGTTACCTCAATTCCTACCTCTTTTATTCCTTCACTTCCCTTATTGGTTATTAGGGGTGGGTTGGTTAGGGAGGGTTTGTTGTGTGTAGACTTGTCCTGTAGGAGCAAGAGGAGTCGAGGTTGGAGCCAAAAGAGGTTGAATAGGTGGTGCGTAATAGACCATAGGAGTTGGTGGGGTTGCAAAGCAGACCGTTTGGCTAGTACACAAGTGTGCCGAAAAAGTTGGCCCATGAATGTGAGGGGCTTGTATGGGAGGCACATAGGAAGGTGTGGCAGTGTACTAAGTCGTTATGGGTGAAAGATCAAGGGCATAACCTAGAGGCTCATAGGAGGGAGTAGCTCCATACTGAGCCATTACGCATGAAAGATCAGGGGCGTAACTAGGTTGGGAAACAATATGGGTATTAATAGGATGGGGTAGCATCATGGGAGAGGCTAGATAAAAATGAGGATGCTGGGAAATAGAGTTGATAACTCCATCAATAACATGGGATTCCCCTGGTGTATCTCGATGTGAGGTGTCGACAAGGGGACCATTGGGTATAATGGTGTACATGTAACTGGATTGGGCATATATAAGATCAAACTGTTGAGCCTTCAAGATGGCTTCCTCCTTGGTTTGTGGGCATTCAGATGCAACATCATTAGTGATGGGTGGGAGTAAGGTTTTGAGGAACCAATCTAGAAATATTCTATCATCTAACTGGATATTACACAAGCTACGATGACATCACCATTCATGGATATGATTTGTGATATGGGTAGTTGTGTTTTGTATAGAAGATAATAGAATTTACACACCCTCATCATATTGAATGGGTAACTGGCAGTATTGTAGAGACATCAAAGTTAACAAGGAGAAGTATGGGTAAGTGGCAAGTGGTAGTTCAATGTACCACTTGGCTGCAACACTGGTGAGTGTGTGTTGGAACAACCACAATTAGATAGATTCATCCACTATGCTGTTAGATGAACACCATCAGTGGAACACCATGATGTGATTTTGGGGATCCTCTCCCTCCTTACCCTCAAACTTAGGGATGTCTTAGGGAAGTTTGGTAGGCATAGGATGCCATTGTGGGTTATGATTAATGGGGTCACTGGTCAACCGTTCCAAATCCAGCAGGTTGATACTATCCATAAAAGATAGACTGCAACCAAGAATAGATCAGGAAGGGCCAACAATGGTGTCAGCGGCACTAGGGACGTAGTTCCCATGTGTAACTAGGGGTGTATAAGGTTGAACTCCGATAGTAGGAAAAATCAATGGTATGGTAGGAAGGGCCACTTCTCCCAGGTATAAATGGTGGAATGGTAGTGACCAAGGTGTCTGGAATGGGACCACCACTAGTGGGTAGCAAACCAATAACAATGTGTGCAGTGGAAAGGGGCCCACTAGAACCAGGACCTGTCAACACAGTAGAATGGGTACCCATAATGATAGGTGGAATGGACGTAATCCCACTACTAACAATCCCCTTTGAAAGGGATGAATATGTGCACCAGATGTTACGAAGAAAACTTCCTATGGCTTCGGGTGTACCACAACAGACAGAGAAATCGTAGAAATCAATCCCTTCCCAATATGCAAGAGAGATAAAACATCTAACACTAAAAGATATCGAAACATACCTTATTCCAGATAGTTGATGTAGATCCTCGTTGAGCTTTTTCAAATACCGCTTGTGTTAGCAATTTTCTCTCTCAACAACAGCAAACAAGACAAGCATGCTATATAATGGTGTTAGACCTACTCTAGCATACATAATCAATAATGTATAAGCAATTAAAATCATCCATGGATTAAATATTCATTTAAATGCACATCATTGGATAGGAAAAGATATTTCTATTAATATAAATCATAGATTACACAAGTGACAACCTCTGTCAACATGTCTATAAATCAGAGAATCTGAGTCCTCCACCTGGGCCTCCACCACCTCAATCCTCCATCTCTCAATAAAAAAGAACACAAAAAAGGAAAGCTTGGAAAGAACACAAAGTGATCCAAGGGAAAAAGGGATGCAGATTCAATTATAATGAAGCTATGGCAATAATGGAATATATTTTTCTTGCTCTTTAATTCCTCTCTCTTCAATGTATCCAAAGGGTTCCTTATATAGTTCTTCAATGGGGTAATGGAAGGTCAAATCCGAGCGATCTTGAGGAATATGGAAGGCCAAGAGACAAGTGACTTGGATCTACATTAAGAAAAAATCCAAAACATTTGTCCTTTTGTACACATCCCGATGTATGTGGGTTTAGGGGTAATATCCATGTATATACGTGAGAAACGGTTTGGAAGTCATGTACAACAAATAACAAGTGTTTTTAGGGATGATCTTGGAAACATTAAAGGTAAAAAAATAGTCCATGGGGTCCAAAGAGTCTGCAGAGGGATAGGGAAGGCCATATATATGTGATATACCATGTGTGGTAAAATCAGCTATAACAAATGCCCCCTAATGTGTGAGGTCAGAGGGGTAATACGATGGCTGAAATACATTATAAGTCCATCCCAGAAGTGGAGTGATGAAGAAACAGGTGGAAGAACCATCCATCCATTAGTATAGTACAATAATCAAACTTTGCACATGACTGCAAATAAATATAGTAGTCCCAGATACATAAGAGTACAATGGCCATGAGTATGCATGATATACAATCTGTGACATGTGTGGTCATCGCCATGTACAATATACAATAGATCAGAATATTAATGATGAAGATATACAAAAAACCAAGATCTCCATGAAAGATGAAGATATACCATGGATCAAGATCTCCATAATGGATGAAGATATATGACATACATCGGAATCAAGTCACAAGAGCTGAAATCTCATGAACACTGGCACGATCAAGGAGGTAGCATATAATAAATGCCACCAATCTGGTAAGTCTTCTACACAAATTGCTACAAGTACATGTCCTACTATGTGAATAGAGGTGTCGAGGTTGAACATAGTAGTCCATTGTCTGATTACTGATCATTGATGTATACCATTAACAGACGCGAGATCACCCACTGATAATGAAAATGGGAATCAAGGTACTAGAGTGCAATCTCACAAGTGTGAATAAATGTGTTGAGGTTGAACACTTAGAATAATCCATCAATCAGGGGACATTGATGTATTCCCAAAACTGTCAATAGAAAGAGAACCTAATACTGATGACTGTAAGTATTAAGGCACTCAAATGGCTCTAGACTCCTATCCCAGAATAAATCGTCTGAAGTTGATGGGATGGAATCCACTGGAAGGAGGGAATGAAGGCATCCCCCATCAACCAACATGAGGTACTCAGCAATACTGTATAATGTGGAAGGACTCAAACAAGATGTACATGAACCAATAATAGTACCGGGAATGGACGACATGCAAAGTCAAGACAACTGAAGAATGGTCGACTCAGGCTTCAACTTCCTTTGAACAAGAGCATAAAGGAAAATGGTGACTGAATGTCGGCAGCATAGACTCAATATACAACATTGGGACATCTATGTGATGCATGAGGAATCGACAGAGGCTCCATAGGGACTGGAGGCTTAACCAGTCCATGGAGGTAAACTCAAAGATATGAGTACAACTCCTAAAGTCAAACTACTAACCCAACCAACGGATGTGATATACAGTACTCTGCTCGAGGGTGACACGACTCGACTGCTGCTAAACATAACATCTTTCCCTATCCGGATTTTTGGTTTTTTGATTTTTTTTGGACTTTTTCAGATATTTTGAAAATATTGAAAAAGAATAAAAGTTCTTTATAGTTACAAATATAGGAGGAGACGAGTGTCAATGAGAAAACAAACTAGTTCCAAGCAGTGGAACATACCTATGCTCAATGCAAGGAAACATGTGCAGGACAATGACACTCAGGGAAAAGTCCCCTCCAGGTAAAAAAATGGGGAATCAAGCTACAAAAGATATATTAAATGGCTCTACTTAGCTAGACATGAGACAAGCTCAGGCTATATGGCTGATAATAAAATTCAAGGAAGCCGGCATAAGGCTCAATAAGGCAAGCAAAACTCATGATAATGCAATTACAACTTGTCATATACAAGGGAGTCCCAAGGAAAAGGCCAGCATAAAGGTCAAGAGGAGTATGAAGCTCTTGCTTAAAGTCATGGCGTCACTATACAAAGAACTCCTGCACCCTAAGAGAAAAATGTCAGCATGGGCACCAAATGCAAAACATGATCTAACCAGGGTACCCATGTATGGTAAAGCTCTACCATTCACAACATGTCACTTCTAAAAGAAGCAAGAAGGTTTCATGATAGGATGGAATGGGTTCGTACCTAAGGTTAAAATGAAATGGTCATAAGGTCATGCAAAATGCAAACGAATGTGAAACATAACCTATATGCCAATTTAGACATCATAGCTACAATAGGCATGAATGGCTCAAAGCCATGGTCAAAGCACACTCCAAATGGACTCCTGCATCATCAAATTAGTTCAACCGGTCAAAATGGTCAAAAACTATAGAAAGTGGGTAAAAATTTCAAAATTTTTCTATAAATAGTAAAAAATTTAAAACTTTTCATATCACTTGAAATTTTTACCCAACATAGTGTATTTGAGCTAAGAACTTTCGAAGCAAATTTCGGGAGCATCGTCCGACGAAATCTCTCCCCGTTTGATCTAGGTAGGTTCTCATGCCCTCCTCTTCCTATTTCATGCAATTTTTTTGAATTTTCATGGTCCAATTAATTTTTTAATCCATCCATAGTTTTGCATTTTGGACCACGTGGAAATCATGGCTTTTTCCATGTATAGGGCTCACCATACATGAAAAAAGCACCCACACCCACTTACATACACCGTTGTTTTGAGAACAGTCACATATGGGGCTGCAAACAAGGTTTTCAAAGGCAATAACTAATCAAAAGTATGATTTTTTGTGCAGGATGGTGTTAGAGTGGAGGGAAAGAGAGCATGGTGATGTGGAGGAGGCCATGCAAGGTGATATTATGTCCCAATAGGTATTACGGGAATGTTGTATATACAAGTTTTGGTGTCTTGGCAGCTTGAGGGCCAAACCAAGACTACTCCAACTGCTAGTGGATTACTAGGATCCAAAATATGAGACATTTCAGATTGACGGGATGTCTCTCAACATTGAGGTTGAGGGCATATACTTTATCGCTGGTTTTTCCCGATGAGGAGAGATGGTGAATCTCCAATCTCATGGGCAAGGAGGAGGGTTGACTATTGATTAGTACATAGTTGTGTACTACTTTTCGGAGACAAAAAAGGTTGGGAGCCAAATCTCGACAAACTCTATCGAGATTCTGGGACCGAAGGCCATACTATTGGCATTAGGCAGGATTGCGGGGTTAGATTCACTCCACTAGGTCTCGAGGCCAATAATTTTCTATGCGGTGGAGTGTATGAGACCTACAGTGTATGACTGGAGCATGACACTATTGAGCAACATGAAACAACATCTCAATGTCTGCAAGATGGGTAGGGTGTGGAAATTTGGGTTCGGCAACATACTGAGCACGTTCTTCTTTGAGCGGGTACCAGGGATAAGCCCCAGAGTGGAAATTGTTCAACACGGAGTTCAGGATCTAGCCCAATGATGTTGGGAAAATGTTATGTGCAAATGGGGTGGAGGTAGGGTGGCTAACCCCTACCCAACAGACTTCTTTCCATGGTGGCGGAGATAGATTGTCGCCATAAATGACTACCCCTATGCAGGGATAGACTTCTGTGGAGATCCAGATATGCCTCTGCCACCAGGACCAGCTTATGGAAACATAGGTAATGAATCCCAAACCCACTTTTTAAGTTTTTGAATTATAAATTTTTTGTGTTTTTTGATATATTTACTCAAAAGACATATTTTTTGTGTGACGACACATAGTGACAATCTGTCATGTGTATGCAGATGTAGGACCACAGTGGCCAGAAGGCTTCCCTTTTCATCGACAAAGGGGAAGAGGAGACAATATCATGGGTGCAGATGTGGAGCAGACGCTCCAAAGCATTCACACAAACTTCGTATTCTTGACACATAGGGTACCCATGGCGCAAGTTGAGGACTTGCATGAGGCCATGCAGCATCAGGTGGTTGGTGTTCCATGGGCATGGGTTCAACTCTTTTGGCAGTTATCTAGAGCTGCAGTGCTGTATCATGATCAAAACCCCCATCCTCCTCAGGCTTAGATACCTGAGTGTATTAATTTTTGTATGACCGTGTATTATATTTTGGTGGCTCCCCCAATTTTGTATATGACACTTATGTATTATGACGTCACTTTTTGGATATTAATGAAATACGTTTATGATGATCGATTTTATTTATATTTACATGTGTGTAAAATGTATGTTTGTGACATGCTTATGGTCTATGAAACAAATGCCAATCTAACACATAGTTAGCACATGAGTCAGCAACTTCAATAAAAACTCTTGGAACATGAATGTATGTTATATTCTCAAATTGCCATTCTAGCAATCTCACACGTAAGAATATTTGTAATAATGTTGGATCCATAATACGATACAAGCCATTAAGCTATGAAACCACTAACTATGAATCAAGCTGTACCTCAAGAAAATGAACACCATGTGAAATAGAATCACACAATAACTCAATAATGACACTATATTAAGCAACATTGTTCAAAGAATGCCGTAAACATACGCCTCTTGAAGACAATACTTGACCTGTAGGAGCATAAATCACCCAAGCAGCGAAATCTGAGTTTTGAGTGTGGCAGCTAGCACCATCGACGAATCCTATGTAAATGGAAGACTCCATCGACATCTTCCATAAGAAACAAACTCTAATCAATAAATCCGATCACCATAAGAAAATATAACTATGCAATTCAAAAACTGTACAATATTATACAACAATCAGCCCTAGCTGAAGATCATGCATAGTATTTTTTGAGATAGAGCCCATTTCTAGGCTCCACCAAGGCTGTCAATCAACCAGCTCATAAGTTCCTTTCTCTAAGACCCATTTAACCAAGTAAAGGCCATGCCACATTGGATTAAATTTCCCTTTCCCTAAGGCTTCTTTAGCTTCATCTCACAAAAGGACTCACAAAATTATCATACTAGACCTTGACACGATGCTTGTTAACCTATAGAGCGACTAAGGCATCTCGACACTGCTCATCAAGCTACTCTAAGTGGACCAAACGTTCTTCTAATGTGGAAGTTTCCGGTAAAAGTTCTACAGCTAGCTTCAGAGAAGGGATTTCACATTCAACCAGTAAAACTGACTCCACCCCATGCACAAGCTGATATGGAGAGAAACCAGTGGCAGTCTTAACTGCAGTTCTATAGTCCCAAAAAGCAGGATACAACATAATATGCCAATTGGTCTTGCTTCATGTGATGGTTCACTGGAGAATAGACTTAAGTGATTTATTCACTACTTCAACCTATCCATTCGCCCGAGGGTGATAAGAATATGAGTACTCCTACTCATACCCAAACTTGGAAGCCAACTCTTCCATCTTTTTATTTTGAAAGTTCCTACCATGGTCAGTGATAAGCTCTTTCGGAATACCAAACCGGGTGATAATATGGTTAAACACAAAATGTGTGACTGTCTCATCATTGGATTTAATTGTGGGCATAGCCTCTGCCCATTTCATGAAATAATCGATAAACACTATAATGTGATGATTCCCGCCAACCAAAGATGGGTTTCAATACATAAATTCAAGCCCCCACTTGGTGAAGGGACTGGTGGTGACAATAGAATGTAACGGGGCTGGATGCGAGCACATATTGCGTGCAAACAGCTGGTAAGGGTGACACTTCTTAACCGCATTAACACAATATTTGAAGATGGATGGCCAAAAATATCCTGCTCTCAATATTTTTGGGGCTGTAGAAATCCCAGATAAATGAACACCACATGCCCCTCCATGGAAATCATTCAGCACAACCTCAGCCTCATCATGGGTTAAACAATGACGCAGAATGGAATCTACCCCATGACAGTGCAAAGTGTTATCCACTCTAAGGTAGTTCTTAGCTACATGACGTAATCGTCATCGCTCATCCCATGAAAGGTGAGTAGGGACCTTCAATGTATGAAAATATACAATGATATCCCTGTACCATAGGTCCAAAGTTGAGATAAGGAAAATATGCTCATCGACAAACATATCCTCATAAACTTCCTCCTTCTCCAAACTTGGAAAATCGGATAAGAGCTCCGCAAAGATCAAATGTTTCTTCGATTTCGCTGAAATGAACTCGAGATCAAACTATTACAAAGGGACAATCCATTTATTGTATTCCCCCCCAATCATCCTTCTGGTAAGGATGAACTGAAACGAATTGATATGAGCTATGACCAAGGTTTGACGAAGGAGAATGTAGTGTCTCAACCGCTGAACAGCATGAACTGCATGAACTGTATGAACGGTATCCAAGGCTAGCTTCTCCACATGGGAATAGAAAAGTTTTGCATATATAAGGTTTCAGCTCAAATAATATATGACATGCTCATGGAGCTCCTCATCCTCTTGAACCAAAACCATACCAATCGTCTCCATGGACGGGGCCACATAAATCAAGAAATTATGGCTATAGTCAGGTGTACTAAGCATGGGGGCCATTGCTAAGTCTCTCTTAAGAGCATCAAAGGACTTCTGGGCTCACTCATCCCAGTAAAAAGGAGTGTCCTTCTTCAAAAGATGCATAAAGCCTTTAGTCAAATTGGAAAAATTAACCACAAATCTCCGCAAGAAGTTTTCCATGCCTTGCAAACATTGAAGATGTCTAATATTACGCAGGGGAGACAATTGAAGTATTGCCTCAAACTTTAAGAGATCAACTCTTATACCCTCCTTGGACATAATGAATCCTAGCAAGCGACCAACACTCATACAAAACATGCACTTATGAGGATTTAAACGAACCTGGTAATGATGACATCTTTCAAATACTAATCTCAAATGATATGGATGATGCACCCTTATACAATAGTGTTATAGCGGATTTCACCACTCTAGGTGAATCACACTTTGTATGGCCTTCCCCTGTCCCGCTGCAGACTCTTTAGACCCCATGGACCATATTTTATCCTTTGATGTTACCTTGATCATCCCTAAAAATTATATAAAAGATGATATACGTGGATTTTTCCTCGATAACCACGTACATACGCAGGTTTGACTCCTATAACCGCGTACATCAGGATGTGTGCATAAGTCCAAATCCTTTTGGAGTTTTCCTTGACTTGGATCCGACTCATTTGACTCCTGGCCTTCCATATGCCTTGAGATCGCTCGGATTCGACCCTTCATTATCCCTTGTGAAGCTATATAAGGAACCCCTTGGTACATTGAAGGCATATAGAGAGACTGAAGCAATGAAACTATACTCCATTGTTGCCAGAACTATACTTGAGTCTGCATCCCTTTGTCCCTTTGGAGCACTGTTCTGTTCTTCCCAAGATTTCCTTTTGCTAGTGAGCTTGCTATCGAAAGATGGAGGATTGAGGTGGTGGAGGCCCAAGTGGGGGATTCAGTTTTTCCAATTCACAGACGTGCCGTTAGAGGTTGTATCTATCTTGTAATCCCTGATTTATATTAATAAGAACTATCTTTCGTTGTCCAATGATGTGTATTTGATTGAATATTGTATCCATTGGAATATGTCAAATGATTTTAAATTATTGATTATATATGCTAGAATAGATCTAACATGATGATATATAGTATGCTTGTATTGTTTACTTGTTGTTGAGGAAGTATTATATCAATTCAAGCTAAAGATTGGAAAGCTCAACAGGGATCTACTTCAACCGTCCGGAATAAGGTACGAGGTCTGATCCTTTAGTGTTAGAAATTTTATTTCTATTGCATATTGGGAAAGATTGATTTCTAGAGTCATAGCTGTTTGTTGTGGTACCCCAAGCCATAGGAATTTCTCTCCATAACAGAATTGGTGACTCCGCTGGGGAGTTCCTAGTAGTTGTCCTTTGGGGGTGATTTTCTTGGCATTCAATGTATTTGAATTGCTCTTTCTCTCTTGTTTCTATGTCGAGTCTGGGGGCATGTATGCCTGGTAGAGTTTGATTGGAATGAATTTTGTCTCAGCCTGTCTGTTTTCCTTGTTTTATGCACCTTTTCTTCCTATACGCGGGTTTTTGATTTACAGTTGCGTATACACACGGTTTCCTCTGGGATTTCCGCGTATACACGCGGGTTTACTGCGAAAAGTCACGTATACCCTGGATTTTTCCCTTTTTGTGGAAGTTAATTGGTTGCTGGGTGAATGCTGTTAGTTGCTGAGTCTCCGTTGGCACTTCCTGAGTTTGTTTTGACCTCTGGTTCTGACTGGAAACGTTTTTTTTTTAGCGTAATTTTTTTTTTTAGGAAAGTTCTTGTCATGGCATTTTCAATTTTTTGTTTGAGATTAGTGCATTAGAGTTATTTTACCTTAGTGCTTTGCTTGGATGATGTCTATGTGTGCTTGCAGAGTCTGAGGGTGGTAGAATCATTCTTTTGCTTTTTGCATCTCTTATATTTTCAAAAAATCCAAAAACATTTGCTTATCATAATGCATTGCATTTTGCACTTTGCATTGTACTTGCACTAGATCTAGATTTGCTTTGGAGTACTAGTTAGGACTTCATATAGGAAAATTTGCATTCATCATTTGAAGAAAAATTGTGCATTTCACGTAGTACGCATACCCTATTTACATGGACACAATGCATTTGCATTGATTGTTACGGTGTGCATTTTACTTCTTGTTGCGTCATAACACCACTAGTTGCACGACCATATCCTATTTTTGAGTAATAAAGCCAACTAAAATAAATGCTAATTAAAATGAATTACACTCTTTTCTTTTCTAGGGTGCACCAACAAGCTTAGGTTCTAGGATCTTGGAATAGTTCATTGTAAGTTAATTATCCAAGATCACTAAACAACAACATTTAGGTGTTTGTCCAGGGAGTGTGTGAAATCCTTGGTATATACATTGTTCTCAGGATCCTCCTCTCAAACGGGAGTCAAGCACAAGGCAGTGTGAGAATTTATTGATTGGGATGACCCCTAGTCATAACTGAGTAGCACCGGCGATATTGCCAGGATTTTATTCGTATTTGGGGACTCTTTTGGAAGTTTCGGGCTTTGCTACCCTGCCCATACGGTCAATCCTTCCTGCGACTGTCCGCCTGAGCTTTGATTATATTGAGGTGACCTTAGTGACCTTACCTAGGATATCGAGGGGGTACGTGTAGAGGTTATTCTGCATGTGTTCCAGCCAGGTTGGGGTCGGACAGCACAGTCGCTTTACGCGTTGAAGCTGAGGGCCACAATAATTGGTTACGTACCTCCACTTGTTGTGTATGGGAGTCTCAGGCCTCTCCTAGGTGAGACATACCTACTTCATTCGGGATCTCACTTATCCATCCCTTGTTTTCTTGCATTTGGATTTAGATTTTATTAGTGATTTCTCTGTGCACGCTAGTTGGCCTAGGGTCTATGTAAATAGAGAGTCTTTGCCTTTTGTTGAGTCATTATGGATTCGAGTGCAGTTCCACACCATTCTCGTCGATTAGCAGGACTTCTGCCTTCCACTTCTCCTCCTCCTTTGGGAGAGAGACCTAGACAGTCCGGGTGGACTATGTCACACACTGATTCACACACCATAGAGGATCATTCAGAGACTATTCCTGAGCCACCTCCTCCCGTTCGTATTGACGATGGGGAACTTACTCCTACATACGATCCTTTACCTGACCTAGCTGAGTTTGGTCCCATGATTTCCCAGATAGGATCTTTGCATGATAGACCTACTCACCCTAGGGCTGATTCCCCGTTGACACGTTACCGGTATGGAATGCTGGATGATGCCGAGACTCATTTTCCACCCGCCAGTACTAGCTACGGCAGTTATGCTACGACTGGTTTTCCTATGCACGATTTGACATTTCATGTCGAATCCGACTCCAACCCTAGCACTATGCCTGGGGGCAATCCCATTCCTTACCTTGCAGAGAGGTTTGGGACTACTAGTCACATTGCACCTTCTATCCCAGTGGTGGAAGCTACATCTCATCTCCCTCCTAGGTCTAGGGTTAGCGATCCGATTAGGATACCAGGTCTGAGATGAGTGATGATAGGCACGAGTACATATCTTATTACGGAGATTCATTCATCCTCAGTTCCGAGTTCTTCAAATGTACATCCTCCACCTTACCCACGTGGTCCTTCGAGCCAATATATGGCTACGAGTCAGGTCCATACTACGGTTACTAGGCCGATTGTGTCTCAAGTTCATATACCACCCACTGCTTCGGGAGGCTATATCCCCGCTCATAGTGGTCATCTTGTTACGTCGGGGGCATATATACCTACTTCTGGTATGTATGTTCCCCCTTCCAAAGCTTATATTCCTACCTACGGAGTGTCCCATGGGACATCGCATGCGATGACCTATGGACCTTATTACGGTCCGCAGTATGGACAGGTTTCTTCACCTTACGGAGGTGGGTATCAACAACCTGCTTACTCTCCTAATTATGGCTTTGTAGCTCCTACTAGTCAAGGTCCACCTTACTATGGTACTTCCACGTCACCTTATACAGGTCAGAAAGGAGGAGGACACTATGGCCAAGGCCATGGTGGTGCTCAAACCTATGTGAACTAGGGAGCGATCCATCGACCTCATCATGCTAAGCTCCCTTTCCTCATGACGCTTAACCTTCCTGACTTATCGAGACTTACGAATGATCCCGTGGCTCATGACTCGGCTTGGATGGCTATCCCTACCAAGCTTCCTTCGAACATACCTAAGTTTGAAGGAAAACCGGGAGAGGATCTGAGTGAACACATTACCACGTTTCACCTTTGGTGCTCTTCGAATTCATTACATCAGGACTCAGTCCGCTTGTAACTATTTCAACGAACCCTCACAGGGCCTGCGGAGAAATGGTATATAGAGTTACCAAAGGGAGACTTTACCTTGTTCGACAATCTTACGATGACTTTTCTTAATCACTTCCAGCTACCAGTGCGCTATGACGTTGGTACTAAACTCTTGTTGACATTTCAGAAAGCTAAAGCCACCCATATTTCTGATCATATTCAGGAGTGGCGTAGATGGAAGAGATTAATTAAATCCTTTATACCGCCGAAGTTCATTCTCGAGTGGTTCCTCAAGTCTTTATTGCCATATATCGCGAAGGATGTTTCCACATTCGGAGTGTGGAATGAGGAACAAGCAATCTTTAGGGCGCAGGAACTAGACTTGATTTATGCTCAGTTCGGTTTGTTGTTTGAGATTATTCCCAATACTCCTCATTCTAGTTTCGATCCCAAGGTCAAACCTAGACCACATGCCGATGGCATTGTGGGTTGTGCAAGTGCAAAACCTGTAGATTCGGTTGCAAAACAAGTTAGTCAATTGTCACTCAACCAATCTGCCTCGGGACAAGCTACGGCTTCGTTTCAACCCGCCCAAATGGTGAGTGTACTTTCTGTACAATCATCGGACCAGAAAGGTAACCAGCAACCCGGATGGAATAAGAAAAAGGGTAAGAATAATAATCGAAAGGGTGGGAATAAGAATGAGAATGCTTCCAATCATGACAAGAACGGTCAAAATGCTAGTGGGGAAAAGCAAGCGAAATGTAAGGTTAAGTTCCCTTGCAAGCTATGTAAGGATGATCACCTCACTTACTTGTGCCCTAGAATTGATGAAGCTTCGAGACTCTTAGCACAAGGCCTAGCTGTGATAACGAACCCTTTACCGCATAACTAGAATATGAACTTGAAGTCCCAGGAGCAATCTAGTGAGAATGATCCACCAGAAGCTAGTGCTCGTGGGTGCATTAACATGGTCTGTGCTGCTAAGTTTGTGACTCGTACGAAAGATTATGGATCGTCACAACCTAGCCCAGGCAAAGAACATGATCCACCAGGAACTCCTTTGTGCATTGAGAAACCTGCGGACAAACCTGAAGCTGCACCTCGCATTCCTAAGGGGGTACTTAAGTGCTCGGGGCATAATCTAAATTCCCAAGCCACCCAGAATTATTCAGTTGTCGAGGATTTGGGCCATACTCCTTGTGCAATGTCTGCATTGGAAGTGCTTTAGAGTTGTCCTTCGCAAAGGAAGGATTTTCTTTCTGCTCTTGGTGTGAACGGTGAGGATTCTTCCTCAGTGATCAAATTTGAAACCGCAGGTCATCAGCCTCGCTTGCCCTACTATGTGTCGGTTTTGGTACACGCAGAATGTCTTAATATGATCGTCAAGCGCACTATGATTGACGAGGGCACTGTTGCATCTGTGATGTCTTTGTCCTGTTGGAAGGGTCTTGGTTCTCCTGAGTTGTCGAAGTCAGTGACTATGTTAACTGCTTTTGATGGGAGATATTTTAGTTCACACAGCATCATTCCTTCCCTTAAATTCTGTTTGGGAGGGAAGACCATTGTGATAGAGGTTGAGGTGGTTGATGCGCCCCTCGACTACAATCTCTTGCTAGGTCGAAACTGGATGTATAGTATGCAAGCCATTGCTTCTTCCATGTTTCGCGTTGTATGCTTTCCACATAACGGGAAGATTGTAATGATTGATCAAATGGCATTCAAGAATTCCCCTGTTACGGCATCTTCGGGAACTTCGGTTCTGGTCGTTGAACACTCTCAGCCAGCAACTGGAAGTGTGGGTGTAGGCATGTATCCATCCCTTATGGGGAGCTTTAGTTGTCCTGTGCTGGTCCTCATGATAGGATCTAGTTCTGATAAGGCTTCGTCTTCTACGACCTCAGTGTCTTTTCGCATGACTCATATGGAAGATCCTTGGATTCTTCTTACACTGAGCATTTCGCGTGAGCCTGTCGAGACCAACATGTCGCTTCCTGCAACCATGATAGCTTATCAAGCCAATCTTATGGATGTTGCAGAGCCTTGTTCTTCCTCTTCGCGGACGGAAGAGGAAGACCCCTATGTGCTGCCTGCATGGGCAGTACAGTCTTCTCATTCCCACGACTGCTTGGATACGGTTTTCCCTTCCGATGAAGTGATCATCGAGGCTATGTCGGGTGTTGAGCCGCCATGGGAGGAACTTCATCATAGATCATATTTCCTTCCACCGCTTGACCGTTTGGAGCATGAGGATTATAGGGAGATTCTTAGTGAGAGAGTTGGTAGTCCCATGATTCCATTAAGCTTTCCTAGTCAGATGGCTGATGAGAACATCGCGAACATATCTTCCACAATTTCTATCAACATCTCTCGAAATCTTGGCACCATTGAGAATGTTTATGTTGGGGCGGATTGTTCCCAGGCTGAGATTCTCGAATATACCGAGCTATTCAAGGAATTCCATGATATTTTTGCTTGTTCTTATGATGAGATGCCAGGTATTGACTCTTGGATTGTCGAACATGAGATTAAGACTTACCCCAATGCTAAGCCTGTTCGACAACGTTTACGCGCCATGAATCCTAGGAAAGCCCCCTCCATTAAGGCAGAAATAGAGAAGCTGTTGAAAGCCGGTTTCATCTATCCTGTTCCCTTGATGGAGTGGGTTTCAAACCTCGTTCCAGTGGATAAGAAGCAGGGAGTGATCTAAATATGCATTGATTTCCACGATTTAAATCGTGCCTGTCCTAAGGATAACTTCCCCACACCATTTATTGATCAGATTTTGGATGAGTGTGCGGGTAGCGAGGTATTCTCCTTTATGGGCGGCTTTTCCGGCTATAATCAGATCTAGATTAAACCTGAGGACCAACACAAGACTGCATTTATTTGTCCTTGGGGAACGTTTGCATATCGAAAAATGCCTTTCGGCCTTAAAAACGCCGGAGCTACATTTCAGCGGGAAATGACCTTGATTTTCCATGATCTCAAGTCTATTATTGAAGTATTCTTAGATGACCTTGTTGCTCATTCTTGTATGAGAATGCGTCATTCCTATCACTTGAGATTGGTGTTCGAAAGGTGCCTATACTATTCAGTTCGATTAAATCCTCATAAGTGCATCTTTTGTGTAAAGTCAGGTCGTTTATTAGGATTCATTGTTTCAAAGGAGGGCATCAGAGTCGATCCCTTAAAGGTTGAGGTAATACTTCAGTTGTCTCCCCCAAAGAATATTCGTCATCTTCAGTGTTTGCAAGGTATGGAAAACTTCTTGCGAAGATTTGTGGTCAATTTTTCCAATTTGACTAGAGGCTTCATGCATCTCTTGAAGAAGGATACTCCCTTTGAATGGGATGAGCGAGCCCAGGAGTCCTTCGATGCACTTAAGAGAGCCCTAGCATCGGCCCCGGTGATTAGTCCTCCGGATTATAGCCGTGATTTCATATTATATGTGGTCACGTCTTTAGAGATGATTGGTATGGTATTGGTTCAGGAGGATGAGGAGCTCCAGGAGCATGTCATATATTATCTGAGATGAAACCTTATTGACGCAGAGATTTGTTATTCTCATGTCAAGAAGCTTGCTTTAGTGACCGTACGTGCGGTTCAGCATTTGAGACATTATATACTCCTTCGCCAGACCTCGGTTGTAGCCCATGTCAATCCATTTCAGTTCGTCCTCACATGAAGGATGATTGGGGGAAAGTATAATAAATGGATTGTCATCCTGCAAGAGTTCGATCTCGAGTTTGTTTTGGAAAAATCAAAGAAATCGTTAATTTTTGCAGAGCTTATATTGGATTTTCCAGGCAAGGCCGAGGAGTCGGTTTGTGAAGATACGTTTGTTGATGAACACATCTTCTTAATCGCAACGTATGACCCATGGTATGGAGATATCATAGTATATCTACAAACACAGAGGACCCCTACTCACCTCTCACGAGATGAACGACGATGATTACGTCACGTCTCTAAGAAGTACCTTATAGTGGACAATACTTTGTACCACCGTGGGGTAGATTCCATTTTACGATGTTGTTTAACTCATGAGGAGGCTGAGGTTGTGCTGAATGATTTCCACGGAGGGGCGTGTGGTGGCCATTTATCTGGGCTTTCTATAGCTCAAAATATTTTGAGAGCGGGTTATTTCTGGCCATTGATCTTTAAATATTGTGTTGATGCGGTCAAGAGGTGCCACCCTTGCCAGGTGTTTGCACGAAATATGCGCTCCAAGCCTGCCCCGTTACATCCCATTATCACCGTCGGTCCCTTCACCAAGTGGGGGATCGATTTTATGGATTGTAACCCAGCTTTGGTTGGGGGGCACCATCATATTATAGTGGCTGTAGATTATTTCACGAAATGGGCTGAGGCAATGCCTACAGTAAAATCCAACGGTGAGACAGCCCCTCACTTCGTATTCAACCAAATCATTACTCGGTTCGAGATTCCGAGAGAGCTTGTCACTGACCATGGCTCGCACTTTCAGAACCGTATGATGGAAGAGTTGGCATCCAATTTAGGGTATAAGCAAGAGAACTCCTCTTCTTACTACCCCCAAGTGAATGGACAGGTGGAAGCAATGAATAAATCACTTAAGTCCATTCTCCAACGAACCATCGCACAGAGCAAGACAAATTGGCATATTATGTTATACCCTGCTTTGGGGGCATATCGAACCATGGTTAAGACTACCACTGGTTTTTCTCCATATCAGCTTGTGCATGGAGTGGAGTCGATATTGCCGGTTGAATGCGAGATTCCTTCATTGAATCTAGCTGTGGAACTCTTACCAGACACTTCACCTTTGGAGGAGCGTTTGGTCCACCTCGAGCAACTTGATGAGCAGCGTCGAGATGCCTTGGGGGCTCTAGAGGTTAATAAACGTCGCATTAAGGTCCAATACAACAAGTTTGTTCATCCAAGAGTGTTTAGTGAAGGAGACTTGGTCCTTTTGTGGGATCAATCGAAAGAACCCTTGGGGGCAGGGAAATTTAATCCTATGTGGCGTGGTCCTTACGTGGTCAAGTGTGTCTTAGAGAAGGATGCCTATGAGTTAGTCGATTACGAGGGAACAGCTTTGGCGGAGACTAGAAATGGGCTCTATCTCAACAAATACTATGCATGATCTTTAGCCAAGGCTTCTTGTTGTATATTATTGTACAACTTTGCATAGTTAGGTCTTTTTATTATCGTGATCGGGTTTGTGATTAGTTTCCGTTTCTTTTGGCAGATGTCAATGGAATCTTCCACCTACATAGGATTCACGGATGGTGCAAGCTATCACACTCAACACTCAGCCTCTGTTTCTTGGGTGATTTATACTCCTATGGGTCAGGTACTATCTTCAGGAGGTGTATGTCTATGGCCATCTTCCAACAATGTTGCTGAATATAGTGCCATTATCGAGCTTATACGGGATGCCATTTCACATGGTGTTCTATCTCTTGAGGTACGTCTTGATTCGGAGTTAGTAGTGTCACAGCTTAATGGTTTGTACCATGTTAGAGATCTGACGTTATTGAGAAGATTCTTACGTGTGAGATTGTTAGAACGGCAATTTGACAGTATTACATATATACACATTCCAAGAAATGATAATCAAGTTGCTGACTCATATGCTAACTACGTGTTAGATTGGCATTTGTTTCATTCATAATAAATTAATCACAAACATTTTTACACATGTAAATAAATAAACCAATCACCATAAAACTTTATATATATATAAAAAATGTGGTAATACATAGTTTCATATACAAAAGTGGAGCTTTCAAAGCTTCCATCATATAATACACAGTCGTACAAAACATATATACTCCCAGGTGTCTAATCCTGTGGAGGGGGAGGGTTGTGATCATGATATGTCACTACGGCTCTAGCTAGCCATCGGAATAATCACACCCATGCTCGTGGCACACCCACCACTTGTCACTGCATGGCCTTAGGAAAGTCCTCGACTTGCGCCATGGGAACCTTGTGAGTCAGTCGCACGAAGTTGGTATGAATTCCCTGGAGCGTTCACTCCCCATCCACACCTATGATGTCATCCCTTCTTCCCCTCCATCTATGACGTGGGAAACCCTCTGGTCGCCGTGGTCCGACATCTGCACATGAGTGGTAGATGTCACTATGTGTTGTCACGAAAAAACATTTCTTTTTGATTCCACATAATCAAGAAAATACAAAAAAATTAAATAACTCAAAAAACTTTAAAAAGAGTGAGAGTCGAGATTTGGTACCTATCTCTCCGTATTCCGATCCTGGTGGCAATTGCATGTCCGGGTCCCCTCAGAAATCTATCCCTCCATAGGGGTAGTCATCTATGGCAACAATCTGTCATCGCCACCATGGAAAGAAGTCAGTTGGATATGGGTTGGCCACCCTACCACCCCCCAGTCTGTGCATAGCATCTGCCCAACGTCGTTGGGCCGGATCTCGAACCCCGTGGAGAGGAACGTCCACTCTAGGGATCAATCCTGGAACACGCTCGAAGAAAAACATGCTCAATATGCTGCTGAACCTGAAGTTCCATATCCTACCTACCTTACACTCACTGAGTTGGTGTTTCATGTTGCTCAGTAGTGTAGTACTCCAGTCATATATGGTGGGTCTCATACACTCCATCGCATAGTACATCAGTGGCTGCGAGGCCTGATGGAGTGAGGCTAAGCCTGCTATCCTGCCTAGCGTTAGTAGTATGGACTTTAGGCCCAGCACCTGTATAGTATTGGTAGGGAATTGAATCCCCACCTTCTCAGTATTTGGCTAGCAGTACACAGCTACGTACTCATCGATAGTAAGCCCACCGCCTGGCCCACCTCGGGAACGAAGGTTCACCACCTCCCCTCGTCTAGATAGACCTGTGATGAAGTATATGTCTTCCACCTCTATAGTGAGAGACATCCCATCTATCCTGAAGGACTCTGAATCTGGATCCCAATAGTTTACCAGCATCTCTAGCAGTCTTGGTTTGGCCCTCAATCCACCAAGGCACCAAAAATTGTAGAGTCTGCATCTTCTTAGAGCTTGTTGAGCCATTACGTCAGCCCTTACAGCTTCCTCTACTTCAATATGCTCGTTCTCTCTCCATTCTAGCTTCATCCTGCATGAGAAATTACCCAATTTTCCATTAGATTCTTGTAAATCCACTTGCGCGGTGTCATACGCGACTGTTTTACAAACAACCGTGTATGTACGCGGTTTCTAGCCCCTTTTCTGCATATAGCCAGCCTTAGACGCGAAAAAATCTTCAATACCCACATGGGCCACAACGCTCATGTAGAATTGGCCTGAACTACCTCATTTTACCATGAAAATCAACAAAAATTATATTGATATGCATGAGGAGAGCATGAGTAACTACCTGGAAGAAACGGTTGTGAATTCCGCCGGCTGGATCTCCTGGAATTTGCAAGTGAATATCAGAGCTCCAATGGGTAAAAGTTTCAAATGATTCATATTTTTTACTATTTATAGAAAAATTTTACCCCTTTCCTATAGTTTTGATAGTTTCTAACCATTTTGGACCATTTCTGACATTATGTGTGATGTAGAAGACCATTTTCAGTGCCGTTTCAGCCTTTGGATTGACCCGTTCGTACTGATCTCAGGTATAACGTCTATACTGGCATATAGGTTAGGTTCACCACCATTTGCATTTTGCATGACCTTATGACCATGTCACCATGACCTTAGGTACAAACCCACTCTATTATGTCACAGAACCTTCTTGCTGCTATAGAAGTGGCATGATATGAGTGGTAGAGCTTTACCTTACATGGGTACCCTAGTTAGCGGCTTATTTTCATTTGGTACCCATGCTGACATTTTCTCCTTTAGGGTGTGGGAGTCCATTGTATAGTACTACCATGGCATTTCGTAAGAGCCTCATACTCCTCTTGATCTTATGCTGGCCTGTTTCCCCCCGGACTCCCCTTATGTCAAGTTGTGAATGCATTATCATGAGCTTTTCCTACCTTATTGAGCTTTATGCCGGCTCCCCTGACATTGCGTTTCATCCATATAGCTCGAGCTTGACTCATGTCTAGCCATGCAGAGCCATTTTGTATATCCTTCACAGCTTGATTCCCTCTTTACCGGGAGGGGATTTTTCCCCGAGTGTCGATATCCTACACATGTATCCTTGCATTGAGCATAGGTATGTTCCACTGCTTGGAACTAGTTTGTTTTCCCTCATGACACTAGTCTCCTCCTAGTTTGTAACTATAAATCTAGTTTATTCTTTTTTCAAGCTTTTCAAATAACTGAAAAAGTCCAAAAAAAATAAAAAAACCAAAAATCCGGACAAGGAAAGATGTTATCTTTGGCAGTTGTCGAGTCATGTCGCCTTTGAACAGAGCACCGTATATCACATCCATTGGTTGGGTTATAGTTTGACTTAGGAGATGTACTTGTTTATCAGAGTTTATCTCCACCGACTGGTTAAGCTTCCAATCCCTATGGAGCCTCTATTGATGCCTCCTATGTCACAGAGATGTCCCAGTTTGTATATCAAGTCTATGCTGCCTTCATTCAATCACCATATGCCATTATGCTTTTGTTCGAAGGAAGTTGAAACCTGTGTCGGCCATTCCTCAGTTAACTTGACTTTGCATGTCAGCCATTCCCGGTACAGTTACTGGTTGGTGCAATTTATGATCGAGTCCTTCCACATTAGAATGCTTTTCTGAGTACCTCGTGTTGGATGATGGGGGATGCCTTAATGCCCTCCTTCCAACGGATTTCATCCCATCGACTTGAGATCATTTATTCTGGGATTGGAATCTAGAGTCATTTTGAGTGCCTTGAGACTTGCAGTCATCAGTGGCAGGTTCTCTCGCCATCAACAGTTTCTTGGGAATACATTAATGTCCCCTGATCGATGGATTCTCTCAAGTGTTCGACCTCAACACATCTATTCACACTTGTTAGTTTGCACTCTAGTACCTTGATTCCCATTATCATTATCGATGGGTAATCTCGCATCTGTTAACGGTATACATCAATGATTGGTAATCAGACGATGGACTACTATGTTCGACCTCGACACCTCTATTCGCATAGTAGGACATGTACTCGTAGTGGTTTGTGTAGAAGACCTTCCAGACTGGTGGCATCTCTTATATGCTACCTCCTTGATCGTGCTAGTGTTCATGAGATTTCAGCTCTCATGACTTGATTCCAGTGTACGTCAGACATTTCCAGCCATTATGGAGATCTTGATCTATTATATATCTTCATCCATTTTGGAGATCATGGTCCTTTGTATATCTTCATCATGGACATTCTGATCTATGTATATTGTACGTGGCGATTACCACATATGTGATATCATGTATTATGCCTATTCATGGCCATTGTACTCTTATGTATCCAGGATTGCTATATGTACTTGCAGTTATATGCAGAGTTGTATCATTGTACTATGCTGATTGGGTGGCTGGTCTTCCATTTGGGATCCTTCATCACTCCACTTTTGGGATGGACTTATAATGTATTTCGGCCATCGTATGACCCCTCTGACCTCACACATTAGGGGGCATATGTTATAGCGGATTTCACCACTCTAGGTGAATCACACTTTGTATGGCCTTCCCCTGTCCCGCTGCAGACTCTTTAGACCCCATGGACCATATTTTATCCTTTGATGTTACCTTGATCATCCCTAAAAACTATATAAAAGATGATATACGCGGATTTTTCCCCGATAACCGCGTACATACGCAGGTTTGACTCCTATAACTGCGTACATCGAGATGTGTGCATAAGTCCAAATCCTTTTGGAGTTTTCCTTGACTTGGATCCAACTCATTTGACTCCTGGCCTTCCATATGCCTTGAGATCACTTGGATTTGACCCTTCATTATCCCTTGTGTTATAGTGGATTTCACCACACTAGGTGAATCACACATTGTATGGCCTTCCCCTGTCCCACTGCAGACTCATTAGCCCCTACGGACCACTTTTTGTCTTTTGATGTATCCTTGACCATCCCTAAAAACATAAGAAAAGTGATATACGAGGCTTTTTCCCTGATAACTGTGTACATACATGGATATTCCCCTTATAGTCGTGTACATTGGGATGTGTACATAATCCAAATCCTTTTGGAGCGTTCCTTGACTTGGATCCAACTCATATGACTCCTGGCCTTCCATATGCCTTGAGATCGCACGGATTCGACCTTTCAGTATCCCTTTGAAAAGCTATATAAGGAACCCATTGAGACATTGAAAGCATAAGAGAGAATTGAGAGTAATGAAACTATAGTCCATTGTTTCCAGAACTATACTTGAGTCTACATCCCTTTGTCCCTTGGAGCACTGTTGTGTTCTTCCCAAGCTTGCCCTTTGCTAATAAGCTTGTTATCTGAGTGATGGAGGATTGAGGTGGTGGAGGCCCAAGTGGGGGATTCAGTTTCTCTGGTTCACAGATGTGCCATCAGAGGTTGTCACTTGTAATATCTTATTCATATTAATAGAAATATCTTTTCCTGTCCAGTAATGTGTATTTGAATGAATATTGTATCCATTGGAATATGTCAAATGCTTATACATTATTGATTATATATGCTAGAATAGATCTAACACCATGAAATATAGTATGCTTGTATTGTTTACTTGTTGTTGAGGACGTACTATAACAATTCAAGCTGAAGATTGGAAAGCTCAATGGGGATCTACTTCAACCATCCGAAATAAGGTACGAGGTTCAATCCTTTAGTGTTAGATGTTTTTATTTCTATTGCATATTGGGAAAGATTGATTTCTGGAGTCTAGCTGTCTGTTGTGGTACCCCAAGCCATAGGAATTTCTCTCCATAACAGAATTGGCAACTTCGCTAGGGAGTTCCTAGTAATTGTCCTTTGGGGGTTGATTTCTTGGCATTCAATGTATTTGAATTGCTCTCTCTCTCTTGTTTTTGTGTCGGGTATGGGGGCATGTATGCCTGGTAGAGCATGATTGGTGTGAATTTAGTCTCAACCTGTCTGTTTGCCTTGGATTTGTGCATCTTTTTCTTCCTGTACGCGGGTTTGTCACTTACAGTCGTGTATACATGCGGTTTCCCCTGGGATTTCCGCGTATACACGCGGGTTCACTGTGCACAGTCATGTATACCCTGGTTTTTACCTTTTTGTGGAAGATAGTGGATTGCTGGGTGAAATTTGTTAGCTGTTGAGTCTCCTTTGGCACTAACTGAGTCTGTTAATACCTCTGTTTCTGACCAGAAACATTTTTTTTTTAGCCTAAATTGTTTTCTTTTAGGAAAGTTCTTGTCATGGCATATTTGATTTTTTGTTTGAGATTAGTGCATTAGAGTCCTTTTACCTTAGTGCTTTGCTGGAATGCTGTTTATGTGTGCTTGCAGAGTCTAGGGTGGGTAGAATCATTCTTTTTCTTTTTGTATCTCTTTATTTTCAAAAAATCCAAAAACATTTGCTTATCATCATGCATTGCATTTTGCACTTTGCATTGTACTTGCACTAGATCTAGATTTGCTTTGGAGTAATAGTTAGGACTTCATATAGGGAAATTTGCATTCAGCATTTGAAGAAGAAATTGTGCATTACACGTAGTACGCATACCCTATTTTCATGGACACAATGCATTTGCATTGATTGTTAGGTGTGCATTTTGCTTCTTGTTGCGTCATAACACCATTAGTTGCATGACCATCTCCTATTTTTGAGTAATAAAGCCAACTAAAATCAACGGTAATTAAAATGAATTACACTCTTTTATTTTCTAGGGTGCACCAACAAGCTTAGGTTTTAGGATTTTGGAATAGTTCATTGTAAGTCAATTCTCCAAGATCACTAAACAACAACAACTAGGTGTCTGTCCAGGGAGTGTGTGAAATCCTTGGTATAACCGGCATTCTCAGGAAGCTCCTCTCAAAAGGGAGTCAAGCACTAGGCAGTGTGAGCGGTTGTTGATTGGGATAACCCCTGGTCGGTAACTATGTAGCACCGATGATATAGCCAGGATTGTATTCGTATCTGGGGGCTCTTTCGGGAGTTTCGGGCTTTGCTACCCTACCCATACGGTCAATCCCACCTGTGACTGTCTGCCTGAGCGTTGATTATATTGAGGTGACCTTAGTGACCTTACCTAGGATACCGAGGGGGTACGTGTAGAGGTTATTCTACATGTGTCCCGGCTAGGTCGGGGTCGGACAGCATAGTCTCTTTACGCGTTGAAGCTGAGGGCCACAATAATTGGTTATGTACCTCCGCTTGTGGTGACAAGGGCCTCTCAAGCCTCTCCTAGGGGAGACATACCAGCCACATTTGGGAGCTCACTTATCCAACCCTTGTTTAATTGCATTTGGCTTTATATTTTATTATTGATTGCTCTGTGCACGCTAGTTGGCCTAGGGTTGACGTAAATAGAGAGTCTTTGCTATTTGTTGAGTCATTTTGGATTCGAGTGCAGTTCCGCACCGTTCTCGTCGGTTAGCAGGACTTCCGCCTTCCACTTCTCCTCCTCCTTTGGGAGAGGGGCCTAGACTGTCCAGGAAGACTATGTCACACACTGATTCACACACCATGGAGGATCATTCAGAGATTATTCCTGAGCCACCTCCTCCCATTCGTATCGACGATGGGGAACTTACTCCTACATACGATCCTTCACCTGACCTAGCTGAGATTGGTCCTGTTATTTCCCAGATAAGATATTTACATGATAGACCTAATCACCCTAGGGAAGATTCCCCATTGACACGTTACCGGTATGGAATGCCAGATGATGCCGAGACTCACTTTGACCCTCCTAGCACTAGCTACAGTAGTTATGTTACGACTGGTTTTCCTATGCACGAGTTGACATTTCATGTTGAATCCGACTTTGAGCCTAGAACTATGCCTAGGGGCAATCCCATGCCTTACCTTGCAGAGAGGTTTGGGAGTACTAGTCACATTGCACCTTCCATCCCAGGGGTGGAGGCTCCATCTTATATACCTCCTAGGTCTAGAGTTAGTGATCCGATAGGGATACCAGGTCCCAGACAAGTGACGATAGGAACTAGTACATATCTTCTTACAGATATTCCTTCGTCCTCGCTTCTGAGTTCTTCAAATGTAAACCCTTCACCTTACTCACGTGGTCCTTCGAGTCGGTACGTAGCTACGAGTCAGATCCGTACTACGATTACTAGACCAATTTTGTCTCAAGCCTACATACCACCCGTGGTTTCAGGAGGTCATGTTGATGTTTCTAGAGGTCAGATTTCTACTTCCATGACATATATCCCTACTTCCGATATGTATATTCCTACTTTTGGAATGTATATCCCTACCTATGGAGTGTCTCATGGGACATCGCAAGCGGTGACCTATGGACCCTATTATGGGACGCAGTATGGACAGGTCTCTTCACCTTACGGAGGCAGGTATTCACAACCTGCGTACTCTCCTAATTACGGATTTGTAGCTCCTACTAGTCAAGCTCCACCTCATTATGGTACTTCCACGCCACCCTATACGGGTCATACAGGAGGAGGTCACTATGGCCAAGGTCATGGTGGTAATCAATCCTATATGAACCAGGGAGCGGTCCATAGACCTCATCATCCTAGGCTCCCTTTCCTTGTGACACTCAATCTACCTGAATTATCAAGACTTACAAACGATCCTGTGGCTCATGACTCGGCTTGGCCGGCTGTCCCTACCAAGCTTCCTTCGGACATACCTAAGTTCGAAGGCAAACCAGGAGAGGATTCGAGTGAACACGTTACAACATTCCACCTATGGTGCTCTTCCAATTCATTGCATCAGGACTCAATCTGTTTGAGACTATTTCAACGCACCCTTACAGGGCCTATGGCGAAATGGTATATAGAGTTACCTAGGGGTGCCTTTACTTTGTTCGACGACCTTGCGATGAATTTCCTTAATCACTTCTAGCTACCAGTGCGCTATGATGTTGGTACTAAACTCTTGTCGACATTTTGGCAATATAAAGCCACCCATATTTCTGATCATATTCAGGAGTGGCGTAGATGGAAGAGATTAATTAAAGCCTTTATACCACCGGAGTTCCTCCTTGAGTGGTTCCTCAAATCTTTATTTCCATATATCATGAAGGATGTTTCCACATCCAGAGTGCAGAATGGGGAACAAGCTATCTTTAGGGTGCAGGAACTAGACTTGATCTATGCTCAGCCTAGTTTGTTATATGAGATTATACCTAATGCTCCTCGTTCTAGTTTCGATCCCAAGGTCAAACCTAGACCACATGCCAATGGAATTGTGGGTTGTGCAAGTAAGAAACCTGCAGGTTCGGTTGTGAAACAAGTTGCTCAGTTGTCAATCAACCAATCTACCTCAGGACAAGCTACGGATTCGTCTCAGCCTGCCCAAATGGCGAATGTACTTGCTGTGCAGTCATCCGACCAAAAGGGTAACCAGCAACCCGGACGGAATAGAAAAAAGGGTAAAAACAATAATAATAAAAAGGGTGGGAATAAGAATGAGAATGCCAATAATAATGACAAGAACGGTAAAAATGCTGGGGGGGGACAAGCAGAATAAATGTAAGGTTAAGTTTCCTTGCAAGATATGTAAGGACGATCACCTCACTTACGTGTGCCCTAGAATGGATGAAGCTTCGAAGTTCATAGCACAGGGCCCAGCTGTGTTAACGAACCCTTTACCGCATAACCAGAATATGAACTCGAAGTCCGATGATCAATATAGTGATGAATATCCAACTGAAACTAGTGGTCGTGGGTGCATTAATATGGTCCGTGCCGCGAAAGTTGTGACGCGTGCGAAAGATTATACTTCGTCACAACCCAACCCAGGCAAAGAACTTGATCCACCAGGAACCCCTTTGTGCATTGAGAAACCTACAGATAAACCTGAGGTTGCACCTCGCATTCCTAAGGGGGTACTTAAGCATTCAGGGCATAACCCAAATGCCCGAGCCGCCCATAATTATTCAGTTGTTGAGGACTTGGGCCATACTCCTTGTGCGATGTCTGCATTGGAAATGCTTCAAAGTTGTCCGTCGCAAAGGAAGGCTTTGCTTTCTGCTCTTGGTGTGAATTGTGATGATTCTTCCTCAGTGATCAAATTTGAAACCGCAGGACATCAACCTCACTTGCCCTACTATGTGTCCCTTTTGGTGCATGTAGAATGTCTTAATATGATCGTCAAGTGCACTGTGATTGATGAGGGTGCTGCTACTTCTATGATGTCTTTGTCTTGTTGGAAGGGTCTCGGTTCTCCTGAGTTGTCAAAATCTATGACCATGTTAACAAATTTTGATGGGAGATCGTTTAGGCTGCATGGTATCCTTCCTTCCCTTAAATTCCATTTGGGAGGGAAGACCGTTGCGATAGAGGTTGAGGTGGTTGATGCACCCCTTGACTACAATCTCTTATTGGGAAGGAACTGGATGTATAGTATGCAAGCCGTTGCATCTTCCATGTTTCGCGTTGTATGCTTTCCTCATAATGGGAAGATTGTAACGATTGATCAAATGGCATTCAAGAATCCGCCTGTTAATGCATCTTCGGAAGCTTCGGTTCCGAAAGTTGAACAATCCCAGCCGGAAACTGGGAGTGTGGGTGTAGGCATGTATCCATCCCTCATGGGAACCTTTAGTTGTCCTGCACCCGTCCTCATGATAGGATCTAGTTTCGATGATGCTTCGACATCTACGAGATTGGTGCCTTTTCGCACAAGTCATATGGGATATCCTTGGATTCTTCCTTCACTGAGTCCTTCAAGTGAGGCCATCGAGACGAGCGTGCCATTTCCTACAGTCATGATAGCTTACCAGGCTAATCTCCAGTCTGCTGCAAAGTCTTGTTCTTCCTCTTCACGGACGGAGGAGGAAGACCCCTATGTGCTTCCGGCATGGGCAGTACAGTCTTCTCATGCCCACGACTACATTGATATGGTTTTCCCTTCAGATGAAGTGATTATTGAGGCTATGTCGGGAGTTGAGCCACCATGGGAGGAACTTCATCATAGATCATACTTCCTTCCAGAGCTTAACCTTTTGGAGCATGAGGATTATAGGGAGATTCTTAGTCAGAAAGTTGGTAGACCCATGGTTCCATTAAGCTCTCCCGGTCAGATGGCTGATGGAAACATGGCGAGCATATCGTCAACTATTCCTATCAACATTTCTCGCAATCCTGGTACAATTGAGAATGTCTACATTGGGGCGGATTGTTCCCAAGATGAGATTCGGGAGTATACCGAGTTGTTCAAGGAATTTCGTGATATTTTTGCTTGGTCTTATGATGAGATGCCAGGGATTGACCCTCAGATTGTTAAACATGAGATTAAGACTTACCCCGACGCTAAGCCTGTTCTACAGCATTTACTCACGGTAAATCCTAGGAAAGCACCCGCCATAAAGGCAGAGATAGAAAAGCTATTGAAATATGGTTTCATCTATCCCGTTCCCTTTACGGAGTGGGTTTCAAACCCCGTTCCGGTGGATAAGAAGCAGGGAGTGATCCGTATATGCACTGATTTTCGTGATTTAAATTGTGCCTGTCCTAAGGATAACTTCCCCACACCGTTTATAGATTAGATTTTGGATGAGTGTGCGGGTAGCGAGGTGTTCTCCTTTATGGACGGTTTTTTCGGGTATAATAAGATTCAAATTAAACCCGAGGACCAACATAAGACCGCATTTATTTGTCCTTGGGGAACATTTGCGTATTGGAAAATGCCTTTCGGCCTTAAAAACACCGGAGCTACGTTTCAGCGGGCGATGACCTTTATCTTCCACGATCTCAAGTCCATTATTGAAGTATTTTTGGATGACCTCGCTGCTCATTCTCGCATGAGGATGCGTCATTCTTATCACTTGATATTGGTGTTCAAAAGATGCCGTCACTATGCTGTTAGATTAAACCCTCATAAGTGCATCTTTTGCGTGAAATCAGGTCATTTGTTAGGATTTATCGTTTCGAAAGAGGGTATAAGAGTCGACCCTTTGAAGGTTGAGGCAATACTTCAGTTGTCTCCCCCACAAAATATTCGTCATCTTCAGTCTTTGCAGGGCATGACAAACTTCCTACGAAGATTTGTTGTCAATTTTGCCAATTTGACTAGAGGTTTCATGCGTCTCCTGAAGAAGGATACTCCCTTTGAATGGGATGAGCGATCCCAGGAGTCCTTCGATGCACTTAAGCGATCCCTAGCATCGGCCCTGGTGATTAGTCCTCCAGGTTATAGCCATGATTTCCTATTATATGTGGCCACGTCTTTAGAGACGATTGGTGTGGTTTTGGTTCAAGAGGATGAGGAGCTCCAGGAGCATGTCATATATTATTTGAGCTGAAACCTTATTGACGCCGAGATTCGGTATTCTCATGTCAAGAAGCTTGCCTTAGCTACCGTACATGCGGTGCAGCATTTGAGACATTATATTCTCCTTCACCAGACCTTGGTTGTTGCCCATGTCAATTCGTTTCAATTCGTCCTCACACGTAGGATGATTTGGGGAAAATATAATAAATGGATTGTCATCCTGCAAGAGTTTGATATCGAATTTGTTTCGGAAAAATCGAAGAAATCTTTAATCTTTGCAGATCTCATATCGGATTTTCTGAGCGAGGCTGAGTAGGTGGTATGTGAAGATACGTTCGTTGATGAACACATTTTCTTAATCTCAACGGCTGACCCATGGTATAGGGATATCATAGTATATCTGCAAACACAGAGGACCCCTACTCACCTCTCGCGAGATGAACGATGGAGATTACGTCACGTCTCCAAAAACTACCTCATAGTGGACAATACTTTGTACCGCCGTGGAGTAGATTCCCTTTTACGATGTTGTTTAACTCATGATGAGGCCGAGGTAGTGCTTAATGATTTCCAGGAGGGGTGTGTGGTGGTCATTTATATGGGCTTTCTACAGCTCAAAATATTTTGAGAGCGGGTTATTTCTGGCCGTCGATCTTCAAGGATTGTATTGAAGCGGTCAAGAGGTGCCACCCTTGCCAGGTTTTCACATGTAATATGCGCTCGAAGCCTACCTCGTTACACCCTATTATCACCGTCGGTCCCTTCACCAAATGGGGGCTCGATTTTATGGATTGCAACCCAGCTTCGGCTGGGGGGAACCATCATATCATAGTGGCTATTGATTACTTCACGAAATGGGCTGAGGCAATGCCTACAGTAAAATCCAACAGTGAGACAGCCGCTCACTTCGTATTCAACCAAATCATTTCTCGGTTCGGGATTCCGAGAGAGCTTGTCACTGACCATTGCTCCACTTTCAGAACCGTATGATGGAAGAGTTGGCATCCAAGTTAGGGTATAAGTAAGAGCACTCCTCTTCTTACTATCCTCAAGCAAATGGATGGGTTGAAGCAGTGAATAAATCACTTAAGTCCATTCTCCAATGAACCATCGCACAAAGCAAGACGAATTGGCATATTATGTTATACTCTGCTTTGTGGCCATATCGAACCGCGGTAAATACTACCACTGGTTTTTCTCCATATCAGCTTGTGCATGGAGTGGAGTCGATATTTCCAGTTGAATGCGAGATTCCTTCATTGAAGTTAGCCGTGGAACTCTTACCAGACACTTCGCCTTTGGAGGAGCATTTGGTTCACCTTGAGCAACTCGATGAGCAGCGTAGAGATGCCTTGGTGACTCTAGAGGTTAATAAGCGTCGCGTAAAGGCCCAATACGATAAGTTTGTCCGTCCGAGAGTGTTTAGTGAGGGAGACTTGGTCCTTTTGTGGTATCAATTGAAAGAACCCTTGGGGGTAGGGAAGTTCAATCCTATGTGGCGTGGTCCTTACGTGGTCAAGCGTGTGTTAGAGAAGGGTTCCTATGAGTTAGTGGATTACGAAGGGACGGCCTTGGCGGAGCCTAGATATGGGCTCTATCTCAAAAATAATATGCATGATCTTTAGCCAAGGCTGTTTGTTGTATATTATTGTACAACTTTTTTTCATAGTTAGGTCTTGTTTATCATGATCGGGTTTGTGATTAGTTTCCATTTCTTGTGGCAGATGTCAATGGAATCTTCCACCTACATAGGATTCGCGGATGGTGCAAGCCGTCACACTCAACACTTAGCCTCAACTACTTGGGTGATTTATACTCCTATGGGTCATGTACAGTCTTCAGGATGTGTATTTCTACGGCCATCTTCCAACAATGTTGCTGAATATAGTGTCATTATCGAGCTTCTACGGGATGCCATTTCGTATGGTGTTCTCTCTCTTGAGGTACGTCTTGATTCGGAGTTAGTAGTGTCACAGCTCAATGGTTTGTACCATG
>LPNX010583265.1:6798-39608 GCA_001517045.1 Pseudotsuga menziesii | reverse complement strand
CATATAGAGAGATTGAAGCAATGAAACTATAGTCCATTGTTGCCAGAACTATACTTGAGTCTGCATCCCTTTGTCCCTTTGGAGCACTATTGTGTTCTTCCCAATCTTGCCTTTTTCTAGTGAGCTTGCTATTGAGAGATGGAGGATTGAGATGGAGGATTGAGGATCTTCTCCAGCCTTGCCCTCGAACTTGGGAATATCTGAAGGAAGCTTGTTAGGGACATCTGACCAGGCTGTGTCATGAGATACCGGATCATTCATCAGTCTCGACAAGTCAGGTAAGTTTAATGTTGGGAGGAAAGGAATCCTAGGTTGATCTGGTCTATGTCACACTCCCTGATAGTTCTCGTTCATTTAAGGTTGATTTCTATAATTACCATGGCCTTGGCCATAATAAACTCCTCCCATTTGACCCGTAAAGGGATGCATGGAAGCATTGTGATGTGGGGTATGTTGATTATGAAGTGCTACAAATCCATAGTCGGAAGAGTAAGCGGGTTGTTGATACCTATACCCATAGGGTTGATAGTTCTATCCATACTACGGTCCATAGGACTGTCCATGAGAAGCTCCATAAGGTGTTCCATGGGATGTCCCATGAGAAGATCCATAGTTAGGGATATGGGGAGCTCCATGAGATGGAACATGAGATGATCCAAAAGCAGGAATATGACCTCCCGACACAACAAGAGGTACTTGAATCTGAGATACTATAGTGTGAGCAGTCACAGCATGAACATGGCTAGTAGCAATATTTCATCCTGAAGGACCACGTGAATTAGGTGGAGGAAGGTTCGTAAAAAATGCATTCGAAAGATTAGGGTTTGAGGATGAAGGGACATGTGAAGGAATGTAAGTGGTGTTCCCAATGTTCACTCATCTCGGTTCTGGTATCTGCATATAATTACTAACACTAGGTCTAGGATAAACATGTGAGGATGCTTCCACTGTAGGGATGGAAGGTGTAATGTGACTAGTGCTCCCAAATCTCTCCACATGGAAAGGAACAAGAGTGCCCCTAGGTGTAGTGCTAGGATCAATTTCTGACTTGGCATGATGTGCCAGATCGGGTGCTATGATATTAGGTATTCCATAACAAACATGACTAGTGCTTGGGGGTTCATAATGAGTCTCGTCTCCTGGAAACCAATACTGTCGACCTGTGAATGAGGGATCATAACCAGATCATGATGGTTGTTCATGTGATGGATCATATGTTCTAGTAGGATATTCCTCCCCAACCTCATGAGGTGGAGAGGACATCTTTGGAATATCATCCTCATGATCTCCCATGGTGTGTGCATCAAAGTGAGAAGCAATCTACCCCGATTGTCTAGTTTCCTCTCCCAAAGGAAGGGGAGATGTGGAAGGTGGAAGTCTTGCTAAATGGCGAGAACAGTGGGGTGCCACACCTGATCCACAATGACTCAAAAAATAAAAGACTTAATCTAATTACGCAAACCCTAGGTAAACTAGCATGCACAGAGCATACACCTACAAAATGTAAAGCCAAATCACAAGCAAGCAAGGATAGGATATGTGAGCTCTCGAATGAAGCAGGTATGTATTGCCTAGGAGAGGCTTGAGACTCCCATACACAACAAGAAGAGGTTCATAACCAATTATAGTGGCCCTCAACTTTAATGCATATATCAACTGTGCTGTCCGACCCCTACCTAGCTAGGATACCTGCAGAATAATCTTTGCGAAGTACCCCCTTGATAACTTAGGTAAGGCAACTAAGGTCACCTCAATATAATCAATGGTCAGGCAGATAGTCGTAGGTGGGATTGACCATATGGGTAGGGTAGAAAAGCCCAAAACTCTAGAAAGAGACCCTAGATACGAATATAATCCTAGAAATATCTCAGGTGCTACTCAGTTACAACTAGGGGTCATCCCAATCATAACAACTCACACTGCCTTGTAAGAGGAGGATCCTGAGAACACTAATTATATAAAGGAATTTCATACTCTCACCTGGACAGACACATAAGTGTTTCATTTTGTGGTCTTGGAGAATTTACTCACAGTGAACTATTCCAAGACCCTAAAACCTAGTCTTGTTGGTGCACCCTAAAAAACAAAAGAGTGTAATTCATTTTATTATGCGTTGATTTTAATTGGCTTATTATTTAAAGGGAAAATGGTCATGCAACTAATGATGTTATGACACAACAAGAAGTAAAATGCACACCTAACAATCATTGCAAATGCACCGTGTCAAATGAAGAAAATGGTATGCTACTACGTGAAGTGCAACACTTTTCATTCAAATGAATATGCAATCATTCCTATATGAAAACATGACTAATATTCTCCAAGCAAACCTAATGCAAGTACCGTGCTAATGAAAAATGAAAACAACGCATAATGATGCACAAAGCAAATGTTTTTGTATTTTTGAATTAAATGAGATAAAAAACAAAAAGTATAACTCTACAACCCTCAGACTTTGCAAGCACTAACAGACAACCATCAAGCAAAGCACCAAGGTAAAAGAGACCTAATGCACTAATCCCAAAACAAAAAACAAAAAATGAAATAACAAGAACATTTAATTTTTTTTTAAACTAACAAGGTGTCTCTGGTCAGAAACAGGGATGTATACAGACTCCAAAAGCATCTAAGAAGACTCGGAAATCATCCAAACTCACCCGGCAACACTTAATATTCCCCAAAAGGCCAAAAATCAGGGTATACATGACTATTCTCGGTAAATCCGTGTACATACGTGACTATTTAGGGAAAACCCGTGTGTACACACGACTGTGGAAGCAAAACCCACGTACAGGAAGAAAAATAGATAAAAAGAAGGAAAATAGATAGGCTGAGACAAACTTTACTCCTGTAAGACACTACTGGGAAATCATGCTCCTAGACCCAACTCAGAAACAGATAAATCAGAGCAATTCAAGCACATTGAATGCCAAAAAAACCCCCAAAGGAAATGACTAGGAACCTCCCTAGTATGGTCACCAATTCTGTTATGGAGAAAAATTCCTATGGCTTGGGGTGTACCACAATAGACAGAGAAATAGCAGAAATCAATCCCTTCCCAATATGCAAGAGAGATAAAACATCTAACACTAGTACATATCTAAACATACCTTATTTCAGATGGTTGATGTAGATCCCCGTTGAGCTTTTTCCAATCCCGCTTGTGTTATAAATTTTCTCTCTCAACAACAATAACCAAGAAAAGCATGGTATATAATGGTGTTAGACCTACTATAGCATATATAATCAATGATGTATAATAAATTAAAAGCGTTCATGGATTCAATATTCATTTAAATGCACATCATTGGATAGGAAAAGATATTTCTATTAATATAAATTAGAGATTACATGAGTGAAAACCTCTGTCGGCACGTCTGCGAACTGGAGAAGCTGAGTCCTCCACCACCTCAATCCTCTATCCCTCGATAGCAAGCTCACAAAAAAAGGAAATCTTGGGAAGAACACAAAGTTCTCCAAGGGACAAATGGATGCATAATCAAGTATAAGCAAGATATGGAAACAATGGAATATAGTTTTCTTGCTCTTTAATTCCTCTCTCTTCAATGTATCCAAAGGGTTCCTTATATAGTGCTTCAATGGGGTACTGGAAGGCCAAATTTGAGCGATCTCTAAGCATATGGAAAGCCAAGAGACAAGTGACTCAGATCCACATCAAGGAAAACTCCAAAACATTTGGCCTTTTGCACGCATCCCATTGTACGCAGGTTTAGGGGTAATATCCACGTATATAAACGAGAAAGGGTTTAAAAGTCACGTACAACAAATAACCAATGTTTTTAGGGATGATATTGGAAACATCAAAGGTACAAAAATAGTCCATGGGGTCCAAAGAGTTTGCAGAGGGACAAAAAATGCCATATATATATGTGATATACCATGTGTGGTAAAATCAGCTATAACACTAACCATGGGGCTAGATGGAGCAGTGAACAAGGTGGGTTCAGATTGATATGAATCCGAATCAGACTCATAGGTCGTGTGTGGCTCCTAAGGTGGTGAATGATGTCGAATATGGATTTTACAGTGACGGTTCAAGGAACGAAAATATGGGGTATGACCCCTAAGCCTATGTGTGTAGTGTGGTGGAGCTATGATGACGTGATGGAGTGTCGTGTAATGAATGAAAAATCAAGAGTATCAATCATAGGATCAAAAATCAAACTACAACCGAGTGTGTAGAAGGAGAGTGTATGAAATGGCAGCTCAAAGGCCAACAATAATCTCTAAAACCAAACTGCAACAGTGGGTCATATCAAGGAAAGTCTACAACAAAGTGGCCAGAAATATAACAAGTAGAACTATCTATAAAATAAAATGATGCACTAATATATGGGATAAAAGTGCAAGAAAAATCATAACTACAAACTAAAAGCCCCTCACAAATTTGATCCTCAGTAGGGTGATGAAATCCCAGTCATACATTATGAAATGGAGGAACAATATAAGTTAAGAGAATCCCACTATTGAGAAGGACCTCTAGGTAAAATATCCCTAGAATAATGGAAAATAGGCTACCTCGTTCATGACATGTCCGGTTGGTTTACTGACACTTAATCCCTTTGGCCCCCAACCCCCGACTAGGTGATACTAGGAGGATTGTGAAGGTTTAGACTTCAGTGCAAGAAGGAGTGCGATATTCAACGCTGACCTCCAGAACCCATTCTTTGTGGTTTACTCCTACTGAGTAGGGGGGCCCTGATAGATTGTCCTAGACCGTGTCAACAATTACAAGAGGATTTTGTTCCCCTAATGGAAAACAACTATGTCTCAAGATGTAAGTGACAAAGGGGTGTTGTTTGTATTCCTATCCCTAATGCCCTAACTTAGCTACACTATTGTTTTGTCCTCAAATGACGTTACAATGTTGGTTGTATTAAGTTAATTTTAAGGCTATCTTGGGGTCATGAACCGTGCTTTTTGATCTTTAGGGTGTGATATGTGTGCAAATGATGTGTACAAACCACATCAATCCAACGATGAAGTTGTAACAATCTCATTACCGGGATGCAAATAAAATGCAAATAAAAAGCATAAATGACAGTAAATATGCTACAAAATAACTTGTTCATTAAGAAATAAAATATACTTGAAGTAAATGAGAAGTAAAAGGAACTAATCAAATGTAGAAAACATACATGGGGTCTCAACCAAATTTTTTGACTAGAACGTCTCACAAACCAAGTAAGTGGGATCATAAAACATACCAAGGGGCTACAAAGGATGAGATCTAGACAAAAATAGGTCAGAAAGGGGTTTAACACAGATAGGGGGTCTGAAGTAGGGATCTCAAGCACCGAAACAGAATGAAAAACTGCAGGTTATACCTGTCGATGGAACAGACACGGTTGAGGTCGAACAAAACTAGGAAATAGTCATGATCGAGGAAGAAAACCAGTCGATGGACTCAGGTCATGCAAAAATGAGTATTAAGCACGACAGGTCACTTAAATCCAAGTCACAATAGCGACTGGGGTCGTTTCGGAAGCCAATATAGGCGCGATCTAGATTTCAGAGCCAGGTCGCACGTATCGGGGAAAAAGGTGTGACCTAGGTTTTTTTTATCAAGGATAAAGGTGTGACTAGGTTGCAACTTTTGGCCTGATAGGTGTGACTCATCTCGAACAAGAAAATTTTAAAAAATGGCTTCTAGCTAGGGCCGGTGGGTAGGAACTTATGCAATACTAGTTCAGATCTTCTGCGAGGAGGTAATATATGTGACAACTGAGTGAAGCAAAGGAGAAAAAACCAATAGAAAAACCTACAAAATCAAATATCTGTATGGATCAATTGAGTGGAGTCACCAAAAGTGCAGTGGGGATTTATCCCTAGCTACGTTTAAAAGCACCAGCCTTATCTCGTCCAGAGCATAGGGAAGATTTCAATGATAATGAAAAGAAGTGAGACAACAATAACAATATTTTTAGGGTTTTTCAAACATATACTACTAACAAATTCAAGAAATAATAATGAACACACCTATCTTTTGAAGTTGGGCCATCGTAGACGTTCTAGGAAATGGTCCCGCAACTCCATGGTTTGGTCTCCAGTCTTTTCCATAGCTAGTTTTCGGATGGGGGAATGGATCCAAATGGGTAAGGAGCAAGCTCAACATACACCATGGGAATGGCATGGAAAAATATGGGAATAATGGAGAAAAGTGTATGATGTGACTGAGAGCAAATGGAAAAACGTTTTTTGGAGGAAACCTTCACAATTTATTTATAGTATGGTCCTATGGTTTTTGACCCATGGTATTTTATTGTCCATGGTATTTATCTATGGGTTTTTGAACAATTCTCATTTTTTAGGGTTTTTAACCCTTTTTGGTAGAGAGGGGATAAATCACAATAAATGCTCATCATCCCTTCATTTATGGGAAGGAATAATGATTTTTTGGACCATTTTTAGTGGGAATATAATTGTGAAGGTCAAAATGGAGGAAATAATTGGGAATATGATGTATGATTATGGTTTAGACAATAGAGATCGACGTGAACACTATTTTGTGTTAATAATCATCATCTTCATCATCGTCGTTGTCTACATCATCGTCATCATCATCATCAGCTTCATCATCATCACCATATTCATCATCATCATGATCATCATATTCATCATCATCATGATCATCATCATCATGATAGTCATCTTCATCTTCATCTTCATCATCATCTTCATCATCATCATCATCACCATCTTCATCATGATATTCATCATCATCATCATTGTTGTTGTAGGATATCTTACACAAATACCTAGAAAGATCGAGGAAATTTGGCATCATTGATTTGGTGAGCTCGTCGAATTATTTTGAAGGGGCGTCAGATATCCTACCGAAATTATATTATAAGAAGTATGATATCCGATATAAGTTTTCATCGGTGGTATGGAGAGGTCGTTGGATTCATCATCATCACCATCATCATCTTCATCATCATATTCAGCATGCCATTGGACATCATCGTCATATTCATCATCATCATCATCATCATCATCATCATCATCATTGTCATCATCATTGTCATCTTCATCATCATCACCATATTCATCATCATCATCATCATGATCAACATCATCATCATCATCATCATCACCCTCTTCCTCATCAACATCTTCATCACCACAACTTTCTTCATCATCATTACGATCATCACCATCAAAATATTCATCATCATCATCATCATGATCATCATGATCTTCATCATCACCATCATCGTCATCATCATCGTCATCATCATCATCATCATCACATCATCATCATCATCATCATCGTCATCACTATCGTCATCATCATGATTATCACCATTTTCATCATCATGATCATTGTCATCTTCATAATAATCATCTCCATCATATGCATCATCATCATCACCGTCATTTTCATCATCCTCGCCATCATCATCATCATCATCATCATCATCATCATCGTCATCATCATCATCGTCGTCATCATCATCAGCATCACCATCACCATCATCATCATCATCATCATCATCATCTTCATCATCTTCATCATCATCATCATCATCATCATCATCATTGTTGTTTTCATCATCATTGTCATCATCATCGTCATCTTCATCATCATCACCATATTCATCATCATCAACATCATCATAATCATCATTGTAGGATATCCGATGCAGATACCTAGAAAGACCGACGACGTTTAGAATCAATGGTTTGGCGAACTCGTCGGATTATTTTGAAGGGGGATTTGGATATCTTATCGAAATTACATTATAAGAAGTTTGATATCTAGCGCATCTTGCCATCAGTGGTCTGGTGAGGTCACAAAATTCATCATCATCATCATTGTTAACCCAAAAATCCCCCACATATCTCTCTATGGCCTACACCACCCAAGGACACCATCTCACAACCCCTATATCACTCCATCAGACCTTCCATTTGACCCCCACACCTCCAAAAGATCCCAAGGATGAATAAAAGGGCTAAAAACCCCAAAAAGGAGCCCAAAATAGCCCCTAGGAGCTAAAGCCCTAAAAAAGGGGCTAAAACCCTAAAAGGGGCTAAAGTTAGGGTGTGTTACCACCTAAGTTGTACTTAGTGGTTTTTTATCAAGTGAGCCTGGTGAAACGGACAGGGTTAACTTGTTCGGACTTCAAAATACCTTTGGAAGTACTTCTGGAGTGATTGTTGTACTATATCACATGTTCATACCCCATGGGGGGAGTTATAATAAATGTTCTAGCATGATAGTGTCTGTAAAAGACTTTGTCTGTTAGACTTTATTTGTCAATCCAATCAGCCCAGGGTGTTTTTTCCCTTGGTTATTATTGGTCGTTGAATAAATTACTGATAATTTCTGAGTTTTTCACTCCACACCTCCAAAGTTGGGGTGGTCGGCTAAGGCATTTAGGCCTATTGAGGTTATTAGAGTCTATGTGTCAATGTATAAATATTCTAGACATCATTTTTGAGTCATATGAACATGTCTAAGTCACCCTAGGTGTTTTTCAATTTTTCAATTTTTTAGTTTTTTCAGTGTTTTTTATTAAAATTTATTTTTTCCAAAACTTAGGCTATTTTTTAATAGTTTAATTGGAAAAATTGATTTTGTAATAAAAGTGGGCCAAATAATCGGTTCCAGTCATGTAGGTGCTCAGTTTCAAGCTAAGAGCACCATGTAAACCCATGGACCCACTATTTCCTAAGTTTTGAGTGATTTTCCATCACTCAGGTCAGAAAGCCCCAAAAATCAATTATTGATTATTTTAATTAATAAATTGATGAATAATGGAGCAAATCCAAAATCCAAAATCAGTGGATTCTCAGCCAATTTTATTGAAATCAGTCAGATTTGAAGCAGATTGACTGGATCTGACAAATCCTTGACTGAAGGAGGGGATCAAATCAGATCCAGAGTTGATCTACAACTGTCTTCATGGGGAATTGGGCCCTCTCTCTCTCCTCTACACATGTGGACTCTCTTGGATGCTCTATGGACTAATGTGTCGGTGTATGGGTTGATTTTTCAGCTCAATCAAGCCCCTGGTTGACAAGTAGGCTCAGTTCAGCTTCAGTTCTGCATTGATGAACTCTCCATCAGTTGATTTCACTTGATTCCATGAGGAATTGCGCCCCCTCTGGCCTGGATGGCCTGTAATTTGTATATATCCTGCTTGAGGCTCCCTCTTCCAGGATAGTTAGAGCTGGACTGAAGGGATTGCCATTGTAACTTTGTATTTGATCATCATTTGTGAATAAAGAAGCTTTGGAGGCTATACTGTGTAGTGCATGTGTATGTGTGGATTCTCAGTGTTATGCTGCTGATGTGGTAGCTGCAATTTCTTGCCAAATTCTGTGCTAGTTCTGTGCTTTGGCTTCAAGGATTTGGTTGAATCAATTAAGGGTGTAAACTAGGAAAGTTATATTACTTGATCTTGTTTATCCATATGATGTATGCTCAAAAATTTCAGTTATATGCTTAAATAAGATTATTTTTGCATAATCTTTCATTTTTGTTGCTTTATACATCTATATCCAGATCTCACGAGGTGTGTGCAGGATTGTGTTATTTAGTTGCAGGTTCCTGATTGGATGAAGGTGTGGATATATATTGACACCATTCATATCCAATAATCTCAATACTCTATCCCTCAGCACTCCACAAAAGGGCCCCCTTTCAGCTTGCTCCATTCAAGCAACGATCTGACCTTCTCTGCTCTTCTTCTCATTTCTATAAAAAAATCAATTTTCTTACCTGGTTACGGTGTGAAAAATATTTTTTATCATTTGGATCTATTTAATCAAATTAAAATATACATAGATCTGATATTTCAGAGCTCATAGTCTAGATCTCAATTCTGAAAAATATCATCAAGTCTTCTAGATCTAGCATAAGGAAATCGTCCATTTTGCATGACAAGTTAAAGAGAATCAGTAGGTTGTATGCACCAGTTTTACTTTCTTTTTTAAAAGAGATTAAATCCATCAATCAGTGCATATTTCATTGGCTGCACAAACAGCAAGCCAAGATCCCAACGAAAGCTTGCTTTCCTTGGTTCCTTTTTTGCCTGTTTAGCTAGTTTTAACTTCATTTTTTTGAGATAAGGTAGGCTGATCCAAAGGTACTCTTAGAGTTTTTTGGGTGTATGTTATTCTAAAATGCTTGCTATTTTTTATAAGCATTGACAGAAAATAAAGGAAGCTGCTATCAGGAAGTGGCCTCAAGATCGTTCAAATCCCCCCCAGGGGTCTCCCTTTTCACTAAAATCTTAAAATTTTTGCAAAGTTGTAAGATCTTGGTTTCATCCTGTATAAGGACCAAGAAGTTTCTGATATTTCAGTTCACTGATATTGTAACCAATAATAAATAAAATTATTTTTGGAATAGGCTCTTTCGAGCCCATTCCCCATCCCCCCTGGGGGGGATTTGCATCGGTGTCCTTTTCGTCGCTTTTTTGCTCATTTATTTTCAAACTAGCATTGATCTAATCTACAGGGTAGTATAATTGATTTTATTATTAATTTCATATTCCACTTTTTGTATTTCAAAGTAATCATAATACTTACCCCACGATTTCCCGATTGATCCGAAAGGGGAAAGAGATTCGTGGTAGGACTAATTAGAAAAATAGAAGCGTGTATTTGTTTTATTTTTCAGTCATTTGTTTTCAGCTATTATAAAATTAACCCCTCCTTGATTCCCCGATTGAGATCCACTTGGATCGAAAGAGGTTCTTGGAGGGTTTTCTTTTAAACAAGAACACCCAGTTTAAAACTTACTAAAATTGACAAGACTCCAGTGTGTATGCTTTGCACTTGGCTGTGGTTCATTCGATCAGTCAAGCTGTATCAAAAGCACCTGGGTGACTAGTATAATTAGGACTCACTCTCCCCAACTGACAAACCAACAGGTGAAAATCCAACACCTCGATCGAACCATCACGGTGGAAAAATACCCAAAGGAAGCGGGAAATTCTGAAAAGTGACCTCAGGGCACCGATATCTGTCACACCCTAATGGGTGCATTATGAACAATAGCCCCAGAGACTCCATTTCATCCCACATATTCCTTGCAGGTAGCCGTGAAGGTTTAGTTTTGGACATACTTCAAGTACTCTAGGGTATATCTGGAGTCCCCCCTTTTCCTAATTTTAATCAACTCACACTTCATTTTTAACTTAAAACATACCAAGCAGCAATCGCAAAACACTCACTCCAAGCACGCGCAAGTACTTTGTTTCTATTTTTTGACTCCATTCTAAGGCACTGGTTATTTTCTTGTTATATATATTGTGTCTCAACATTGTGCTTTCGTGTGTTCATCTTTTATATCTTGCCATCTTTGGTTATCTATAGTTAAATTGCAAACTACTAAGTAACTCAGTCAGTTTAACATCACTATACTAAGTAATTATCCTTAGTAAATTAATAGGTTCTACCCCCTTGGCTTCGTTAGGAGTTGAGAGTAAACAGAGGAGTCAAGAAAAAGGTGACAGCCTTGACTCGAGACTTGCCCCCAAGGACACACCGAGTGGCTTGAATATTTCTGCCACATGACCTAGGTGTGTGAAAGGCGGCAACAGGGCGGAAGGGGCTAAAGGCCCAAAAAAGGGGCTAAAGTCCTGACCAATGGCTTAAAACCCTAAAACCCCTTGGAAAAGCTATAAAAGGAGGGTGGGGGGTCACTCTCAAAACACTTCTCCCTTGCCTATTGTTATGCTACCCATGGATGCTTTGAGACCTTTGCCTCTCAAACCACCCACATTCCCTCTACTCCACATCCATTCCCATTGAGCTATTGCTCCCCAACCAAGAGAGGTGCTCCCATGAGCTAGGGCATGGTGGCCCATTTCAACTAGAGAAGGTATAATGTTTCTTTGCATGCTTTGTTTGTTTGTTTTATTTGCTTTCTAACCCTCATTTCTATTTGCAAGTTTTTCTTAACATTGTTTTGCAGGTTTCTCCATTGTAGCTTAGGGTTTTATTTGCAAGATTTAAGGAGGCGAAACCCTAACCTGCTTTCTGCAGAGGGGTTCACAAAGCTTCCACTTCTTCTTTATGCTCTTGCTTATGATTTAGTTTAGTTCTAGTTTCTGTCACTAGATTAGCTTAGTTTAATTTATTGTTCTATCTACTTGCATTTCCATTTCGTTTTTCTTGTTTTTCAATAGTAGGAACCTACCCTTGTGCTCTATAGGCACAAGGGAGTCATTGCTACTCCTGCAGTGAGGAGTCATTCCTGCTCCTGCAGGGAAATTCTCCCACCACCCATACCACACCCCACACAGCACTTGGGGGCATTGGCCCATCCACAATGGTGCCACCACAAGCCCCCCAACTATCCAGATGCACTATGCACCTGCAAACCCCACCCCCATTGCAGCCCCATCCCACATTAACTTGGGATCAAATCTACCCTTCATGGCTCGTCTGAACTTGCCTGATTTGGGTAGATTAACAAACGACCCCATCTACAACCAAGCGTTTTGGCCACTCATTCCAACTAAACTTCCATTAGACATCCCCAAGTTTGAAGGAAAAGCCAGGGAATGTCCTCAAAACCACATAATGACATTCCATCAATGGTGCTCATCCAACAACATTGTAGACAAGTCCATCAGGTTGAGGTTGTTCCAACACACCCTTACAGGTGTCATGGCCAAATGGTACATCGAGCTGCCATCAGCCAAGTACCCTGACTTCAACTCCCTAGCCTTCATGTTCCTACAGTATTTCCAACTCCCTGTCAGATATGACAAGGGGGTGGAGATCCTGCTATCCTGCCATCAAAGCATCGCCACTCACATAACTAACCATATCCACAAGTGGCAGTGACACCGTAGCTTATGAAAAATCCAACTAGACGACATGATCTTCTTGGATTGGTTCCTTAAGACTTTGCTCCCACCCATCGCAAAGGACGTCGCATCTGAACATCCCAAATATGAAGAAGAGGCCATACTGAAGGCCCAACAATTTGATCTCATTTATGCCCAGTACACCATCATTCTAGATCCTCCCCATCCAAGTACCTCCTACCGCGACGCACCGGGGGAATCCCACGCTGCAGATGACATCATAGGGTCAGTATCCCAACAACCACAGCCTCGATCAACACCACCTACTGTTATACCACAACCAAGCAACACCGCTAATGTTGCTTACCAAAACCAAGCTCTAGACTATGCTAGAATGATGTCTCAGTCCGGAGTGACAAATTCATATGCACAACCTGCACCACTGCAGCAGGCTTAGGCCATGACTTGGATAAAACAGCAGTATGTGGGGAAAATTCCCACATTCGTGGCACCACCAGCTCCACAAATATACTATGCACTGCCAGTGCAACCAGTTCAAGCCCCCACCCCCACTCCTCCTGCTCTGTTGGGACAAGTGTTTGCACAGAAAAACCATCCCAACCAGCTTGCCCCCAACAATCAACAAGGGCAAGCTAGGAATAATCAGCCCCGCAACAAAGGAAATAACCAACCGCAGGGAGGTGTTCAACATTCAAATCCTCCCAACAATGCCGCAGCAAACCGACTAGCCCAGAACCCCCCACGACCAATTGCACCAAGACGTAACGCTCCGTTGCGCACAAACCAACCATGCACACTCTGTGAGGTCTATGGGCACTACACATTCGAGTGTCCCTTCATGGGTCATGCGAAGCAGGCCATTCAAAATGAGGCTCAACAGGCTTCCAACACTGCAAACCAAGCACCACCCAACCCGACACCTCAAGGGCCTCCTCCTATGGTGCTTCAAAACCAACTGCCAGTCCAAGGACTAGTGGCAACCACACCCCCTCCCCAAGCCAATCCCAATGCTCCAGGGGCACCATCCATGGCCAAAATAGGTGTTCACCACCTGCTAGCCATGATGACTGAAGAGGTCAACTTGCAAACCAGACAGAATTAGTACGGTACCACCACCGAACTTGTTGACTCATCAGCATCATCCACATCTAAAACAGTCAACTTACCTCTTCATCTACCCCCATTTCCACGCCCCCCCATACATAGAACCACCAATAATGCCATAGCTAGAGTTGCAGTCAGCTATAGCATTGTGGATGATTTGGCCCAAACGCCAACCACCATGTCTACTCTTGATGTACTTAACACATGCCCAACGTAATGGAAAGCCTTAATAGCCACCCTAGGGGCTATAGATCCCTTCGACTCCAAGTTAATCACATTTGACATGGAGAACAGAGAGCCATGCATGCCCTCCACTATTGCCTTCCAAATCCCGGTGTCCATTCGGAACTTGGTTGTGCATCGATGCATAGTGGATGAGGGGGAATCCACGTGCGTCATGTCTACCTTGGTTTGGCAGAAGCTTGGATCACCAATTCTGCAATCGTCCTCTACGACTCTGTGGGCTTATGATGAACACCCCACTAAAGCCCAAGGAATCCTCCCCCATGTTCCCATCCAGTTAGCCAGGAAGATAGTCCTGAATGACATCGAAGTCATCAATGCTCAACTAGACTACAACCTCCTCCTCAGAAGGAGTTACATGTACACCATGCGAGCCATTGCATCAATTGTATTCCACCTCATGATGTTCTCCCATGAAGGGAAGATTGTGACGGTTGACCAGCTCACCTACCATGATCCACAAGGGTTAACAACACCTACCAACATTATCCCTACCATCACCACCATTGAGCCGCAAGGGATGACCGCAAATGCTAACATCATCCCTGCAACCAAAAATGTGGTTGAAAACACACCAACTTCCCCACCGTTGAATGTGGGCCTTGGGTTGTTTACCGATCCCACCATGACGGCTCCTTTCCTGTTGGTGTCACCACCATTGACACAAAAGAAAACTACGGACTCATGCATGGTATCATTAACCACTGCTGCACCCAAACAACAACCGCAACCGCAGCCCCAACCACAACCACAACATCATCCGTAGCCGCAACATCACCCACAGCAGCAGCATTACATGCAGCTGCAACCACAACCTGACCCCCACATGCAACCAGCTGGGAGTTATACGGGATCATCTCTAGTCCATACAATTCCCTTCCTCTTTCCCCCACTTGGTGTCATGAGCAAGCCGGTCATGGCCACCTTAATCCTACCCAACTTTACGTTGGGGATCTCGGTGTGGTATCTAGATCCACCGGCTCAACCAGCAATGGCCCAAGTTGTTTTAACCCTGGTACAACCTATTGCGGTTGAGTCTCACCCTCCACTCGGTCCAGAAAAGCCAACCACCACACCCGCACCTGCACCACCCCAACCCAAAAGGGCTAGGGGTAAAAACAACAAAGCCACCACAGAACCATGACAAGTTCCACCTTGTGCCATCTGTGAACAACAGGGCCATCCAAGTCAGAATTGCCCTGAAATTCCAGTGATATGTGTGCATCTGGATGCCATGGATATGAATGAAAACATCCCCGTGGTTTAACTCCCAACCACGCCAGTAGTTAGGAACAAGGCATTGAGGACAAACCATGCTTCCGCCCTTTGCGGCTTGTATGGACATTACTCCCACCATTGACAATACCTGCCTGAATTTTGAATGGTGCTCACTGACCTCCGTCACTATTCCCTTGAGTCTGATATCACCTTGATCGAAGAAGTTCACCCACCACCTCCTTTGTCAGACAGCATGTACATTTACATGATGTCCAGTTCCCCCACTTAGCTCATCCCCCTCTCCAACGACGGTCCATCATATATGTCTCTTTGTTGCTTCAGAAATGATGAGGAGATACTTGAAGCTTTGACTACCCCGAAATACCCATGGGATGACATGCACCATCGCTCGTTCTTCCTCTCGGAATAACTTGTGTCATAGTACGACCAGTTTTTTGTGGAGACCAAAGATTTCATCCATGGGAAGGTTGATTGGTTTAAGAAACCAATCCCAGCGCCTGATGCCTTCGAAGAAGGGAACATTGAGAACATTTCATCAACCATTAAAATCGACATCTCAACCAACTCTGAGATTGTTGAAGAAATAATGTTGGGGGCATCTTGCTCCCCGAAAGAGGTCGATCCATACACAGGTCTCTTCCAAGAATTTCATGATATCTTTGCTTGGTCATACACTGAAATGCCAGGCTTAGATCCATCCATCGTGGAGCAACACATTGACACATGGCCTAATGTGGCACCCATATGCCAAAAGCAATGGCCCATCCATCCATCCAAAGTGGCTGCGGTGAAAGCCGAGATAGAGAAACTGCACACAGCTGGCTTCATTTATCCAATTGCATACACAACTTGGGTTTCTAATCCTGTTTCCGTGAATAAAAAATAGGGTACCATTCATGTTTGCATAGACTTCCATGATCTCAATGGGGCATGTCCCAAAGATAACTTCCCCACACCGTTCATCGATGCATGCACTGGAGATGAGGCCTTCTCCTTCATGGACGGATTTTTTGGCTACAACTAAATCCAAATCCCGAAAAAATACCATTACAAGATGACATTCAAAACCCCATGGAGAACATTCGCCTACCAAGTCATGCCCTTTGGCCTTAAAAATGCTGGATCCACCTTCCAGCGTGCCATGACACACTGCTTCCGTGATCTCGTTCACATCATGTTGGTTTGTTCCGACAACCTAATCGCACGGTCGCAAAACCACACACAACACATAGATGACTTATGACAAGTCCTCATGCAATGTCGCCAGTGAAAAATCCACCTGAACCCATCCAAGTGTGTTTTCTATGTCCCTAGGGGCTGTCTCCAAGGATTCATCGTGTCACACAAAGGAATGACCACTGATCCTGGGAAAGTCTAAACGACTTTCCCCCTAACGTCACCCCTTTGAGTGACAACGTTCTAAATTGTATTATAGTCTTTCCATTTTTTGTTTTACACGTTTTTCCCAATTGAGTCTTATGTATTGTTTCCTCTCATTGCTTCAGATAAAGCACACCTCAGATCGGTATATGGGATTTGCAGATGGAGCAAGTAGATGGTACCCGAACCTCACCTCGGCTACATGGGTAATTTACTCCTCGTCGCACGAGTTGATCCACATCGACGGAATATGCGTGGGCACCACAACCAACAACCAAGTGGAATATTATGGTGTCAATTGCCTCTAGGCCACCGCTCTCCAGTTAGGAATTCACCATCTCGATGTCTTCTTAGATTCCCATCTACTTGTTTCTCAACTCAACAACCACAACCGAGTTCGCCTTCCCTGCCTCTTTAGAAAGTACCTGCACACTAAACAGATGGTTAGAACATTTGAATCGATCATGTTATGTCATGATTTTGTCTTCCTTAGTTTCATGCTTTTTATTTATGTTTTTGACCCTTGCTATTATTTTTTGTTTCTAGAAAGTTTTGTTTATAAAGATATTTTTGATTTCAAACTTTTAATTTTCGTGATTTTTTATTTTTAAGCTTGTTTTTATAAATTTTGCTTTGATTTCATTATTGAGGGGTTTTATAAGGAATATATGGATTAAATAGTTTTATAAATAACACTAAGGTCAATATTAAACCCATAAACCAAGTTTTAATCCTTATTATTGGCCTAATAATATGAATTTATTTGATTGGACTTTCTTGTACCGCAAGAGAAAAATAGATACACTAGAGCGCTGCCAGAAAATCGCGAATGCTAAAATCATCATTTTTTCAGTCTGATTTTTCAGGTGTCTTATATCTGAGGTGTCAATCATATTATTTGATGCATTTGATACATGTCTTGCATAGTTTTATCATTGAAACATGTGGATGATCATCATAAGAGGTAGATCGTGGTGATTACATGCAGAGCAGGTTAAATGATGACAGTGAGTAGAATGAGACAAAGTTTTTCGGGATTATGTTCCTTATCTGAAGGACACGAAGGATATTAAAGGTCGTGGTGAGAAGACACTACTAAGAAATCATGATTTTTCAACTGAATGAGGAATTAGGGGTTTTCAGCAGTGACTGTTTGAAGTGGTCAGGATGGTTAGAGACAGGTGGAACATTAAATTCAACACTTAACCATTGAAATAACTGCATTCTAGTGCTCGTATTGGTCTTCTAAACAGGTATCCCATGTGTCATTGCTAGGGTTTTCTTAATTCAGGGATTTTTTGATGAAATCCTTAATGATAAAATTCAAAGGAAGAATATGAGTTTTTTCACCTAATACAGTGTAAATGATGAATTATTAACAAATAGATTCAAAGTATTCATCATTTAAAATAGTAAAATTCAAAGCAAAACTTGTTGGAGTTCCCTGAACTGTGTGATTAGGTCAGACTGTTGTGATTTGGGACAAAGGATTTTTGAATTGTGTGTTAGGTCAGACTGTTGTGATTTGAAGATAGTTAGACCGTGGGATATCGATATGTGCTGTTAAACCATAGTAAATATGAAGAAAAGTGGAAAAACAAATAGAGCAGAGCCCATTGACCTAAGCTGGGTAGACAATTTTATAGAGTGTGCAGAGTTATTTTGAAATGCAAGATGGTTAACATTTTTCAAAAATATTGATGGATATCATGCAGAGGTATCTCATAAATTTGCTTAGTTCTTAGATAAGGACATTGTGTCTTTCGATACTTTACAGTTCAAAATAACTAAGGAGTTGATAGATGAGGCAACATGCATCTTGAATGAGGGAGAATTATGGTTTAAGAAGGTTCCATTCATCTTCAATGCACAAAAGTACTTGCTTCCTGGTGTGATTGCAGATTGGGGTAAAGGTGTTCCAATTCATAACTTCAAACCTGAATGGATTGAGCCCATTAAAGTATTATAGAGTTATATTACCTGTGAGGGTAGATATGCTTTTGTTTTCAAATACCACTTTATATTTCTTCACCATCTTAGTGATGAGTCTAATATGAACTTACCCTTATTCTTTCTGAAAAGTCTACAAAATATGTCATGCAGAGTTAAGGAGCACCAAAATCATACAAAGTAGTCTATTTTCCATCATGGACTCGTCAAGCTTATCATAAACACAGTTTTGCAGAGTAGGGGAAAGATTTGGGAGTATTTCATTTTCTGGTCAGGTTTTCAAAATGATCAAGAGGGACATTCTCATAGAAGACAAGTTGATAAAGGGCATACTTTGATTAGAAATATCATGCAAAAGGTAAAGGTCAAGGATGAAGACAGGGTTAAATTAGAGGAAGTTTCAGATCATGCAAATGAAAACTTTGAATTTAAACAACAACTTGATGATAATGAGAGAAATAATTTACAGTCAAATATTAAGGAAACCGAGCTTGTTGAAAATGATGTACCTACAGAGACAATTTCAGATGAAAAAGAGGATATTAAAGTGCAAAGACAAAGTCCTATCACAGTTCTATTAGAAGATGAGAAATGCCTATTTGATGATGATAAATTTCCTGTCACTGATGAAACTACGGTTTGTACTGAACAGGAATTTCACAGCCATGGTGATGAGGTAGCACTGTAAAAAAGAAAGAAAATAAAAGTTGTTGAGTTTGCCTCAGTTATTCATCATAGTAAGACAATCAAAATGTTGGGGGAGATTGCTACTGTTTAGAGACCTAAAACCAGACATAGAAATAAACTCAGACAGGACATGAAAAAGGTACTGAATCCTAAATTGAATAAAGAAAGAGTGATAGTGATAGATGATTCTTCATCTGAGGAAAAATTGAATGATGATAAAGATGACAGTAAGGGTAAAAGGCCAATTGAATAAAAAAGAGAGTCTGTCCTAACTGATACCAAGATATCTGATATATTTATGGAGGTACAAAGTTAGATGTTGTAGGAACAACAAGAAGGTGAAATAAAGAGTTCTTAAACAGAGATGAAGGTGATGGTTGAAGAAAAAGTTCCATGTAAAGCTGAGAGTGAAGAACACCTAGGGTTTCCTGGAACACCTACAGAATTATTGCAAGAAGATGAGGAAATTTATAGGAGATTGAATATTTCATGGCTTCCAAATGAGATGCAAACCACAACAGGAAATAAAAGCTTTGATTCAGAAAAAGAGAAGTTACAAAGAAGTATAAAACAATATAAGTATCAGGTTGAGTACATGCAGGAGACTAATGATGGCTTAGTCATTGCAAACAGAAAGATCAGAGAGGATTTGGAGGAAGTATACAACCATTATCAGGAGTTGATCACAGTTTCAAGAAAAGCATTGAAAAGGAAAAGGAAAACAGAAAGTCAATTCACAATGTTGAATCAAACCATCTAGGACCTGTAGTAGCATAAGGAAGAGCTAATGAGGAAGATTGCAGATATGGAGACAGATCAATTGAAGGCAAGAAGAAAATATCACACCTTCGAAGGGATTGCCTTACTAGCTGAAGAAGCTAAGGATTTGTAAATTTTGTTAAGATAATCAGTTATTAGTTAGGTTTGAAAGCCACTTTATTTTTGTAAGTATTATTTAGATGAAACTATTCAATGGGTAGACTAAAAAATAGTTAGGGTTCAATTACTTAACCAATTTTGGAGAATAGTATAAATGTAAGTCTCAAAGAAGACAAAGGGTTTGATTTTTTGCTGCCAAGAGGAGGTCATCAGACTTGTTTATGAGCTAAGTAAAGACTCTTATGTGTATTTGAAAGACTGAATTATGAAATATATGCTCTATATGCCCTTCAGTTTATTCTCTCGCTTCATTTATAACTTGCTTTAGTTACTCAGCTGGTAATTTCATTGCTTGTTTAAAGTTTTTATACTTGGAATGCTTGCCATCTGTGGGTGAATCTCAATATTGTTTTCTGTTGGATTATGGTTATTATGTTATGCATATGATCCTTTCTATGCTCATGATTTAGTGTTTATTTGGATTTATGAATGTATTCCCTCTTGTCTTCAAATTTCTCAACAAAAAAACCTTAAAAACCCTAAAAACCCTATTTTGCTTTATTGAGATTATTGAGATTGTGTTGGCTTGTTCTCTTGTAGTCTGGGAGCAATTTCTGGCACTAACATCTTTGGCACCATTGCCAGGGAATGAAGTTGAAACCATATTTTTCCCTGGGATACTTATCATTTCACTTGTCTTAAGAGGTGAACTTAAAACAACAAATATTAAAGAATACTTTTCACCAGTTTGTCATAGTGGCTACTAAGGGAGTTGGAACAAAAAACATACCTAGTTCACCTTTGCAGTTAGGTGTTTCAGACCTAGAACAGATACTAAAAACAGCTAGGAATATTAGAAGGTCTCAATCATCACCAGCCCTATGTAACCATGATTAGTTGGATAGTTCATCACCTTTATCTGTTTTGAAAAGAGAAGAAGAAACTTCACCTTGGTTGAAGCCTATAATTCCTATCAGTAACTTTCAAGTTTTCACTGATCCTCAATCCTTCAAAAAGGAAAAAACAATATCTCCTGGTAAAATTCCTCTATTTCATCTAAAAGTTGGTAAAATAAAATTTCTCTATTTCGTCTAAAAGTTGGTAAAATCCCATTTCAGCCAAGTTCTAGTCAAATATTTCCATCACCAAAGTTAGTCAACCTAAAAATGGCAGCCTAAAATAAACCAGTAGATATGATGGACTGAATGGTTGCAGCTAGGTATGCACCCTTAGTTTTGCCTCAGCCTTTGAATGCACTTCCTGGAGGTGATTATTAGAAATACCTACCTAGGTTTAATGGACACGGTGAAACTACAGTTGAGGAAAATTGGGAAGCCTTTCTCATTTATGCTGATAACTAGAATATTGAAGTTAAGGATGTATGGATGAGAATGTTTGTACAGAGCCTTGACGGAGATGTCAAAAAATGGTTTAGGGAGTTTCCTGCAAATTATATCACTATCATAGAAGAGCTTCAGGACCTCTTCATGAGACATTGGGGTGACACCAAAGATCATACTTATTATATAACTGAGTATGGAGCCCTTAGGAGAAAGAAGGATGAAACCATCGTATATTTTTTGAAGAGATTCAATAAAAAGTATGGCAGAATTCCTGTAGAGATAAAACCTTCAGAAACATCTACAAAACTCACATATGCAAATGCTTTTGACCATTAATTTTCCTTACTACTAAGAGAAAGAAGACCTGTTTCTTTACTGAACATGTAGGATGCAACATTAGAGGTGGAGTCTAATATATTGGCTTCCAATAGATTGAAGAAGGAAACAACTCAGCATATATATGACAAGAAAGGTAAGAAGGAAGTAGCTCCAGGGGTTTCAACATCCCACTCTGCAAAAGGTAAAATTGATGAGATGGCCAAGCTAGTTAAGATCCTGATTGCAAAGTTAAAAAAGTTAGAACTAGAAAGGAATTCAAACAAACCTGTCCAAGAAGGTGAAAGAAACCTTAACAATCAAAACCAATTCAAAAGATAGTTTGCTCCTCGTTTCATACCTAGAGAATGAAGAAATAATGATATACAACGAGAAAGGAGAGAGACTGAGGATCAAAGAGTACCACCCCCTCTTCAGAACACCATTGTTGATGAAGAATAAATTGAAGAGGAAGTGTTATTTGAAGACACAGATCAAGATATGAACTATTTTGGAGAACAGTTAACTGAGGGTTTTGTCACTAAAGAAGAATTTTTAAATTCAGAATACTATGATGCTGATATGTTTGAAACAGAAGATGACTTAAATCTGAAAATGACTGCTGTAATTGTTGATGCCTATCAGAATGAACCAAAGAAAACTTTGAATTTGAGGTCAGGCCCAAAACAAGTAGTTCAAAACCCAAAGAAGAAGGTAGTTGTACCTACTAAACAACAATCTGATCCTGTCTCAGAGAAAAAACAAATTCAGGATAAGCAAAAGAAGAATATGGAAGTTGAAGAGGTAAATAAAGCTGTGCAGAATTTTAATATGGAAAATGAATTAGGAAAAATAAAGATTCCTATGCCTTTTACTGAATTAATGAAGAAACCTTCTTACAAAGAATCAGTTCTTAAAATGATTGGTTCAGCAAACAGTCAGCCTCTTTCTGATACAGTGAATCTACAAGAAGAAAATCCTAAAATCTTTATTGGATCAACTTTGGCTGAAAAAACCGTGAATAAAGCAGGTGCTTCACCTCCATTTTACATTACACTGACTATCCATGAGCAAATTATACATAACTGTCTTTTAGATTCAGGAACATCACATAACCTAATGCCAAAGGCTATCATGGAGGCTTTAGGTTTGAGTATAAAAAAACCCTACCATGATCTGTATGCTTTTGATTCACAAGCTGTAAAATGTTTGGGTGTGATTAAAGATATGGTTGTTAGTTTGGATTAGTTACCAATGAAGTGTGTGATTATGGATGTGGTAGTAGAAGATATTACACCTAAATTTGGATTACTTCTCTCTAGGTCTTGGGCAAAGAAATTTGGTGGAACTTTACAAATGGATTTAACATATGCTACTATTCCTGTGTTTGGAGGAGAAAACAAAAGGTTGTATAGAGATATTCAATTTGCCTATATTGTGACAGATGACAAGAACCCTACAAACCATCCTATGTATGCTGTTGATAAATATTTTGGTACTTGTATGTTACATTTTAGTGATGATGATATTACTGCTAGTTTGTTATAGGTTGAAAAGGAACAGCTAGTTAAATGCAGTAAGGAACAAGAAGATGAGCTTTGGCAATTATACTTTGATGGATCATTTTGTAAAGAAGGTGTTGGAGTAGGGATTCTTCTCATATATCCTGGTGGTGAAATAGTAAAGATGATGTATAAATTAGAATTTATTACTACCAATAATACTGTTGAGTATGAAGATTTTCTGTTAGGTTTGAAGGCTGCTGATGATTTAGGCATTCAGTAGATTTATGTATATGGCGACTCCGAGTTCGTTGTTCAGCAGGTGAGGAACAACTATCAAGTGAAACAAGATTTGATGAAATTCTACCAAAATGAGGTATGGGATATGATTGACAATTATTTTGTAGCTTTTAACATTACCTATATTCCTAGGGACCATAATTAGACTGCTGATTCATTCGCCTTAGCAGCTACACATTTTAGAATTCCCAAAACCACACAGTTGAAGTATCCTATTGAGGTTAGGTATAGACCTTTTGTACCTAATAATCTAAAGCAGTGGAGATTGTTTGAAGATGACATTGAAATTAAAATATTTTTGGAGCTTACAGATGAGTTTTCTAATTCCCTGATTGATCAAGAAGAAGATGATGAGGATGAAGATGTTGAAGAGATTGCTGAAAATGAAATTACTGGCCACAAGATTATTGAACTAAAAGGTAATTTCATCCCAAAAGGTTTGGTGCCTTTAGAAAGGATATTTTCAAAAGATGATACACCTTTAAAACCTATTCTACAGTCTTCAGAAGAGAATGTGGTGGATTGTAACATTGGTACTGCAGAACATCCTAGAATGGTGAAGATTTAAAAAGCACTCACAACAGAATAGAGAAACAGGTACATTAAGTTGTTAAAGGAGCATGTTGATGTCTTTGCATGGTCTTATGAAGAATTGAGAAAATATGATACTGGGATTATAAAACATAAAGTACCTTTAAAACCGAATGTTAAACTGTTTCGATAGAAATTGAGGAGGATTAATCTATATTTGTTTCCTATTATTGAAAAAGAAGTTAAGAAGTTATTAGATGCCAAGATCATTGTTCCTCTCAGGTACTCTTCATGGGTTGCTAATCTAGTTCATGTCAGGAAAAAGAATGGAGAAATCAGACTGTGTGTTGACTTTCGAAATCTGAATAGGTCTTCACTAAAGGATAATTATCCTCTGCCTAAAATAGAACAAATATTGTAGAAGGTTGTTGGGGCACAAAGGATTTATATGGTTGATGGATTTTCAGGATATAATCAAATTGCTATGCATCCTAATGATAAAGAAAAAACAACTTTTACTACTCCATGGGGAAATTTCATGTATGATAAAATGCCTTTTTGGTTAAATGAATGCTGGAGCAACTTTTCAAGGAGATATGGATATAGCCTTTGTTGGGGAAAGAGACAAGTTTGTAGTGATTTACTTAGATGATATTACTGTCATTTCACAATTAGATGATGAACATATAAAACATTTGAAACAAACTTTTCTAAAATGCAGAAAATATGGTTTATCCTTGAATCCAAAGAAGTCACACTTTACTGTACATGAAGGTAAATTATTGGGTCATTTAGTTTCATCTGATGGTATAAGGATTGACTCAGAAAGGGTGAAATCAATACTGAAGATAAGTCTTCCAAGGAGTAAAAAAGATGTCCAATCTTTCATTGGTAAAATAAACTTTCTGCGTTGGTTTATACCAAATTTTACGGAGACTATCAAATAGATTACAACCATGCTGAAGAAGGATCAAGAAGTCAAGTGGACTATAGAAGCAAAGAACTCATTTGAAAAAATTAAGATGGCTCTTACTGAAGCTACAGTATTAGTAAGTCCAGATTTTACAAAGGAATTTCTAACCTTTTCCTTTGCATCCGAAGATACATTGGCTGCTATTTTGTTATAGAAGAATAAGGATGGTCTTGAACAGTCTATTGCATTCTTCAACAAAAATCTCAAATATTTTGAATTAAAATACAACATCTTAGAAAAATAGGCTTACTCTTTGGTAAAAGCCTTGAAATTTTTCAGAATCTATGTTTTGCATTCCAAAGTTATTGCATATGTGCCTAATGATGCTATAAAAGATTTTTTGACATAGCCTGACAGTGAGGGAAAAAGAGGCAAGTGGATTGCTAAAATCATGGAGTATGATGTATATATTAGACCTACCAAACTAGTAAAGGGACAAGGTTTAGCTAATTTATTGGTTGAATCAAGTTGCCAAGCTTTAGGATTGCATTTGACGGCAGAGGAGCTAGCACATGAAGAAAATCAAGTAGAGCTGGAGAAAGAGAAGATTATGGATTTCTATTCAGCATCCACATGGTATGCAGACATTGTATATTTTCTGTTGTATTTGCAATGTCCTGAACACTTAGATAAAAAATATGCTAGGTATTTGAATCTAAAAACTACTAAGTATTGTTTGGTAGAACAACAACTATTTTGGAAGGATCCAGGGGGTATTCTACTCAGATGCTTAGATAAACCTGAAATTGAAGGAGTGATTTCTGAATCTCATGAGGGTGCTTATGGAGGTCACAAGTATTGGAAGGAAACATCATACAAAATCCTAAGAGCTAGATACTATTGGCCCTCTTTATTTTCAGATGTATATCAGCAGGTAAGAGCATGCATCCCTTGTCAGAAATTTGCTGGTAAACAAAAATTGCTGTCATTACCTTTAAAACCAATTGCAGTAAGTGCCCCTTTTCAACAGTGGGGACTAGACTTTATAGGAGAAATAAATCCATCTTCCTTAGGACAACATAAGTGGATTTTGATTGCAATAGATTTCTTTACTAAGTGGGTGGAATCTATTCCCACAAGGAATGCCATAGATAAGGTGATTATAAATTTTATTGAAGAAAATCTTCTCAGTAGATTTGGATCTCCATAGAGAATATTAACAGATAATGCAAAATATTTTAAATCTAAGGCTATGGAGGCATTTTGTGAAAAGAATGGAATCCAGTTGAAACATTCAACTCCTTACTATCCTTAAGGTAATGGTTTAGTTGAGTCTTCAAATAATAATATCATTCAAAGTATCAGGAAATTACTGAAGCATAAAAAAATATAACGGGATTCTATGCTGAAGTATGCATTATGGGCTAACAGAATAACTGTCAAGTAAGCAATTGGAACTTCTCCTTTCCAATTAGTGTATGGTATAGATGCAGTTTTTCCTGTTCAGTTGGGTATCCCAGTAATGAAGTTTTTTCAGGATTGTCAGGAAGAACCTAATGATATGCAGAGAAGGATTTATGCAATGATAGAGTTGTAGTAGAATAGAGAAAAAGTGGAAGAAAAGTCACAGCTGTACAGATTGAAGATTAAAGAAAGATCTGATAGGAAGATCAAAGATAATACTTTTTGAATAGGAGACATGGTTCTAAGATGGGATGCTAGGAAAGAGAAAAAAGGGAAACATGGCAAATTTGATAACCTCTGGTTTGGCCCTTTCCTAGTATCTAAGTTTTTGGAAAACAATACTTTTGTTCTATAGACTTTGGAGTGTGAGGAATTGTCAAGTCTAGTTAATGGACGATTCCTCAAGAATTTCTACAGTTTTTGAAGTGAATTTTAGTTTTCATTGTATATACCTGTGTGGGTAAAACACAATAAGGACTCCATAACCCAATGGAAATTTTGCAGATTAGTAGGTAGCAGTATAGAAGGCACTGGTCTACAGGTTCTTGAAGCCTCACAAGGAGGACTTCATCCCGCAGCAGGAGCCACATGTTAGGCCATGATTTCGTCTTCCTTAGTTTCATGCTTTATTTAGGTTTTTGAACCTTGCTATTATTTTTTGTTTCTATAAAGTTTTGTTTATAAAGATAATTTTGATTTCAAACTTTTAATTTTCATGATTTTTTATTTTTAAGCTTGTTTTTATAAATTTTGCTTTGATTTCATTATTAAGGGGTTTTATAAGGCATATATGGATTAAATAGTTTTATAAATAACACTAAGGTCAATATTAAACCCATAAACCAAGTTTTAATCCTTATTATTGGCCTAATAATATGAAATTATTTGATTGGACTTTCTTATAGCGCAAGAGCAAAATAGATACACTAGAGCGCTACAAGAAAATCACGAATGATAAAATCATCATTTTTTTAGTCTGATTTTTCGAGTGTCTTATCTCTGAGGTGTCAATCATATCATTTGATGCATTTGATACGTGTCCTGCATAGTTTTATCATTGAAACATGTGGATGATCATTATAAGAGGTAGATCATGGCGATTGCATGCAGAGCAGGTTAAATGATGATAGTGAGTAGAATGAGACAAATTTTTTTGGGAGTATGTTCCTTATCTGAAGGAAATTAAGGATATCAAAGGTCGTGGTGAGAAGACACTGTTGAGAAATCAGGATTTTTCAACTGAATGAGAAATTAGGGCTTTTCAACAGTGACTGTTTGAAGTGGTCTAGACAGTTAGAGACAGGTGGACCATGAAATTAGACACTTAACCATTGAAATAACTACATTCCAATTCTCGTATTGGTCTTCTAAACAGGTAGCCCATGTGTCATTGCTAGGGTTTTCTTAATTTGGGGTTTTTCTGATGAAATCCTTAATGATAAAATTCAAAGGAAGAATACGAGTTTTTTCACCTAATACACTGTAAATGATGAATTATTAACAAATAGATTCAAAGTATTCATCATTTAAAATAGCAAAATTCAAAGCAGATCTTGTTGGAGTTCCCTGAACTTTGTGATTAGGTCAGACTGTTGTGATTTGGCACAAAGTATTTCTGAACTGTGTGTTAGGTCGGACTGTTATGATTTGAAGATAGTTAGACTATGGGATATCAACATGTGCTGTTAAACCATAATAAATATGAAGAAAAGTGGAAAAACAAATAGAGCAGAGCCCACTGACCTAAGCTTGGTAGACAATTTTCTAGAATGTACAGAATTATTTTCAAATGCAGGATGGTTAACATTTTTCAAAAAGATTGATGGATATCATGCAGAGGTATCTCATAAATTTTCTCAGTGCTTAGATAAAGATATTGTGTCTTTTGATACTTTACAGTTCAAAATAACTAAGGAGTTGATAGATGAGGCAACATGCATCTTGAATGAGGGAGAATTATGGTTTAAGAAGGTTCCATTCACCTTCAATGCAAAAAAGTACTTGCTTCCTAGTGTGATTGCAGATTGGGGTAAACATGTACCAATTGATAACTTCAAACCTAAATGGATTGAGCCCATTAAATTCTTACAGAGTTATATTACATGTGAGGGTAGATATGCTTTTTTTTTTAAATACCACATTAGATTTATTCAGCTTCTTAGTGATGAGTCCAAGATGAACTTACCCTTCTTCTTTCTGAAAAGTATGCAAAAGATGTCATGCAGAGTTAAGGAGCACCAAAATCATACAAAGTAGTCTATTTTCCATCATGGACTCATCAAGCTTATCATAAACACTACTTTGCAGAGTAGGGGAAAGACTTGGGAGTATTTCATTTTTTGGTCAGGTTTTCAAAATGATCAAGAGGGACAGTCTGACAGAAGACAAGTTGATAAAGGGAAGACTTTGATTAGAAAGCTTAGGAAAAAGGTAAAGGTCAGGGATGAAGACAGGGTTAAATTAGAGGAATTTTCAGATCATGCAAATGAAAAATTTGAATTTAAATAGCAACTTAATGACAATGAGAGCAAGATTTTACAGTCAAATATTAAGGAAGCCGAGCTTGTTGAAAATGTTGTACCTGCAGAGACAATTTCAGATGAAAAAGATGATATTGAATTGCAAAGACAAAGTCCTATCATAGTTCTATCAGAAGATGAGAAATGCCTATTCACGGGGGCTTCACTTGTTGAACAATATACTATCATGTTAGTTCATATTTTGGGTTTTAAAATTATCAAAAATCGAACCAATATATTGCAAGTATTGGGGGGATGAGGGGTTTAAGGTGGGGCTCGGTAGGGTGGTTTATAAGGATTGAGCTATAAAAAGGGGCGGGGAGGAGGTTTTAAGTATTGGGAGGGGGTTTCAACAAAAATAGTTTGGGTCAATATCTATCGAAATTAAGGGTATTCTTTAATATCCCACGATCACACGTGCTATGTGAGAGGTTCACTAAGTGAAGTCCCCGTGTGCCTATTTGATGATGATAAAGTTCCTGTCACTGATGCAACTAGGGTTTGTACTGAGCAAAAATTTCACAGCCATGCTAATGAGGTAGCACTGTTAAAAAGAAAGAAAATAAAAGTTGTTGAGTTTTCCTCAATTATTCATCAGGGTAAGACAGTCAAAATGTTGGGGGAGATCGTTACTGTTTGGATACCTAAAACTAGACCTAGAAATAAACTCAGACTGAACATGAAAAAGTTGCTGAATCCTAAATTGAATAAAGAAGGAGTGACAGTAATAGATGATTCTTCATCTGAGGAAAAATTGAATGATGATAAAGATGACAGTAAGGGTAAAAGGCCAATTGAATAAAAAAGAGTCTGTCCTGACTGATACCAAGATATCTGATATATTTTTAGAGGTCCAATGTCAGATGTTGCAGGAACAACAAGAAGGTGAAATAAAGAGTTCTTACTCAGAGAAGAAGGTGATGGTTGAAAAAAAAGTTCCATGTAAAGCTGATAGTGAAGAACACCTAGGGTTTGTTGGAACACCTACAGAATTATTGCAAGAAGATGAGGAAATTTATAGGATATTGAATATTTCATGGCTTCCAAATGAGATGCAAACCACAATAGGAAATAAAAGATTTGATTCAGAAAAAGAGAATTTACAAAGAAGTATAAAACAATATAAGTATCAGGTTGAGTACATGTAGGAAACTAATGATGGCTTAGTCATTGCAAACAAAAAGCTTAGAGAGGAGTTGGACGAAGTAAACAGCCATTATCAGGAGTTGATCATAGTTTCAAGAGAAGCATTGAAAAGGAAAAGGAAAATAGAAAGTCAATTCACAATGTTGAAGAAAACCATTCAGGACCTGCAGCAGCATAATGAAGAGCTAACGAGGAAGATTGCAGATATGGAGACATATCAATTGAAGGAAAGAAGAAAAGCTCAAGCCTTGGAAGGCATTGCCTTACTAGCTGAAGCAACTAAGGATATGTAAATTTTGTTAAGATAATAAGTTATTAGTTAGTTTTGAAAGCTACTTTATTTTTGTAAGTATTATTTAGATGAAACTATTCGATGGGTAGACTAAAAAATAGTTAGGGTTCAGTTACTTAACTAATTTTGGAGAATAGTATAAATGTAAGTCTCAAATAAGACAAAGGGTTCAATTTTTTGCTGGCAAGAGTGTTAAGTTTTCATATGCTTGACTAAGACATTAGTATATCATTTCATTTTTCATAATAAAAGCATATAAAACAGGATCACTGAAAGAAACAGTATCACAAGAACAACAAAAATTTATCCTGGGAAAACCCTAAAGGGAAAAAACCCAGAAAAAGCTTCCTCAATATAGATGCCCAAAAAGGAAAAAATAAAACCAATAAGGAGATCAAAAACCTGATACTCCTCCTTCTCCAGCAACTCCTCTCCTCCACAAGTGCGCTATTCCAAGTGAGTGTGTGTGTCTCAAATGAGGAGCACCACACCTCTATTTATATTCATCCATTTACTTAAAGTTTACTCAATCAACATGTCGTCTTAATTTAACTCATGTAGGCTCGAGTTACACATGTAGGCTCAAGTAACCACACAGGGGTGCTGATGACCCACCTTTACAAATAGAGGGGACTACGTCATGACTCTTATTAGTTCTTCCAATTAGGAGCATCGGGGTACAATGTAATACAAGTGGTTCTCCCGATTGGACCATCGGGGACCACAAAAGATACATAAACAATATTCTTCGAAGTTACAATATTTCAACACTCCCCCTTAATGAGAAGGGTATTCTACATCAACAACAACAAGAGTAGAGATAGTGGACATCATCAACATTAGCAGGGTAACACATCTATAAATCATTGGAAGCTTTTCAACATCATGTAGTCTTCATCTTCAATCTTTAGTCTTCATCATCAACAACATCTTCAGCATTTTGATCTTTCAATTTGTAGCGACATATTGAGCACTTGGTCCTTTTTATCAGCAACATCTTCAGCACTTTGACTGGTTCGATCAGCAACAACATCTTCAGCATTTTTATCTTTCAATTAGTAACGACATCTTTAGCACTTGGACCTTTCGATCAACAACATCTTCAGCACTTTAACTGTTCGATTAGTAACGACATCTTCAGCATTTTGAACTTTCAATCAGCAACATCTTCAGCACTTTGATTTTTCGATCAGCAACAACATCTTCAGCATTTTCACTTTTCGATCAACAACAACATCTTCAGCACCTTGACCTTTCGATCAGTAGCAACGTCATCATCATCATATTCTGATCTGTCGAACATAATTATCATCACACTCTGATCTTTCGATCAGAAACATCATCATCATACTCTGATATTTCGATCAGAAACATCATCAACATAGAAACATCATCATCATACTCTAATCTTTCGATCAAAAACATCATCAACATACTCTGATCTTTCAATCAAAAGCATCAACATCATACTCTGATCTTTCGATCAGAAACATCATCATCATACTCTGATCTTTCAATCAGAAACATCATAATCATAGTGCGTCATTGTCATACTCTGATCTTTTAGATCAGTATGTCATCATCATCATATTCTGATCTTTCAATCAGTACGGCATCATCATCAGCAGCAACAACCTGCAATCCACAACTCAAAGACAAAAAGTCTTTGGATCACTTTTGGACTTAAAGTCCAGGGATGATACAATCCCACCACATTCTCGACAACCAAAGTTACCGGATTGATTACGAGAGAATCGGTCCCTATCACTTTAGGACTAAGTCGAAGGACGATGCAATCCTACCACATTCTCGACGACCGAAGTCACTGGATACAATTACGGGATAATCACTCCCTATCACTTTAGGACTTGAGTCCAAGGATGATGCAATCCTACCACATTCTCAAGGACCGAAGCCACCGGATCTATTATGGACAGAAGTCCCAGGATGATACAATCCCTCTTCATTCTCAAAGACCGAGGTCTCCGGATCACTTTAGGGAAGGTGCCCAAGGATGATACAATCCCATCATGTTCTCGATGACCGAGGTCACCAGATCTATTATGGACAGAAGTCCCAGGATGATACAATCCCTCTTCATTCTCAAAGACCGAGGTCTCCGGATCACTTTAGGGAAGGTGCCCAAGGATGATACAATCCCATCACGTTCTCGATGACCAAGGTCACT
>LPNX010583186.1:34003-169964 GCA_001517045.1 Pseudotsuga menziesii | reverse complement strand
TATTCCTGGAGGCAAATCGATGATTGGAGGAATGGTTTTACAGGTGCCTATGTTCTGTTTACGATCCTATATGCTAGATGAACGATTATGCGTTTAAGGGAAAACGACATGTTCCACTTGTCGTTTTTCTTTGACATTAGTTAGGGATCGTAATATTCATTCTTGGTCTTTAATGTTGCTATTATGGGAAAATGAAAATGTATTTAAAAGACTGATAGTGAACATATGAGGGGGTCGATACTTTGGGAATGCAAATACGGAACTGCTGGTTCGTACTGTTTGGGCTGCTAGGCAGTTATCTGTCAGTTGTCACAATGTCCTGGGCTGGTGATGTTTGAATCACATTTACAGTTTTAAAACTTATATGTGGTATATAATATCTTTCAGTTTTTTTTGGTATTTGCTTTTCCTATATTACTATGTTTGTTTTAATCTCCTTTGATGGATTGTGCGAAGATAATCTATTAGGTATCGACTGTTCTTGTTTTTAGCTATGCTGGTATAACATATTCTGTAGTTAATAATCGATATTATTGTTACATTATATGGAATGATGCTTGTATGAATTTGCAACGGTTGAATTTCTTTAAAATTTGCAAATGTTTATATATAGTGCATTTATCAGTATCAGTTGATAACAAGCTTTAATTAATTTTTGCTCCTGATCAGGATAGGTATTAGATTAGAATTATACTCTATTCAGTTTTTATCTTTATATTATCTAAAAAACCCTGTGGAGTCAGATCTTTTTCATTAATTATTTTCAGTTTGTCATTTTATGTAATTACTGTACATCTGTACATAAATATAACATGAATTTGTAAGTATATGAATCCTGCACAGATTCAGGTCTTATTTATGTATTCAGAGTTAATGGTTTTGGGTAATTTAACTTAACAGTTTTTAGTTCTTGTAATACATAACTTAGGTTAACTTTTGTAATTATAAGAATAGGATCGACACTAATTATCAGTAGCATTAATCGTAAGCATCAGTCTTCTAGGATCTCAGGCCAACAAAGCCTTTAAACCTATTGGGAGCGGCTATTCCAAACAGCTTGGAGCCTGTTCTAAGGGTCCCGGACTGGGTCGTTTCCCCCGTTGCGGGCTTAGTCAAATACGCCCGTCAACAGGCATGTATGATGCACAGATTGTTGATGTATTTGTAACTTCAGAATGTATTCACTTGTATATTTCATATATTGTATTTGATTAGTCCTAGATGTTCCTATCGAGAGAATCAGTAATGTAAACAAGTCATGTAAATTCATTGAGGTTAACCCTCCGTTGTAAGTCGGGGCAATAGTTCCCATAATTGAGTTGAGGTTAACCCTCCTTGTTAATCAGGGGGGGAAATTCCCCACAGTTGAGGGGCACTAGGGTTATTAGACTCTCATAGAGATGTTGGCCCTAGTAAGTAATTGTCAAGTCAGAAACTAGTATAAATAGAGAGTGAGACTCTCTATTTGTAACACACACTCACTCAATTGGGGCACATGAGTGAGAGAGGAAGTGCTCACACAAGTGAGAGAGAGAACAGCTGTTGGAGATCATCTTTTCTATATTTTGGTTTTAATGCTTCCATTGGTGCTCAATCTATCTCCTAGGAAGTTGTGAGGTTTCTCCTTTATGGTTTCCCCGAGGAAAATTCTTTGTGTCTCTTGTCTCTTGTGATCATTGATGTGCATGTTATTCTCTCATATAAGATTCTAGATCATATTGCTTGAATGATAAAAATCTAACATGGTATGAGAGATAACCTGAGAAGAAGACATTGTGCAGCTACAGAAGCTAGGGCTTCTTAATTTTTGGGTCTCTCTTCACAATCCATTAGCAAAAGGAGTCTAGGATGACTCTCCATTGAAGAGTGCATCTTTCTGTCGAAGCAGAATTTGATCCCGGGCTTTTTCAGTTTTTTCTGCAGGAAATTAGGGATTTTACAAAAGAGAAATTTTTGAGTGAGCCCGACATAGGATTTATCTCCTAATCAAAATCGAAATTTAGAGACCAAGGTTGATATTTTTGGTTGGGTAAAACTCCAGGAAAGTCAAACCCTAATTTGACTTCGAGCGTGAAAAACCCTAAAATACTAAAACTAGTAGTTTTGGTACATTCACTATATATAGGGATTGGAGAAATATCAAGGGACGAAATTTTCACAGGACAACAATAAAATCCTAATGTGACCTGTGTAAAAATTTCAGCCTCATATTCACTATATTCTAGGAGATATGGTTCCTCCAATTTAGGGTTCCAGCCTCTTCCAGGATTCATCCCTAAACAGGACACCTAGGGAGAATTGCTATATCTCTAGCTATGAAGGTCCAAATAAAATTTGTCAAGATGTTCTAGATAGGGCATGAACTTTAATTTTTTTGTTAAATGTTTCAGACCCCGAAGATGAAATAGTGACATGTGGCAGTCCGTACAATTTCTCTATGCTGAATAGTCCTGAAAGACGTCACCTTGGGAAAACTTTCATAAGTCCCAATTGGTGAAACCAATTCTGATAAAACATATGGTGTTGTAACAAGGACATATAAGGCTACCTCAATACAACATTTCAAACATATAGGAGCATTAATTTCATAGATATCGTAGAAACAGTATCATGAATTTTTGTAGAGGAATTTGGAAAACTAGGGCTTCCTATTCTGGGAGCTTCCCTCCACTATTTTCAGAAAAGGAGTACATTGGAAAACTCACCTTGAAGAGGTCCATATTTCTATCCAATCAGATCTGAAAGATTCCAATTTTTGAAAATTAGGGTTTCTCTGATAAACCCTAGATCATCCAGATCCAGAACCAGGACGGACACCTCAAATCGGTAAGATATAATCTTTTGTTATTTACAATTGAGGTTCTCATTTCAAAATGACTAATCACACCAGCTTGATGACAATCTTGGTGAAACTGACAACTTCCAAGCATGTAAGTATTGGATATCACTAGTTCTTGAAGAAATTGAATTGGACACCTACATAAGTAGAGAGGTTCTAGTTCCAGAAGGAGATGAGGCTAAAAGCCTTACACAAGAAGAACTTGGTCAAGGACAAGAGGATCACCTTATACCACAAGTGTCTTCCATAAAGATGCCTAAAGATATGTTTGATTCCTTGACCAAGCTATTTGAATGGAAGAACATAAATCAAAAGATGACTTTGAGAAAATAGTTGAAGAATGTGAATACCCAGAATGCAGAAACCATACAGTCATACTTTACAAGGGTCTCTCAAATCAAAGAACAACTTGAAGCAGTAGAAGAAGATGTGGAGAATGCAGAAGTTGTGATAACCACCTTAATGGCCTCCCAGGATCATGGGATTCATTCATTCAAGGAATGTGTTCTAGAAGGAAGTGATTAATTTCAGTAGACTCTGGGAAGAGCACACACAAGATGAAGCTCAACCCATAATAAGAGAAAAGAAGATGGGAGCAACTGAAGATCAAACTTTCACGATTCAAAGAAGATACCTCAAGCGATGAGGAATATGAAGAACTCAATTCTTGAAGAACCTATTATCCATATTAATCATTTGGATAAGAAATGATGTTGTTATGAATGAAGAAGATGATGAAGCTAAAAGAAGGAGTCTACCCATGAAAGAAATAAAGATAAGTATGCAATTGTCATTTCATGATATTATTTTGCTATGCATTTGTTTATATTCAGTTTACGTGCTATGCATGATAGAATGTTGGAATTAATGAAAGTAAAATACTAATATGCATGTGATAGTTAAGTAGCTTATGTTTCTATACAACTCTCCATTGCTACTTATCTAGAATGAAACCTCTTTGATGACATATTGGATTAGTGCACAATCTCAATGATGTCTTGGTAGAGATGGAAGGCATCTAGAAAGTTTTCGTGAGATATGGATGAATGTTGTATTGGCTAAAATAGTTGCATGATCATATCTTTATGCATAAGAATTTTTCATTATGAATATACCTTATGAAATGTTTCCAACCATACGACTAATGCATTTGACTTGTAGGAAAGATCGTGTACAATTTCCTATAAGAAAAGAAGGATGAGACTTGTTCCAAAGAACAAGTGACGACTATTCGAGAAATAATCCAAGATGAAGAATAATATGAAGATACTTTAAAAGAAAGAAAGAGGTCTCAAACACAGTGAAGTTATGTGACACTCTTGAGCGACATCATTGATGTAGAGCCTTCCAGCTATTAAAGAAGTAGCCAAGAAGAAAGGGAAGGAGAATACCAGTTCAAGAATAATGATTTCTAGGATGCGGTATCCAGACCTGAAGGAAAGAACATAGTGTCTTCCATATGGATCTACAAGTTCCATCATGCAGTATATGGAAACATCGTGGGATACAAGGCAATAGTCGTAGCACGAGGCTTCTCATGGAAAGAAGGAATAGACTACGAAGAGACATTTGCAGCAACTAGAAGTTAAGACACATGACAGGAAAACTCATGTGTGCAAATTAAAGAAGCACTTGTACGATCTCAGAATATTCCCATGGGATAACACATACATGAGGAGCTTGAAGATCACCTAGAGTGATGAAGATATTAACCTTTGCTACAAGGATGAAGATGAAATCCTATAGAGGATGACAAACTCACAGATGGGTGCGAGAAGAAATTTTGAAATGGCTCAAGATAGAGGATCTTGGTATCCAGTGACCCTAGATGGATACATAGAATATTAGTAGTAGAGGAAGCTACTTGTCACTCCAATACATAATGTTTTAATGCATAGAGTACAAAATACAGAGAGAGTATGATGCTCCACTTCAAAGGGAGTGACTGCAGAAGATCTTGAGGTTCAACATGGTACGACAGGATGGACATATTATTGATGGCTCTAGGATTTACTGAGAGTAAAGAGGATTCCAACCTTTACTTCAAGGTTGAATGTGGAAGACCAATGATGCTCCTGTTATATGTTGATGACTTGTTTCTGACAGAAAAGAGGAACTCATTAAAGTTTCAAGAAGGAGACTTTTTGTCGAGTTCAAGATGAAGGACTTGGAAATGATACACTACTTTCTAGGCATGGAGGTGTGGCAGAATGCGGATGGAATCTCCCTGGTATAAGGGAAGTATGCAGTAGAGATCCTGAGAGGTTCAGGATGATGGAATACAAGGCCATGACCACACCTATGGCATCGAACCTAAAACTATTGAGTGTTGCTTCATCAGAGTCGGTTGATGCCATGATGTATCGTCAGATGATTTGTTCCTTTATGTACCTGACGAATACAAGACCATATATTTTCTTTGTTGTGAACACATTGAGACATGTTCACCTAATGGTTGCAAAGCATGCAGTGAGGTACTTGAATGGTATAGTTGAGTATGGGCTCAAGTATCATACAAATCTGAAGATTAACCTGGAGGGTTATGTGGATTCGGATTGGGCAGGAAGTACCATTGATAGGAAGAGCACTTCAGTGTGCTACTTCAGTATGAGATCGGGTGTGATCTCTTCATTTAGTAGGAAGGATTCCTGCATGGTGCTAAGTACAGCTGAGGAAAAATATGTTGCCACTTGCTCGGCTATTTGGGAGCTAGTATGTTTATTTTAAAAACTACTATTTGATTTGATTGATCTGACTTTCATTTTTCTATGATGCAAAGAGGACCAGTGAAGCTCCAGTATGTAATCCAGATCCAGATCTCTCAAAAGAGGGATTTCTAGCATAGCTAGTGAGAAAAGTTATATGAGCATAAAATCCTGGTGAAGCTCGTAGGTGTCTCAGACGTAAATGGTCATGTAGGTTATCCTCAGATGTAATCGGTCCTGGTGAAGCTCACAGGTTATCCTTGGACATAATCAGCCCTGATGTGATTCTATTCTAGAAATTTCCAGAGTGAAGTTCAAGTACTTCAGGGAGAAGCTTGGTGTTCTCCAGATTGAGGTTCCCTCCAAGGGGAGGTGATGAGTCTTAGAGCCTTTCTAACATGGTGGGAGGATGGGCCTCCCATGGTCAGATGTAAGTGCAGAGCCTTTCTGACATGTATGTTGGATGTGTTCCTCACATGGTCAGATGTAAGTGCAGAGCCTTTCTAACATGTATGTTGGATGTGTTCCTCGCATGGTCAGATGTAAGTGCAAAGGCTTTCTGATATGTATGTTGGATGTGCTCCTTGCATGGTCATATGTAAGTGTAGAGAATTTCTAACATGTATGCTGGATTTGTTCCTCGCATGGTCAGATGCAAGTGAAAATACTTTCTGACATGTATTATGGATGTGTTCCTCACATGGTCATATGTAAGTGCAGATCCTTTCTGACATGTATGTTGGATTTGTTCCTCAAATGGTCAAATGTAAGTGATGGGCAGTCCTTTCTAACATGGATGTTGGATGTGTTCCTCCCATGGTCAGATATAAGTGTTGAAGAAGATGAAGAACTACATGGAGGCTAGGCCTACAACCAGCATGAAAAAGGTCTGGCTCTGTAGAACTTCCTATGATGAGAAGAATTGAGAGATAGCACCAATTGATCGAGATAGCAGAAGTAGTGATGATGATGATGATCCAGCTTTGATGATGATTCAGTGACGATCCAGTTTTGATGATGATACATTGTTGATCCAGTTTTGATGATGATCCATGGAAGAAGACTTGTGCTAATGTATTGTGTCAAGAGAATACCTTCCTATTTAAGAGGGAGTGTTGATGTATTTGTAACTTCGGAATGTATTCACTTGTATATTTCATATATTGTATTTGATTAGTCCCTGATGTTCCTATCGGGAGAATCAGTAATGTAAACAAGTCATGTAAATTCATTGAGGCTAAGCCTCTGTTGTAAGTTGGGGAAATAGTCCCCATAATTGAGTTGAGGTTAACCCTCATTGTTAATCAGGGGGGAAAAGTCCCCATAGTTGAGGGGCATTAGGGTTATTAGACTCTCCTAGAGATGTCAGCCCTAGTAAGTAATTTTCAAGTTTGAAACTAGTATAAATAGAGAGTGGGACTCTCTATTTGTAACACACACTCACTCAACTGGGGTGCATGAGTGAGAGAGGAAGTCCTCGCACAAGTGAGAGAGAGAATAGTTGTTGGAGATCATCTTTCTATCTTTGGGTTTTACTGCTGCCATTGGTGCTCATTCTATCTCCGAGGAAGATGCGGGGTTTTCTCCTTTATGGTTTCCCCGAGGAAAATTCGTTGTGTATCTTGTCTCTTGTGATTATTGTTGTGCATGTTATTCTCTCAGATAAGATCCTAGATCATATTTCTTGAATGGTAAAAATCTAACACAGAATCCCTAGAGCACGAGGAAGATGCTATGGGAGAAAACATCCGAGATGGAAATGTTGATACAAATTCTAATGGGAGAATATTTCAAGATAATATGCCGGATTTTGCACCCACCATGAGAATCCTAAGGGTGGAGATGAAAATTTATAGTGAATATAATGAAAGGTTCATTAAAGCTCAAGAAGAGCAGAATCAGGTGAATGTAGCCATGTTGCTAGGTTTAAAAGACATCCAAAGGTGGATGAGCTTTGGGCGTCATACAGTAAAACCATAAGGTAGTAAGAGCAGTGCCAAAAGGAGAAAGAGGTCTTCTGGTGGATCATCTGACTCTGAAGGATCCACTGGGGGTTCAAGCTCTTCATCTCACAGAGATAAGAGAAAGAGGCACTACAGGAACAACTCATTAAGAAGGCAAGGTCGCTTACCTTTAATGGTGAGATAAATATGGGTCAATAAGCTGAAGCTTAGCTTCTTGGGATTAAGAAATATTTCCAATTCCAATACTACTCAGGAAATATGAAGGATAATGGTATCCATCTTAAATTTAGATGGCAGAGCATATATATGGTGGGAGCACCTCAAGATGGTGAGGAAGATCAATGAAAAAAAGATAGTGTGGAAGCAATTCAAGAAGTATTTCAAGAAAAAATACCTCTTTGACAGGTACTATGATGACAAGATCAAAGAATTCGATGAGATGAGATTGGGACAACAGACCATCGAAGAGTATGAAAACAAGTTCTTAGATTTGTTGAGGTATTCCAGGCACATCAAGGATGATAAACTAAAAATCCAGTGTTTTCTGAGTGGGATACCTCAAGAATACAGAGAAAAAATTGAATTTGATGAGCCTAGAACTCTGGAAGAGGCTATCAAGAAGGATAAATATTGCTATAATTAGAACAAAGGAAAACATGATTACCATAAGGCATGCAAGGATAAGAAGAATGATAATTCTGACCAAAGGAAGAAAGGTTTCAAACCTTCTAACTTTAGGAATCGACAGAAATAGTCATCACAAGCTGTGAGTAAGCCAGCTAGAGTGATGGGAGAAAAGCCAAGAGATCCACAACATAACAGAGAACCACTCCAATGTTGGAAATCTGGAGGAACCCACATGCGTAGGAATTTCCCACTTGAGGATGGGTATGTAAGGCAAGCTCATAACATTCAAGAATTAGAAACAGTGGGTCAAGTATCAAGGACTGTCCCTATGATTTATGCAGCACTAGAGAACCGTCGAGAAGATCATCAGTCAACTATAGTTGAAGTTGCAGGTAAGATTACTGAGCAATCTATTTCTGTTTTGATTGACCCTAGATATACTCACAGTTATATTACTCCTAGAGTTGTTGGGATTTGTGATTTTAAGAAGTTCAAGCATAACAAATCATGGTTAGTTCATCTAGCCACTAGAACCAAGAGGAAAGTTAGTGAAGTGGTAGAGAAATTCCCATTGGTCATGGATGGGTTAGTCACTTGTGCATACTTGAATGTTCTACCACTTGGCTCCTATGATGTTCTCATTGGAATGGATTGGTTGGAAGCACACTGAATCAAGCTTGATTGTTATAACAATGCTTTTGAATGCATGGATGGAGAAGGAAACCCAAAGGTTGTAAGAGGCACTCTGAAGGTGATCTATGTTAAGAAGATTTTAGCAATGCAGCTGAAGAAGTTCTGTAGGAAAGGTTTTCAGTTGTATGCATCCCATGTGTTGGAGATAGCAAAGAATGAAACTCCTAGGTTGGAGGACTTTCATGTATTGCAGGAATTCAGGGGTGTTTTTCCTGAAGAAATTCCAGGACTTCCTCCAAAGAGGGACACTTATTTTATAATATAACTTGTGCCAGGAGTAGCACCAGTGTCTAAGACACCCTACAGGATGAGTACACCATAAATTCTAGAGCTGAAGATGTAGTTGCAAGAGATGTTAGAGAAGAAGTATATCAGACCAAGTGTGTCCCCTTGGGGAGCACCAGTGTTGTTTGTGAAAAAGAAATATGGTACACTCAGGTTGTGTATTGATTATAGGCAGTTGAACAAAGTCACTGTGAAAAATAAATACCCTTTTCCTAGGATTGATGATGTCTTTGATCAAATGAGAGGAGCAAAGTTATTTTCCAAGATTGACTTGAGGTCTGGTTACCATTGGGTAAGAATCAAGGATGATGATATTCATAAGACAGCCTTCAGAACAAGGTATGGGCACTATGAGTTTGTGGTGGTACCATTTGGTCTCACAAATGCACTAGCTACATTCATGTGCCTTATGAATGTGTTTTCAGCAGATATCTAGATAAGTTTGTTCTTTTTTTCCTTGATGACATTCTTATTTATTCTAAGAATGAGGATTAACATGAAGAACATATGAGATTGAATTTGAAATTCCTCAGGGAGCATAAGTTGTATGAAAATTTGAGCAAATGTGACTTCTATAAATATAGAATTCACTATTTGGGTCACATTATCTCAGATGAGGGAATATCTATCGACCCTAAAAATATTGAAGCCATTATGAATTGGTCAACCCCAAGAAATGTGACAGAAGTGAGATATTTTATGGGACCTGCAGGATACTACAGGAGATTCATTGAAGGATTCTCCAAGGTTTCACATTCACCACTTCCTTGCAAAAGAAGGGGATAAAGTTTGAATGGACACCAACGTGTGAAGAAAGCTTCGAGCAATTGAAGAATCTTCTCGCAAGTGCACCACTTCTAGAAATTGCAGACCCAAAAAAGTAATTTGTGGTGTGTATTGATGCATGTGGTCAAGGACTTCGAGGAGTTATTATGCAAGACAACCACGTGGTATGTTATGAGTCAAGAAAGCTGAAGGATCATGAGAAGAACTATGCCACTTGTGATTTATAACTTGCAGCCATAGTACATGCTCTCAAGATGTGGAGGCATTACTTATTGGGAAGAAAATTTGAGTTAAGGATAGACCATTATGGTCTGAAATATTTGTTTGATCAGCCAACTCTAAATGCTAAGCAAGCTAGATGGTTGGAGTTTTTGTGTGAGTTTGATTTTGAAATCAAACACATAAAAGGAAAAGAAAATAAAGTGGAAGGCGCACTCAGCAAGAAGGTGCATGAAATTCATGTGGTATCTCTTATTATTTGTCGATCAGATTTGAGACAACAGATTGTTAATCATACTACTGAAGATGAAATGTATGTGCAAATAAAGTACAAATTGCATCGGCAAAGTCCTGAGAAGAGGTATGAGGGATATAAATTGGAAGAAGATGGACTTATTACTTATAAGAACATAATTTATATTCCAAATGTAGTAGTTTGAGGACAGTTTTTATGGATGAAATCCATCAAAATCCATATTATGGTCACCCACGATATCAGAAAACAATTGCTAAAGCCAGAAAGCAGTATTTTGGCTAGGAATGAAAAAGGACATGGCTGAATATATTTCAAGGTGCATGAAATGTCAGCATGTGAAGGTTGAGCATCAACACCCAGCAGGTTTGTTGCCACCTTTGTCGGTTCCAGAATGGAAATGGGAAGTTATTTCCATGGATTTTATTACAAGATTTCCAATGACTTGGAGACAACATGATTCCATCATGGTTGTGGTGGACAAGTTGACAAAAGGAAACACATTTTATGTCGGTTAAGTCCACACATAATACTGATGACATTGCAAAAATATTCATGGAGGTTTTCGGATCGCATGGATTGCCTAAGGAAATAGTTTTGGACATAGATGTCAAGTTCACTTCCCATTTTTGGAAGGGGTTGTTTGCAGATTTAGGTACAAAACTGAACTTCAGCACTTCCTACCATCCTCAGATTGATGGGTAAACAGAGAGAGTGAATTAATTGCTTGAATACATGGACAAACCATCCAAGTGGGAATATATTTACACTTTGTAGATTTTGCTTATAATAATGCTCAACAAGCATCCTTTGGGATGATTCCATATGAAGCTTTGTACGGAAGAAGGTGTAGAACACCACTGACTTGGGATAATCCAGTGAAAAGGATTGTGCTTGGTCCAGAATTTCTATAGGAACTCGAGCATGAGGTTGCAAAGATCAAGCAAAACCTGAAAGCATCCAAGGACAAATAGAAAAGCTATGCAGATAAGCATAGGATGCACTGATAGTTATGTGTTGGGGATCATGTTTACCTTAGAGTGAGGGAAAGGAAGAGTTCCTTGAATCTTGGAAGTTGTGCCAAGTTGTCACCTAGATATTGTGGGTTGTTTGAAGTGCTTCAAAGGATAGGGCCAGTTGCATATAGACTTGCATTGCCTGCTAGAACTAGAGCTCATAATTGTTTTCGTGTCTCTTTTCTTAAGAAATATGTACATGAACCTAACCATGTGATTGATTGGGATGTGATCTAGGTGGAACCCGAGGGAGAGTTCCAAACCGAACCATTGTGCAACCTCAACAGGAGGGTCACCATGATCCAGAATAGAGCTATAGGACAGGTAAAGGTGAAATGGGAACATTACGGTCTTGAGGAGGATACTTGGGAGCTAGAGGATGGCATGTGATTGGCACATCCATTTTTGTTCAATTTTGCAGAACACTGAGGTGGTGCAAGTGTATCATTTTTGTTCAATTTTGTAAATCAAAGGACAGTGTTGTTGTAAGGGGGAGGTGAATGTAACACCCTGGTTGTTACCCCATGGTATTAATATTGTACATGATATATGTATTGTATTTGAATCATGGCAAGGAGCCCAAGGCCAAGGCCCTACCATTGATTTATTTTTTTGTGTATAGGCGTTTGAGGTCGATTCCTATGGTTATAGTGTTGGTCATGCACTTTATATTTTGAATATAACGTAAATGCACAATTTAATAAATACCATAGCTAGCTACGGGACTGCAACGTGAAAGAGATGGGGGAATGATTCCACAAGGTATAGGGTGGGGAGTTAGTCAAATTCCCTGAGCCAATAGGGTGTGACTAGATGTCAATGGGGAAACCCTCGAAACATTAGTCACCTTTTTTCCTCTATCCTTAATCATTAATTTGTTCCAAAATTTTAATGAGGTAGTTAATTCCTTGGGTATAGCAAAGCATGGAAGTCTGATCATGTGTCTAAGAAAACCTGCAAGTCTATAGTATGGGAAGCCACATTCTTACTTCTGACGCAAGGAATCATGTGATGTGTTCCAGTCCATCCTTTCCCTCAGTCACGAAAGGGTTTTGTTGTTGTTTCTTGTTGGGGGATGACACCATTTGATCACTCACGTATTGTTCACTCTCCTAAGTCACAAGGAGGGTCTTTGTTCATGGTTTTGCAGTGTGGTTCACTATCTGGAATTGTTCAGTCCATCTTCATTATGTCCCAGAGTGGTATTCAAACCTATTTCTTTGTGTTACAGAGTGAAGACTTTGTTGTTGTGTTTTTCCTGTGGTTTGTTGTGTTGTGCACCCTTGTTTGGATCTGAACTATATGCAATAATTAGGAGCGGAAGAGATGTAGAATGTGCTTGATAAACCTAGTGTGGAACCTCATAATAGGATAAGAGTGGTTGGGTATTCTGCTTTGCACATCCTAAAGAGCACTAGAAGGGAAGGTGCATCCTGAGGGACTGTGGAGCAGAGAAGGGGAAAATTCCTTGTGTTGGGTGTGTAGGCAATGTGGATTCTAGGATAGATATATCTTGTGAAGGTGTCCTTAGCTTTGTGGATGAGCTCACTAGATTAGTAGTTCTCCATGTCCACTTCCTTAGCATCCCAATAAACCCAAATATATATTGGATTGACTGTGAACATTATGATAAACCCAATTGTACATTGGCTTTGCTGAGTATCCTGATAAACCCAACGGGTAGTTGTGTTGGTTGTGTCTTGTTGTGCATGATGGACTTGTGAGTAATCCTTGGCTAGACAATCTGATAAACCCAACTAGAGGTTGGATTCACTGTGTGTGTTTGATTTAGATGTATGTGAGTCTGTTGTTCCCTAGTTCCTTGTGGAAATCATGCCCATCTCGGGGGTAGCAGTTGTGTTGAGAGATTGATGAACACAATTGAACTATAGTTGGGTGGGACGTTGCAGCCACATAGCTAGTTGTAGGATAGCTCCATCATCCAAGATAAGTATTCTTTGTTCTTCTTGTTTATGCAATGTAATTTATTATGAATGACTATATTGGTTATATAGAATGCTTATGAATATGATGAATTGATTATGATGAATTCTTGCAATATTTCAGTAGAGTTTACTGTGATGAATGCCCCTTCATTTTCATTGTTTATGCCTTGTATGTTTTACGCATTTTTTCCTAAGTTCATGGAGGCTAGAATCCTGTAACAGAGTCAGAATGCATCTGACTTAGTGTTTTCTCCCTTTGAAATCCTCCTAGGGAAGGCGAAAGGAGGAAATTAGAAAAGAATAGTTGAGACAATGAAGAATGTGGGTTTTCTGCACCCTAGGATCTGCCTACGGAAGGTTGAGAGAAAAAGTGAAAAAGTGCAGAAAAATTCTAAGGCAGAGTTAACTTTCTGATTTTCGAAGTTCGAGGTCGAAAAGAGGAAGTCAAAAATGTAGAAAAGGCTAAGTTCGAGAGCTAAGTTTTATGGTTCCCGAGTTCTGCACTAGAATGCAAAAAGGCAGAATGAAGATGGCAGAAACAAGGATAAGGGTTTCCATCGTTTGATATTTTTCTGATTCCTGAGTTCCGTAATGAAGGGCAGAAAGGCAACATGCAGAAAGAGGAATCATGGATAGAGGATTTTGTCATTTTTTAGTCTTCTAATTCCTAAGTTTCGCACTAGAGGGAGGAAAGGTGGAAGGTGGAATGTGGCTAAATAATTCCATCGAAAGGTTATGTTTCCAACTTCTGAGTTCTGAAGGCAAAAGGCAGAAGGGTAGAAGGAAAAAGGTTGTTGAACTACTCCATCAAAAATATTTTTTTTCTGAATTCTAAGTTCCGAAGGCAGAAGGTGGAATGGTGGAATCAGGAACATGAGTTGGATATCTTCGTCACACATTATGCTCCCGATTCTTGGATTCTGCAACAAAAAGGAGAAAAGGAGAGTGCAGGAGGCGGAGTGCAGAAATGACAGATTCAGTGCGAAAAATGGTGTTTTCGGTCGTAGAAGGGAAGAACGATTGTTACAGTGGTTTTTAAGACTAATAATGAATGTTGAAGAGTTTGTTAATGTCCATGCCCTATGTTTTGAAAGGAGAATAAGGGTTCTTGAAGTAAAAATTTTAATTATACGCATTATGGGGTATGGGGACACTACATATGGGAAGTGAGGGAGAGACACGCACACACATAGATATAGAGAGAGAGGGAGGAGTGACACACACACACACATGTCACACAGAGAGAGATATTGTGTGGGAGAGAGGGATGGAGGGGTGAGTGACAAAGAGACGGGGGGGAGGGGTGAATGATAGAGAGAATGATATGGAGGGAGGGATAGTGAGGGAGGTATATAGAAGGTGGAGAGAGGTTATGAGAGAGGGTGGGTGAGGGAGTGACATGCACACACATAGATATAGATAGATAGAAGAGGGAGGGACACATACTCACATAGAGAGAGAGAGAGATATTGTGTGGGAGAGAGATGGGGAGTGATGAACGATAGAGAGAGAGGGGGAGGGGTGAGTGATGGAGGTATGGATAGTGAGGGAGATATAGAGAAGGTGGAGAGAGGTTATGAGAGAGGGGGAGTGAGGAAGGGACACACACACATAGAGATAGAGAGAGAAAGAGAGATATTGTGAAAGAGAGGGAGGGAGGACAAACACACACACACACACACACACACACACACACACACACACACACACACACATATATATATATATATATATATATATTATGTGGGAGAGAGAGGGGGATGGGTGAGAAACAACGAAAGAGGGGGGAGGGGGGAGCAATAGAAATAGATTGATGTAGTGAGGGATAGTGAGGGAGGTATAAAGAAGGTGGAGAGAGGTTATGAGAGATGGGGAGTGAGGGAGGGGCACACAAACACACATAGAGAGAGAGAGAGAAGGAGGTTGTGAGAGAGAGGGGGGGAAGACACACACACACATATAGATAGAGAGATATGTAAAGAAAAAGGTAGGGAGGGCCAGTGAGTAAGGCATAGAGGGATAGTGAGTAAGGCACATGCGTAGCCATAGATGCCAAAAATATTCTTTAGGGATCGATTCTTTGATTTCCTCCCTTGACCATGTTAAGGCCTTAATACCCATATCTAATGCTCAAAACCTCTTAAAGGCGTGTGCATATTTTCTTGGAGACCAAGCATACCTTGAATAGGTCATGTGTGGTGCTTCAACAAATTGTTCATTAACATGGGCGCCTCAAATATTCCATTATGGCCTAAGATACTAGCATATTCCCTCGATCATGTCTCGTAGGTCCCATACCTACTACTCAAAACCACCTAATTACACTAACATCCATATCCATAGTTCAAATATACCTATGAGATTCCATGTGTGATTTTTTTTGGCATTGTTGAAAGCTAGGAATTCACATCACATTCAAGTATATATTAATTCTCATACACAACCATCAAACACGAATATTTGGGAAGGGACATCCAATATGACTTAGTATTCATCTTTGATTACTATTTATACATCATGGGAGAGGTTGGAGCAGTTGTACCTGCTCCAACTACTCATTTGCTAAGGTTACGTTTATATCTTATAATTATACAAATATGATGACATTTAGGAGGTCAAGTGGCTCCCTCAACATCTCCCCCACAAACAAAATGTTTCTTTGTCCCGAAGAGAACAAAAAAATATACATCAACATCCTAGGTCTCTGCTATTGTTGAAGTAGTCCTCATTGTGCATCAACCATGCATATCAGTCTGCATAGATAACTCAGTCGCAATAGCCGCCAGCTTGATAGGAAAACATATGTGTACAAGGCTCTACTATGACTGGTTACTCTTCATCCTTCCATATTCAATATGGAAGTAGTCCATCAAAGTCTCATACTCTCACAACGATGGTAGACTATCCTTTTCCAAAACAAGGTCTTTTGGTTTAAAGCCTCACCCTGGCTCATCGTACCGGCATCTCCATCAGTTCATGCATGCGGGGCCTTTTGGCTCTTCGACTTTCTATGCCATTTCTCTATCTTCTAGCTTTCCGAGGTCACAACCCAGGAACAGTTTCAACATTTTGATACTGAGGGGTTTAAGCACATTGTCATCATGTCTCATTGGAGTGTTTTTCTATGTAGGTGTATCATATCTTCTTTAATGCCATCATCGTCATCTTCTTCTACCGTGAGAGTTTAAATTTCCTACAAGATTATATGTTTCCTGCTCATGTGCATGGTCTTGATAGTGATCAACTACTTTGGACTAACTCGGACTTATGTTATAATAGTCAACTAGATACCAAATTCATTACATAAGTGAGGAGATCACTTTCCTTTAAGAAAGACCCACATTTAACCTCCTTGACTCGGTCAACACAAAACATTTAATGAACAAACATTAAACTCAACTTACAATGGTTGGAAAATACCAACTTAATTTCACATAAAATGGAGGCAATCGCCTACCTCTATTGAGACTCATGTTTAACCCCCTCTAGACTTCAAAAAATTAAGAAAACCCACTTTATAAGAATTTGTGACTAGATAGATGCATTATAGACTTGACTCACATTTTTTCCTTAAACAATACTAATTCTATGTCTTGACACCTCAACTAATTCATATCTTTTTATTTTTTATAGTTGAAAATAACAACTTTTTCTTATTAAAAGTTGCATTTGGAAAATTGATTAGCCCATTACATATCTACCAAAGCCACAGAGCTATAATTCATACCCATGCATACCAATATCGCCAACAATATCTGAACAACTCTACATCCAATTCTATACATAAGGAAAAAATCTCCTGAGCGTCGAACCAAAATAGCTTAACCTTCAAGCTCGTGAAAACAGTTAATCGCCCCTCTGAGAGCAGAAGATGTTGAATAACAATGTGCTGACGGGCCATAATCTAGACATATCATATGTAAATTCTTCAATCGATGATCTTTGGGAGGACAAGAGCATTTGGATGTTGATTGATGAGTTGGCTAGTTTATGTAATGGACAAGACTTTACATATTATAGATTTATCATATCGACCAACTAAATGATCAACCACATAAGAGAAGATGGGTGGACACAATAATAATGAGATCCAATGACGGACTGATATTAGCGGTCAATTTCTAGAAAATTTATAGTTTCTCTTTATAGACGTCGCATAAATCGTGAACAATAATCTGCTGGTTGGTCGAGACAATTTATCTGTAAAGATGGTGTTAACAGTCAGAATGTACCCAGGTTGTGAAAGGTAAATCCCAAGGTAACAGCAAAAACCACTTTTAGAAAGAAATTGGCTTCTCTTTCCAAAGAGGGATCTCTCAAATACAGATTTAACAAGACCAGATATAAATCAACACTCAAAAATTATATGGATGGTTGAAACAATACACATAACCATTGGGCAATGGAGTCACATATACATAAAGATATCACAAAGACATATGCACGAGATTTTATCAAAGGCAAGATAACCATTCAATCACAGTCATTCATGTTAATTTCAGGCAAAAGAGAAGAGAAAATGGACAATCCATCAATACAAAGCACCAAAAGATGAATTCTATATCAAATTTAGTAGAAACATTCATAAAATATCTGAGACAATGATCAGAGCATAAATAACATGAATTCCAACTGTTCAACACTATGTTTCAGATACGAAGAAGACAAAATGGAGTGTAACACTGGAAAGACAATCACAAAGGAAGATAAATACAGATTGTAAATGTAAACAGCACAAGAATCTCTGATAACCACACGCATTCATCTTTGTTATTCAAAAATATATGTCTTCACAAAAACATTCAACAACAGGATGGGTTCCAACCCCCATCACATAAAATAAATGCAATTATATACATAAAATGATTCATCTTCCAAGAAGATTTGTAACTGAATAACCCGCTTAATCAAAGTCTTGTAACTATATTCCTAACTCTTAGGAATAAACTACTAGCTTCGATCCTAACAGATCATTAAATTAAAATCAACTCGATAACAAGGCCCGTCCAAGCAGCTCCTCAGCACGCAACACCTATCTTCATGAATGAAGGATATATTTCATTTTTCCAAATCTTTCTATGGCTCTCCATTGCTCCGTGCTTGGAATATCGTACTCAATCATCTCTTGAATAGACACCTCCAGCTCCATGTAGGCTTCATAAGATACTTTAGGAAACCCTCCCCTGATGATCAGGAATTTCTGTAATATCTCAAAATATTCCATCAACTTATCCACGATGACTTTCCCTGTCAGCCCCTTTTCCAAATCGTCAAATTTAGAGTGGTCCATACGACTTTGTACCAACAGACTTTGATAATGCTCTTGAGAAAAAATTCGTCCCTCCTCGTCCCAAAAGGAAGGAAGGCCGTCTTCAAATAGTTCTTTGAACGCCTGTTTGAAGTCATTAACCTGGGAGACCATTTCATCAAACAACATCTTGCATATTTTTGACATAATAGAATTTTCAAATTCAAACATGTTGATTTGCTTAGGTAAATATGAAGAGAACATAGTACTCATGAACTATAATTCGGTGACATTCGAACATAGCAACATGTTCAGCAAATAAGTTTGAAACTTAAAAAACCTGACTTTTGGAAACTCACTCAATTGGAGATGTATAGCTTCTGCTATATACTCATCTAAACTGAAGACATGGACTGACTAAGACTCAGAACCAATCAAACTCATTTTTAACAAGAAGCCTAGGATGACTTCATTGACATGACAGACATCATCCAGGCCCAAGACTTGACAGACTAAGGACACAACTAATTGAAATTCATCTCTGAAAATGTGAACATGATACGGAAAAAAAATACCATCTAATGACTGACCCTCGTTCAAGATGCTGGACAAGAATTTACAGCGAACCTCAGTTTCACAATTTTTGTACACTTCAATTAAAATGGACTCGTTTACAGGCTCACGACTATCAGGGTAGTTGTCGGGCAAGTTCAGGTTTTCACGGATGACCTTGGCATTAATTTTACATGGTATCCTAGACGTAGACTGACTTACAATGACTCTTTGAGAAGAAGAATAGTTAACTGCGCACCACTCTACAAACTTGGGAAAATGCAGGGTCTTATCAACAGCTAAATGATATAAAAATGATTTACAAGCATTTAGGATATCATTACCCTGCGAATTGTATTTCCATAATCTCTCTTTGCTAACTTATACACTTCCCACAGATAAGAAAGGGTCACATACTCCTATGTCCTTGTCAACCAGGTATTCTTATCTATCGTCCAAAATACGACTAAACCCTTGCGAATCCTTTCCTTTGTCCATAATTCAGACAACAACAGTAATTCGATGGATGAATTTCAGGCGTTTGGGACTTACCTATTACTGTGACCGCATGTATTCAAGATTGAATGTTAGAGGGTGGCGAGCACGTAGGTCCTTTTCATTCGTTCGGCGTGAATAAAAAATAGTTCTTCAACAAGTCAATTTTACTTATATAGGACCCCACTCCAGAGGCCCCCTTCGGCGGTTTTCGCCAAACCATTTTTTCCCACAGAATGCACCACAATCTACCACATGTACCGTGGTTTCCATTCTTCTACCACCTTTTGTCTCCAACCACCACACAACTCCCCGCTCCAGATCTGTCAACGACCATTGTTGTATTTTGCCTTTATTTTCTAGCCGTCAAATGAGGCTACACGTATCCTATTCTGTCGAGCTTCTCCATTTTAATAAACATGCAAGTATACGAGGCGGAGTTCACGATGACTGTAGATTTCATCAAGTCGGATCTGTGACCGTTGATTCTTCATATCTCATCGAACACCCATATGTCCTTAACTTCCTCACATCTTCATAAGGCGAACACATTATAAGCCGTCAGTTTTCATTTCCTCACTTTACATCGTTGGATTATGTGGTAATTCATCACTTACTCGCCCTTCGTCATACTTTTATGCCATAATATTTAACCAAAGTCTTACAAGTAACTATTATCTCCCCTTCACCATGGTCCCTTCAATCCTTTGCTAGGTAGAGGTGTTAACAGATGGCTCTATTGGATGGCAAGGTGTTTGATCAATGACAATTGTGGACGAATTCCATGGTAAGATTTTTTATCCTTATCCACATCTTCTTGCCAATCGATAGAGCACATCCTCGTGTGCATGGACAGTCAGTGCTGACTTTATTAGTGTACTACTTTGCTCGAGACAGACGAATCTTTGATGTGGATGATGGTCGATAAAGCATTAGTGTGGAGTACCACCTGCCCCCAACTGATGAAGTCGGTTCTTATAGATTCAAGAATTCATCCAAGGCAACGTAGAGCATCAAGTGTGTGACTGGATTTGTATGAATGATTTCAAGCAATTTTGTAGCAGTTTTCTTGGATAGAGCACATCATCAATCACTCTGAGTAGTCTTTAAAAAATTTGACATGCTTCTTTCCATCTGCATCCTTTGATTTTTTATTGTAGGTCTTTCATACCACTATCCTCTCATCTCTTCAGGGTTCAGAATGCTTCCCTTTTTCTGTTGTTGTCACCCAGCCAAAAAGAGAATGACAACGATTGATGTTGTTGATACTCTCCATTGGTAACATGATCTCATCGTGGGTAGTCGGTGGAGCCGCTAGTCAACTCGCATTTTTCAAAGTCTTCAAAAAACAGAGAGATATAGTCGAACATTCGATTTAACCGTTGGTGGACTATATGTCGATATAATGGTCTTCGAACACATATGAAGGAAATAATTTCTATGTCAATCTATTCATCTAGGTTATCTTCAAGAATTATGCGAGCATATTCAACATCATTACAAGTATTAACCCATAAGAAAACAAAAACAACAGTCCGCAACCAGTATTTATCGACCAACAATCATATACAACCAAGCAATTCTCAAGAAAAAATAAAATTTATTCATTTATTCCTCAAACATGCAAGTAATATTTTGTGTTTGTGGCAGGTTACTTTACATGAGCGCCTCACGGTTTCTTCAGGATTCAAACCATCCCCCATGCGATGTTGTTGTCACCCATACCGCTTGGAGGAAGGAAATGACACTTGATGTTGAAATCCAGGCTTTCACATCACATTCAAGCATATATTAACACTCATACACAACCATCAAACATGAATATTTGGGAAGGGATGTCCAATCCGACTTAGTATTCATCTTTGCATACTATTTATACATCATGAGAGAGGTTGGAGTGGTTGTACCCGCTCCAACTACTCATTTGTTAAGGTTACATTTATATCTTATAATTATACAAATATGATGACATTTAGGAGGTCAAGTGTCTCCCTCAATAGTCATCATTCCCATCCTTATATTCCTAGAATATTTATTTAGGACCTAAGGCCATAGTTTCCTCCCCTAGCCATGTCCATGGCATTGAGATGCATACCTAGTGCTCAACAAATGATGATGGCATGCATATCCCCATTAATATTCAAAGGATTCACTTTCAACATCATGTTTGAGGCATCAATTTTGGCCCTAAATGGTTTAAAACTTCCTTTAAGGCCTAAGGACCAAGTTTTTCCCCCACCCATGTCAAGGGGCCTAATATTTGTACTTACTGCTAAAAATGTTCTAATGCCACTAGTATCCCCATTTCAAGGTAAATAATACCATGGAAGGCTCTATTGAGGTTGTTCAACACATCATTATTGGCTTTAGATGACTAGAAGCATCTTCTATGGGTTAAGTCCTGGATTTCCTCCCCTTATTATGTCTAAGGTCCCAAAACACATACATAGTACTTAGAAACCCCTAATTGTTCCCATATCCCCATTCAAATCAAGCCTATCAACTTGAGAGGTCATATATGGTGATTCAAGGTGTCATTCATGGACCTTGAGCCCTAAAAGATGGTTTAAAACCTAAAATCAAAGCTTTATGTACCAACCATGATTAACACCTTATCCTCCATACCTAATGCTAAAAGAATCCTAATCATGGTCATATCCCAACTTAAAGGTTGAGGATACCCTTATAAAGAGATCATGTGTGTTTGTTTCAGGTGTTGTTCTTGATCCTATATTTCTATAGGTTTTCTTTGAGGCCTAAGGACTAGGTTTCCTTCCTCAACCATGTCTACGGATATGTTCCTAGTGGTAAGAGAATTCTAATGCACTACATATTCTCTCTTAGATGCAAAATATTACATATGGAGGTCCTATGTGCAAGTTCAATGGCTTGTTCATGGACCCCAATCCTTAAAAACTGCCTTTAGGGAATAAGTATTAATTTTACTTCCCCAAGCATGGTCAAGGGACTATGATCCATACTTATTTCTTAAAGTCTACTAATGGTGTCCATATTACAACACAAAGAAAAATTATGCTCTTGGGAGGTTAGGAAAGGTTGTTTTATATTTTTTTCTTGATGATGCTAAAATCTTACTATAGGTCCTAAGTCTTGATGATTCAAGCTATTATTTTTATTCATTTCCTAGACATGCACGAAAACCATTTATTGTGGTTCTCCATAATGCGTGTGCATTTTGCTTCTCCAAAACACGTGCACTTTTTTCTTAGCCTATCCTACATGTCATATGACATGTCAGGATCGAGCTTAACCAAACCAAGCATTGCATAACATGAGCGCATTGTGTTTTTATGTATCATGAGTGTTTCCTAAAAGTATGATAGCATCTGTAACACACTAAAAATCGTAAATAAAAAAATTTACATGCGTTACTTCCACAATTACTTAGCATATTTTCTATGGTTTACTTCTGCAATTTTTAATATCTATATCCTGTTTGGTTACAACAAGTTTTGTTGAAGGGTGACAATGGCTAGATAATCCTGGAACCTCCAGCCATGTCTACGCAGGTGATGTATTTTGTTTATAGTTTTTCTTTATTACTTTACTTTTTATACTAGGCTGAAACTAGCTTAAGGCTTGGGGAGACTATCCATGGTCTTAACCCCAGCCTGTAAGTTTTGATGTAAATTAAAGGCCTTGGCCTTACCATATTCTATGCTATGGTGTGTGGTGATCTCCCCTTAAGCGTAAGGTGCTTAGGGTTTGTAAATCATATTGTTCCTCCATATGGTGACCTCTTGTTATATGAATAAAATGTGAGGTTTTTAAGACATAATACTTGGCATGAGACTACATGGTTTGGCCTATGATGCACTTTCTTTAATGCCCTTGAAGGTTATGTTTTATATACCATGTCATATGTTTATACCTTACTTTTCAAAGTGTTAAAGGTTTCATACTATAACACGATGGTTGCATTGAAGTTCGATGACCTTGGCATATTATAATACTATGGTGGTAATAAATTTCGATGATCTTGGTATAACCTAGAACTATGGTTATAATCTATAAAGGGTGTGGTTCTTGGCATAATGTGAGATGTAATTACATGCCACAATTCCAACACCTCAATGGTTCTTGGCAATGGTCACAATCCAAAGTTGATTGCAATAATTATCATTTTAATTGATTCTATTGTCAATGGTTATTGCGTTGTCCTTGGTTGAATTTGGAATATTAAACTCATGATCATGCTGCAAGTTGACAACGCATCCAGGTCCTTTTACTCGACTAAGTGGTGCTCCCTCCACCTTCCATCTATACATATGGGAAATAGGGTTTTAGACCGTGGTTTAATGTGCCTATTTGTGTCTGGAGCCTCACTTGCATGAAGGTTTGGTGAGAAAAACACAGAACCGAGCTATGTTCGTGATGAAATTGTATAGGTGGTTCTCACTTATTTATGCATTTGGTATGATTCGAAGGGCTCTACCCTAACTACGGTGGAATAATGAGTTGTTTAAACCTTTTATGTGGCCAGCAAGGTCATCAAGCTTTGATTGTTTTTGAGTGTCGGTCCTGGTTTGGGGCAAGGGTTAACAGTAATTGTTTTTGTCCTTCTCGAGGTGTTACTTAGACTTCTTCGACTTCCATGGTGGACTGTTGTTGACACAAAACCAATTAACAGGGGGTCGCTCTCTGTCGACACCCAAACCACTGCGATCTCCTTGAGCATCAGCCTAGACAGGTTTTACCCCGTCCGGAAACACCTACAGAGTAGATGAAGTCTCACCCGATATGTTCGAGGGAGAGTTTATGAAACCAAGTTTCCACAATATGGAGGAGGACCATGTGTCTACTTAGTGAATTAGCATAGCATTTTTCCATAGATCTAACCATTCAGATTATGCATTAACAGAATAGTGTCATCATTCAATAGATCACAATAACATAACTAAATCATAGCAAAATATTGATGCGCAGACAAATCTAGTAGTATATCATCATATAAAGCAGAAAAACATCGCATCATTCATAGATCCTTATCACAAATACACATTGCATTCACATTTGGATTGCAGAAAATAGGAAAATATGAAAATACGAAAAGACACAATGATTATGCTCAACCTCTATCATGTCATATTAAACTTCACAAAAAAACACAGATTCTCCAAAATAGTTCCTCAGCTCACATACATAGATCAACATTCACAATCTTAGATATTGAAGTCGCTAAGAAGAAAATTTAGAATAGTCGAAGAAGACTTAACACTTGCAATTATACATCTACTTACAGGCTTGCACCTTTACATTAGTGGTCCACTTAACCAAATTCCTAACTACTTCTTAACAGAAACCACAAAATAATGATCACAATCCACATAATGTAGTCTGAAACTACAAAATATGACCAAAATACATCAAATATTGCAATTCCAACTTGCACATTATTTTCCAACTTGCGTGGTATCTTTGACCTTGCACAGCATCCGTGATTTTGTGCATATAACTTACTGTTGGTCCAGGAAAAGTGCACAAGGAAGAATCCACAGCACAAGCGCAAGAGGAAAAGCGGGTGCACGATGGGGAAAAGCATAGCAGAGGAATTTGTGACGAGGATCGGTGTGGCAAGGAAAGGAAAATCTGAGTCGGTGGAAGAGGTAGGTAGAAGAGTTAAAGAGAAACATATAAAATTCAAGGGATACTGTAGAAGGACAAACCGATGGAAGACTAAAGGATAGTTTTGCAGTTATTGATTACCTATACACACATGCTTAAAGACGTTTCTACAACTAGTTAAGGTCGTGGTTAATGTGATGTAGGACTTTTGCGGCCAAGTATGGCCTTGAATTAATGTAATAGAAGAAATTTTGTAGCTACTTTTTTCTGTAATAACTGATTTTTACTCAGTAGACCCTGCACTGTCTTGTAAATACTATAAATAGGAGGAACCTGCTCTGTATAAGGGTTAGATCAGATTAGATTTAGTTAGCTTCAGTATTATTGACTCATAAGAGGATTCTAGTAGAAGTATAAGGTTGTTGAGCCATGGATCTATAGCTAAGTGCACAGACCATTTGGTAGGATTAATTTGCAGTTGAGTGCGTAGACAGTAAAGTAGAAGAGTCAATCCAGGCTGTGTGTGGATTGGTAGGAGTAGATAGAAGCAATAAAATAGAGAGCATGAGAGCAATAAGAGTTGAGAAAAATGTATATCTTAAGAACAGTATATAAGTCGCAGACTACAAGGTGCTACCTATATTTCTCATGCCAAATGAAGAGCACCTTGGTGGTTTTTCCTAGATGGGTTTCCACGTTATTTCATGTGTTGAGTGATTGAATGCTTATGTGAATGTTGAGTGTTTGCTTACTTTGTATTGTTACAGTTATTGTTGAATGTATGTCATGATATTACCAATCAATGAATGAATGAATGTTTAAAGCATTTCCCATATGTATGTATGATTTCCTGGTTAAATCTGCTAAGTTTCAATATAAGTCGCACACCATTCATTATAAGTAAGGAATTAGTTGTGTCGCACTGTTGTGCTAGTTGTTAGGTGGTTGAGGGCAAGGTTGTGTCGCGCATCAGTTGTGGCACACAGTTGTACCTCTGCCGTAGAGTAATATACCCCATCCCTATATCTCTGTCGAGCGCCTTGGCTGCATGCCAAGGGACTATTATCCCTCGCCAACTACAGAAACATGGTTTGGGCAGTTACACATTAAGATATCTCAGGTGAGATTGCACCTACCTCACGGGTGTTTCTGCTAAGCTTTCTCTGTCGGGCCGATGTATTGTGGTTTTTTGTTGGTATTGTGTTGTTGTTGAACCTCGGGTCGATACAAGAAGGAATATTAGGCCAAAAAATGGTTCTATTTCCGGTACCGTTAATCATTTGAGTCAAGGGAAATGTTGTGGCATCTAACAAAAAATGAAATAGAGGATTGGATGGAGTCTAAGGCACTAGCATTTGCACAGGATCATGGTTGAGCATAGAAAACTGGCTAGACCAGTACATCTACACTGATATTCACAAGATATTCTTTGTATAGTTCCCTATTGTGTTGCATGAATGGTTGTCAATATTGGCGACTAGGCAGAAAAATTTCGAGAGAAGACAAGCGGTTGAGTGGAGTGATTAGTCGTTTTGCGAGATAACCAGTGTAAGTAACACCATCTCTAGGGTTGTTTATTTTTGGGTCAAAAATATTTTGCAAGGGTATATTACTGAGTTTGCAGTAGAGACCATAACCTCATATAGCGAGGCAAAAAGAAATTTTTTCATAGGACCACGAAGAAGGTATTTGTTATCTATCAGCACATGGATAAAGATGCTAGTTTATGAGAAGGGTATATTGCAGTTAAGTAGTTGAGTGGCATATATAAGGAGAGGGGATATTTCATGCACGATCTATAGAGAAAATGGGAAAACATGAGTTGAGATGTTCCCAGGAAGTACTAAACCTGAACTAGAAGTTGGAGTCCTAAGAAGTGGAAGGAGATTCAAATCAGGGAAAAGAAGAAAGACAAAAGGAGGTCGAAGGACTCCTAGTCTGTTCGAAGAATGTGAGCATGAACTTTGGTAGCAGCTGGAAGAAGGATCTTGCAATGAAGAGGAGAACTATAGCCTAATTTTAGAAGGAGCAGAAGAATCTGAAGAGTCTATGGAGACACCCAGATTAGGCCGCGACTACATCACACCGGGAGTATTGCCAAAGGTAACGTCTAGAGCCTCATCTCCTAACAAATTTGTTAATACTGATAGTGCTAGTACTGTGACTAGCACACAGGAGGGTACAGCTACACTAAATTATTCATCAGATAAACCTGATGCCAACTCAATGGCTGGGCATGATATTCGGTGACCCACATTCAATGGGAATGGAGCAGAGGATCCAGAGCAGCATTGGTTCCTCTTGAATCTATTTGGATGGTTCGCCTAGCTCATAACGTGGACCTAAATAAAGCACAAATGATCATGACTCTAAGGGGTCATGTGTTGGATTGGTTTATGAAGTTCTGCGTAGTACTACCAAGAACACCACAGAAGACCCTTGAAGAAATACGACTCGTGATGATCTGTGAGTTCATAAAACCTAAATCTGAGTTGTAGTGTATCACTGAGATCAAAGAGATAAAAAAATCATTGGAATATTCTATATAGGACTTTGACCAGTGGTTTAAAACTTTGATGACCAAAGTAAGCTTCTAGATGTCAGATGTACAACATAAAGAGTGGTTTATTGTTGCACTATTACCACGCATCTAAGGCCCATTAATGCAACAAAAGATTGAACCTCAGACGAAAGCACTAGAATTGGCAATGAAGCTGGAAACCTCACCAATCAGTGATGGTGCCGCAGGAATGGTAGAGATTCAGTCGCAGCTAGCTAATATGAAAATACAGCTTCAGAATATCAAGAAGGGAAATAAATCCCAAGAAGACTTATGGTGTACGAAATGCAGGATGGATGGACACAGCAAGGATAATTGTCTGACCTACATGAACTATATCTCATTGTGCATGCCAAACCCATTGAATGCCCATGGCCTACCATGGTGCCACATATGACAGTCTAGGGGACATCGAGACGAGGAGTGTCTATACTTGCAAAAGATTGTAAGTACCCCAACAAGCATTTTCTGTAAATTTTGTAACTCAGTAGGTCATGAAGAGAAGGATTGCAGAGCATACCAACTCTTGAAGTAAAATACAGTTGACACGTACTTGATGAAGAATGATGGGCAGCCTCAAGCTGAACCAGCGCAAGCATCCTATCAACCTACAAAATTCCCACCCAATCAATATAAGAACCAGTATTAGCCATAGTATGCACCTCAGAATCAGTATGCACCACAGAATTAATATCAACCACAATACCAGTAGAACCAGTACCCCTCACAACAACCACACCCATAGGGAAGGGGTGTTGGAAACTTCATAGGAAGAGGAGGAGGAGGATTTGGCAGAGGAAGAGGTCAGGTTACTTGCTATAACTATGGACATTTGGGCGATTGTGCTAGAGATTATCAGGAACCTGCAAAGACATGTTCATATTGTAAGGTGCAAGACCACAATCTGGAGCAATGTCCTCAGTTGATTGCAAAGTGGAAAACTAGGACCATTGCAGGTCCTAACCCTGTGCAGAATCCAAACCCGAATCCAAATCCTAACTTGAATGTTTAGATGATTTCTCCTGAGTCAAGAGAGCCAAGCATTGCTATCATAACATAAGGAGGTGGTGTGACCAAAGTTGATCAGGATGTACCACAATAACAACTACAACTGTAGGTACGACCCGCAACGCAGAAGAAAGTACCATTCGACGTTCAAAAATAGAAGCAATTCTTCTTGGATGTGCGACCATAGTTTGTAGACCCAAAGCAGCCATCTTCCTCAGCAAAAGTAAGGGAGACGCCTGAATGATTTCAATAGATATTTTAGAAGAAGGTCCCACATAAGGTTAGTAAGCTCAAGTCATTTCTAATAATTTTAAAACTAGGCGTGAGTTAAGAATGACTACACAGATATGCGACTACAACATGGATTACATTATTTTAGATCTGGGGTCAGACGTCAATATTTTGGCGTGACAAACTTGGGAGAGTATGGGAAAGTCGTGCTTGGACTGGTCTCCTGTCCAGCTGTGACTTGCAAATCAAGAAACGATCCTACCAATTGGTAGGTTGAGTCAAGTCCGTATCGACATAGAGGGGTTGAGCACATTTGCGGACTTTGATGTCATTGTTGATCCTAGATTTGTTATCCTTTTTGGCAATTAAATTACTCATTTAAAAACATGTTTTATTATCTTGTGTATTTTATGTCACACAGATCAATATTCATCTTAGGTATGTATGAATTTAAGGTTTATATAAAATCATTTTATTATTATCATTTTTATGGTTTTATTAATTAAAAATGACATTATTAAAGTGCATTTGATGTATTAATTAATTTGTATAATTGTTTGGATATTTTATAATATTTTTGGGCCAAATTAATAAACAAAACACTTTCATCCTGCCTTGCGCACAGCACGTCTAGCTCGACGTCCAACTTGTCATTCATCTCGTTGCGCGAAACTTATTGGTAGTTTTCCAGATATTGAAACATGTTGATGTAGGTAGTAGTCCTGAAGCGTGCCAACAAATAGACACTTCGTTCACCCTATATCAATGCTCAGCATATCCAGCTCATGTCCCAGCTTTCCATTCAGCTCTCCATCCAGATCGCCTATCGGACTGCGTGCTGTCGAGAAGTAATTTTAGGCATTAACACGTGAAACAGCCTGCAAACGACCTATTTTCCATGCGTATGGGTGATGGAGCTCATGTTCTAGATGATCCACCAGTTGCAACTTCCTTCACTTTCCACCACATCAACAATCCACACGTTGGGTTGATACATTTAACCTATGCTCTAGAATATTCATTGTGTATTCTCCTGTGTGTTTGATGTCCAGTGAAGAAGACCAGAACCGCACTGAAGAAGGGAGATGTCTGAGCGTTGGCCTCTAATATGTTATCTTCCTTTAAGATTGACTAAATTTAGAGAGCAATAGACCACTAAAGGGTCGACTTGCTCATCTCTATAGACCATTATATAAATCAGCCTCTGTGTGAGAGCTCAGTTAGCAAGAGCTACAAAGTCAAAGAGTTAGGAATAATTTATCAGTTTGTTCTTTAGTACATTTGTATTTATGTTCCATTATCTGGATAAAGAGTTATATGTGTTGCTGTTGAAGATTACGTTTGAGTAGAAGTTAGCCAGGCACCCGCACCACCCATGATTGCTGAGAGGGCCCCTCATTAACCAAAGGTTTCTTTTCTCGTTTATTTCTTTCATTATTTTCTGTTTTAGCTAGTTTGATTTACAATTTGTTTTATCAGTTCATTTTCCTGTAATGCATTTTATTTCCATAATTAAATAACTAGATTGCACGCATAGTTTGCTTTCAACTTTGTTTTCAGTCATTTCATTTCTAGTTTGTTGTTCAGTTTATTTACAAGAATAGATTGCTTTTAAATTCAGTTTTGTTTATTTCCTTTCTATCATAAATTATTAGTTTATGCACTTTAATTTCAGTATGTTTATTAACATGCAATGGTTCTTTATGTTTATGTTTATGAATTTGTTTAAGTCTATTTTGCTATTAGATTTGCTTAATAAGTAAGTTTACTGATTGCCTTTATGCATTAGATTTACATATGCATGAATTCAGCTGAAGATTAGCTCATTTAAGTTAGTTTTTATTATTTTAACTGTCCAGACTGCCATTCGGACAACTTGTCAAGTCTGTTATTCAGCCACCCCTTTCAGACCCACAGTTCAGTCTGTCATTCAACACTTAGTTTCGTTTTTAGTGTTTTTAATGCATTTTGAGATTGTTTTTAGTTCTGTTTTGTTAATATCTAAATTATGTTTCGACTGAGATAGTTAGATAATAGTTTTATTTAACATTAGAATTAAAATTAGAGTGTTTTAGGTTATGTATTAAAGTTTTATTATTTTATTTACTTCTTTTACCTTTAATATGGTTTAAGTTATTTTTAAGTTTTGTTTCTTAAGTTTGTTTCTGATTTTGTTTTACTGTTGTTTTGTATTTATGCCTTTTGGATTGATTTATCCATGTGTATGTAAATTTAGTGTTATATGTTTTATCCTTAGTATGTTTTTAGGTTGTATCTTTTATATTGAGTTATTGTTGAAAGAACTTGTAGGACGGAACCTAAAGATATTTATTTTATTAAGTTTTCTACTTGCTTCTTTTATTAAGTTTTATTTATTAAGTTTTCTACTTGCTTATAAGTTAAGTCTTCCTTGCACCCTATTTTTCCATTTGGAGTATTCAGTTGTTTATTGTATCTTTTCCAGTTTAAAGTTATAAAATAAATTATTAATTGTTTAGTTTATTATTTTGTCTCAGTTTAATTACCTTAATAATTGCATTCTTAGGAGTTTGACTCAGTTTTTCATTTTGAAAGATCTTTCGATCTTTTGTTTGTTAAAATATTTACACGACACCCTCTACCTTCGCATATATTTTGTGTCAAATCTAAGCCTACCAACCTTGGTCAATTATTAAAGATTAGGTGAATTAATTTAGACATTATAACACCCAACACTTTTGGTGTTGTTGCCAAGGATTTGTTTTGTAAGGTAGAGTAGAACTATTTATGAAGCTTAGCAATAGGTTGGTAGAGGGGGAGCAGTAAGACGAGAGGTAAGAACCTACGCATCTGTTATAACAGGCACCCCCAAATCCAACAATAGTAGTAGCATAGGTTTTGTTTAGTTTAAACCTTTTTTTTTCATGAGTAGAATTAGAGATCCTCAGAGTAGATTTGTTAAGGCCGAAAAAATTATTGAAATCCCTACTAACTACCGTAGGGGACGTAATTCCCCAACCACTAACTCACCATAAAGGTATCAAAAGACGCCTATAGGAAGTAGTTCTACCTTGAAACCTAAGGAGACTCTCTCATGAGATATTACTGGGGAAGCCATAGAAGGAGAAGGAACCTTGGCAGGAGGTCCTAAGGACCTCATTCCTAAGTAAGTTCAAGAGAATTAGCCATTAGAAATCTCCAACCCTCCACTAGTTTCAAATCCAATTAATACAAATTTTCACTAGTAGGAGATCCGAATTCCATTGACTTTGTTGATCCTAACCAAGTAAAATCTCTCTTTGGAACCTCAGTAGATCCCGTCATTTCACAAATTGAAACTTCTATAGTAGAACCTACTATCCCTCTAGGATTCAATAAAAACACGGTTGATCAAAGGAAGATCTCTCCTAGAAAAGAACGTTGGGATGCCACATTATCACCTCGAAAGGAGCCTCCTAGGTATATCTACGTTAAGAATCCAGATTATATGGAGAGACAGGGAGAAAATTAATATCATGATGAAGTTATAAATGAAGAAGGATAATGGGAAAATCGAACTGAGGCTACCTTTGGGTTCACTATTTTAGATACAACGCGGGATGTAAATATGAAAAACATCCCTCCTTCCTCGTTACCTACTTTTTATGGAAAAAGTAATGAGGACCTGGACACATCCCTATTCAAGTTCAATATCCTTTGTAGGAGTTATAATTATCTACAAGATGCTCACAAACTAAAACTCTTTCCTGCTACACTAAAAGATTCTGCCTTGAGATGGTTCATGGGATTAGGAGAATTCACTATCATGACTTGGGATGATATGAAAAATTCATTCTTATGAAAATATTAGGAGTATTGCAAACCCAAGGACTCTCGACATGATATATTCAAGATACAACAACTTGAAGACGAGAGCCTGGAGGATTATCTCGAAAGGTTCACTTATACATTACATAAATCTAAATATAATGACCACTGAGAAGATGTCGTACGTACACTTTTCCTTAAGGGGATCTCTGAGGACTTGTTAGAAAGTATTAATCTCATGGAAGCTAGTGATATTTCTCATAAAACTTTTGCACAAATCAGTGAGATGTGTAAAAATTATTCTAGGAGTAGGGGGGAAGTTGCGAAAAAAATTTGAGCCTTTTAGTAGAAATGTAAGAGAAAATGTTCCTAGTTCAGGTGGAGTTACAAGAGTCGAGTTAGGAAACCTATTAGAGAATTTTAAAACTAATATCTTAGTAGCAATGGGTTCTCAACTAGATGCTTTACAAGCCAAGAAAAGGTAGGATGAAGAACGAGCAGTAATGAGTATTTTTTTCCAAGATGTAGGACAAAACATCCCCAAAGGGAATGTCCATTAAACAACATCTACGTATGTCACATCTGTACAGAAGAGCATCCAACTGATAAATGCCCATCCTTTCCCGGGTTGCAAGCCATATATAAGAGTGGGGATGTAGTTGAAACATATAGGAGGCCTCCTTGGCAACCTAGAGACCAACCAGCATATCCAAACTTTCCACCACAACCTCCACTCTATTATCCTTCGTATCAGCCACCTCAACAATGGAACAATTCAAGTTGGCAGAATTGGCCACCTTAGTACCCTCCTCCTCAATTTGCACAATAGAAATATTTGTCACCAGGATGGAGAGGAAAGCCATATCCTCAACCACAACCTATCTCTGCACCTAATCATCCTTATTTTCAGAATCAAACAAGTTTCCAGCAAATGCCGCCTAGATTTGGACCTCCAATTCCCTTCATCACACAACAACCTCATCACTTCCAAAATACAAATCCTCCTCGACCAACATTATTACTTGTGCAATCGATACCTAACCCTAATAATAAAACAACTCAAGATCTTAACATCATTGAGTTACAAACTTTTCCATCGTACCTTATTTCGATTGTACCTGTACATGAAATTCAGTTACAATCGAGAAGAGTTGTGAATGATAAACCCAAGTCATCAGTCATTATTCAGGAACCAAAGGAAGAAGAAGAAGATTCAAGTGAACCCGTGAATGATGTTATTTTGGAGGATTTGAAAATTCCAAAGGTTCCAGTACATACCCATCCTCCACAAGAAACTATTCAGAAGCAAAGAATTCCTCCATTTCCAGAAAGACTAGTAATAGAAAAACCTGTAGTTCATCCAAAGTATAACATTTTGAATGAATTAAAGAATATCTATATTAAGATCCCTATATTACAAGTTATCAAAGATATACTAATATATAGTAAGGTAATAAAGGAGCTATGTATTAAACACCCAGGAAAGAAGCAAAAGGACCCTCTTACAATTCATGTTATAGGAGAGATGTCTGAATATATGACAGGCCAGTCCATGATTGCAAAATATAAAAATATGGGAGCCCCAGTAGTGACTGTAATTATAAATAACACCGCCATAACAAATACATCAATCTATTTAGGATCTGCTATTAACATGATGACCACCACAGTTTTAGAAGTTTTATAGTGAGTACAATTTCTCTAACCTACTCCCTCCATCCTAGAACTAGAAGGCCGTACTACGGTAAAACCTGTTGGAGTCTTGGATGATATTGTTGTATCAGTAGCCTCATGGGAATACCCTGTCGACTTTATGATCATAGAATCAAAGGATCCTTATAAAGGGAATCCAATTAATTTGGGAATACCATGGTTAGCTACTGCAAATGCTTTTATAGGATGTAGGGATGGAGAGATGACTATTTCCAATGGGTTGTCCACACAAAGACTTATTTTATACCCCCCAGCACAACCAATAACTGAAAATTCATGGTGGTTAAATTGTTCTTTTGGGGATGAATAATTTGATGATCTCTCCCTTCCTAGTGATTTCTCCTTGGCACTTCAAGAGTAGACCACTGAGAATGTATTAAACCAGTTTGTTTCTTCGACAACCTGTACAGATTTTCCTCTGTATTTTGCTCAATTTGATCAGATTTTTGGAGATGAGTTTCAAGAGAATATGGATATCTCAATGTTTACAGAAAAACCTTATGTCTTCATGATTGAATATCATACAGTACCATATACCATACCTTGTGAGGTTGGTCCTGAAAAATTTATACATATAAATGCAGGATTAAGTGAAAACCAACAAGCACAGCTGCTTAAAGTTCTTAAGAAACAAGCCGGAGCATCTACATGGGAATACACCTATATGAAGGGTATACACCCTAAAACGTGTATTCACCATATTTATATGGATCCAAACATTTCACCTGTAAGGAAGCCACAAAGGAAGATGAATCCTGCTCTAAAGGATATAGTAAAAGAAGAATTACAAAAACTCCTCACTGTTGGTTTCATCTATCCTATCTCCGATAGTAAATGGGTATCTCCTTTAGTAGTATTCCCAAAGAAATTCACAATGAAATGGTGCATTTGTGTTGATTTTATAGAGCTAAACAAAGCTACACTTAAATACTACTTTCCTTTACCTTTAATTGATCAAGTATTAGATACTATGTCAGGTAAACCGTAGTATTTTTCCTTTCTTGATGGGTATAGTGGTTACAACCATATTTTAATAGCACCTGAAGATCAAGACAATACCACTTTTACATGCCCTTGGGAAACATATGCTTATCGATTTTTGCCATTTGTCTTATGTAATTCACCTACCACTTTCCAGCGAGCAGTCTTAGGCATATTTTCTGATCTTATACATGACTGTGTGGAGTATACATGGATGAATTTATGGCCTAAGGTAATACTATTCAAGAATCCCTTGACAACCTCGAGAAGGTCTTGATCCGATGTCAAGAAACGAATTTATCCCTTAGTCATGAAAAATGTAAAAATTTACTGACAGAAGGTATAGTGTTGGGACACCATGTTTCCTCCCAAGGAATTAAGGTATACCCTGCAAAGATCGAAGTAATTGTTGGCCTTCCTTCTCCTAAAAATCAGAAAGAGGTAAGAATTTTTCTTGGTCATGCAGGGTATTGCCGCCATTTTATTGAAAATTTCACTAAATTAGTTGCACCAATGTTTAAGTTGCTTACAAAGGACGCAGAATTCCAGTGGATGGAATCTTGTCAAATTGATTTTGAAATCCTAAAAGCTAAACTATCGGTGGCACCAATACTGAGGGGTCCCGATTGGTCCCTTCCTTTTCACATATCTACCGATGCCTATGATACAGCCATAGGAGGAGTCATCATCCAAAAAGAGGGACAAGCACCTTATGCCATTTATTTTATTAGTAAGAATTTGACTCCTGCCGAACTTAATTATACTGTTACTGAAAAAGAATTCTTGGCAGTAGTTTATTATATTAATAAGTTTTGTCATTATATTACACTTTATGAAGCTTTTGTGCATACCAATCACTCTGCCATTAGATTTCTCATGAATAAACCAATTACCAATCGTAGAGTGACCCGGTGGCTTCTTTTATTGCAATAATTTAACATTACCATCATTGACCGACCTGGTAAAGAAAATCTAGTAGCAGATTTCCTCTCCCATATACAACATGAAGACTGTACTAAACCAGTTGACGACACTTTTCCTAATGAACATTTATTTGTTGTATCTGTTCAAATCCCTTGGTTTGAATATATTGCCAATTATTTATCAACTGGGAAAATACCAAACCATGTGTCCCCACATGAGAAGCGTCGTATTATAGTTCAGAGTTATAATTATTCTTGGGTTGATAACAATATATTCCGCATTCATCCAGATCTTATTATTTGATGATGCATGCAGGAGGATGAAATGACAGACATCCTCCATGCATGCCATGATTGACAATGTGGAGGACATTTTTCTAATAAGAGGACGGCATTATACGTCTTACATTCTGGTTATTATTGGCCAAGCATTTTTAAAGATGCTACCAAATATGTCAAAGGATGTGATAGTTGTCAAAGAATGGGTAGACCTACGTCATCTGATCAAATGCCTCTACAACCCCAAGTTATGATTGAACCTTTTGAGAAATGGGCTCTTGATTTTGTAGGACCAATTTCTCCCATGTCTCGTCAAAATAAATATATCCTATTTTGTACATACTATGTCACCAAATGGGTAGAAGCCAAAGCTTTATTTAGAGCCATGGAGAAATCAATGGTAGAATTCATATATGAAGAAATATTCACCCGGTTTGGTGTACCTAAAGAAATTGTCATAGACAAAGGTACTCAATTTACTTCTAAATTAATAAAATAACTTACTACGAAATATGGTATTCGACACTGCAAGTCTTCACCTTATCAACCTCAGGCTAATGGTCAGGTAGAATCAACTAATAAAGTATCATAAGCCATTTTAACCAAAACCATTCACTCACATCATAAGGATTGGGCAGATAGACTCCTCGTGGATTTATGGGCCTATAGGATAACATGGAGAAACACTACTGGACATACCCCCTATGAGTTAGTGTATGGTAAACAAGTCCTTTTACCTATTGAATTTCAAGTTAAAACCTTTCGTATGGCAACACAATTAGGCATGAATTTGGATGAAGCACAGAAACAACGCATATTACAGATTAATGAGTTAGATGAAATTAGAAAAGATGCACTCCAAAGAAACATGCTAATATAGAATCAATGAAATACATGGAATGATAAATTTATTAAACAAAAGAAATTTAATACTAGAGATTGGGCACTACTATTCGACTCGCGGTTTAAAAAATTTAAAGGGAAATTAACTACCCATTTGATGGGTCCATATGAAGTAGTTACAGCTTTTGACAATGGGTCGGTAAAAATTAAAGCAATCGATGGCTCAAGAGTTTCCTTTGTAGTAAATGGACATAGACTCAGACTTTATCATCAACCGACATCTAAACAAGATTTTATACAGAATGTTTTGCAGCAAAATGAAATGGAATTAGTTGAAGGGGAACTTGTTCCTCCTCCTCCTGATCTTTGAAAAATATTTTGGGTTATTATCACTTATATATATGTAAATGTGTGCTTGTTTCTTTTAATAAATAAGAGTCATTTCTAATAGGTTATTTACACAAGACTCTTTTTCTTTTATGTATTTATGAATAAATTGAATCATCTAACAAGTGGTTTTGCAGTTAGATTACAAGTATTCTATCTCCATAAGAAGCTCATGGAGTATTACTTGGAAAACGGAAGTATGTTAAAACACTCATCAGGTATCTTAACCTTTCTTGGGGATACTTTTGAAATTTGCGGCTTATAGTGAAAATTAAAAATTTATAATCCTCTCTATATCATTCTTAACCATCTCTTCTATGATTCATCTAGTTTTTGGTATTTTAATTCATACATGTATATAGGCTGATTTATTCTTTTAAAGATAAGACCCACTTTTCATTATCATATTTTTCACAACCTTATCTCTCACACCTAGATTACTAGTTCATCCTATACTTGTTATCAAAACTTGTCTCTCGAGTATTTTGGTGCTAACTTGAATGTAAGTGGAATATTTGTCTGTGGGGAACATTAATTTTTAGAGAAGAAGGATTGTTAGGTTAAAGAACAACTTTAATTTATTCTCTTTTGACGTAATTTATGGTGAGGCCATTATAAGATTATTTATAAGTTTATTTTACAAAACTTGAATTATGTGTTTAGCGAGACTTAACACTCTCCAGTACCAATCAGCTGCCATATATTTAATATCATTATACCAAGAAAACCCGCTGGGGTACTGAACAGGCCTGCTGGCAGCGAGTCCATGCTAAGTAAAACTTTACAACAGGAAGCTCGATAAATGCAAGTAAACCCGTCGGGGTACTGAACAGGATCGCTGGTAGTGGGGCTATGCTTGCATGGTACCAAGATAAACCTTTTGGGGTACTGAATAGGCATGCTGGTAGCGGGGCATTATCTGGTAAAAGAGATTTGGTTAATACACCACTATGCACATAATTCATAAAATAATATTAATATAAAGAAAATTATTGAAAAAAAAATGTCATGGCCAATTATTTATAATGTCATTTGAGAATGGCTGTAAGTTGGACTTTGCTCCAGCCATCTAATTCTGCATATACCTAGGATGTCATTATCCTAGAAATGGGACCCATAGCTGTAAATATCACACACTACGGGATACACTTAAAATATTTTATGATGACATGATATCTTTAAAATGAGTCAAAGATGACTAGTTTCTCATGTGGTATTCTTTTGGTTCAATTGTTATCATTTACGCGGTCTTTCTAAGCACTGTTATATTTTTCATGAATATACATCTCTAAATCATTCCCATTTACTAGTTAGTTAGTTTTTCATATTTTCTTTACAAAATAATCAACAGCATAATAGAACTCTTTAATTTTTATTTTTCTGGAACAATCAATTCTTCTCTCTTCTATGGCTTGAGGACACGCCATATATTTTGTTTGGAGGAAGATGGAAGATGGATTTGGAAAAATTATATTGTTTTCACTTTTTATGATCTATTTATCTCTGATAAATAATAAGTGTTTTTCAGGATAATATAAACAGTGGAATTTGATTATAGCATGAAGCATATTTTTACAGTAAAATCAATATAAAGAACCAAAAAAAGATCCAAATGAAATACCAAATGACTATCTGAATAAAACATTGTAATATTTTAGTATTTATAATTAACAATTTGCTAACCAAATATTGTTTTTTTTGGCAAATAATTTTTACCTTCATATGGATGCTTAGAAATTCTTCTTATCATTTTATTATTTGATAATCCTATCCTTTTAGCCAATCATGATATAAACTATTAATTGATTAACTCTCTTGATTATAAATGTGATTTATACTTTTCATGTCATATGTTCAACCTTCCCAAAGTTTTACTTTGGACATGGTTGAATTAATTTTAAAACCTTATGAATTTACTTACTTATGTATATTCCCATTGTTGGCTCACATTTCAAAAATTGCAATGATAGTATGATCTATTATCTTTCTTTTTGCTCAGTGGGACCTGGCATTTCTTCGGTTTGGGGATCCTAGATTTGTTATCATTTTTGGCAATTAAACTACGCATTTAAACACATGTTTTATTATCTTTGTTGTATTTTATGTCACGCAGATCAATATTCAGCTCGGGTATGTATGAATTTAAGGTTTATATAAAATCATTTTATTATTATCATTTTTATGGTTTTATTAATTAAAAATAACATTATTAAAGCGCATTTGATGTATTAATTAATTTATATAATTGTTTGCAGATTTTATAATCTTTTTGGGCCAAATTAATTAACAAAACGCATTCATCCTGCCTTGCGTACAACACGTCCAGCTTGTCATTCAGCCCATTGAGCGAAACTCGTTGGTAGTTTTCCCGATGTTGAAACGTGTTGTTGTAGATGGCAGTCCTGAAGCGCATCGAAAAACAAACACTTTGCTCGTCCTAGATCAATGCTCAGCGTATCCAGCTCACGGCCTAGCTTTCCGTTCAGCTCTCCGTCCAGATCACCTATCAGACTGCGCACTATTGAGAAATAATTTCAAGCATTAAAATGTGAAACATCCTGCAAATGACCTGTTGTCCACGCATCTGGGTGATGGAGCTCATGTTCTAGATGATCCGCCAGTTGTAGCTTCCTTCACTTGCCACCACATCAACAATCCACACATTGGGTTGATACATTTAACCTACGCTCTAGAAGATTCATTGTGTATTCTCCTATGTTCACCACCAGTTCACTGTTGTGCTGAATAAGGACCCGTGCACCACATCTCAAGACTGTTCACGCTAAAGAAGGATCATGTGTGTTCGTTGTCCAGTGAAGAAGACCAGAACCACGATGAAGAAGGGAGATGCCTGCGCGTTGGCCTCTAATCTGTTATGTGCCTTTAAGATCGACTAAATTTAGAGAGAAGTCGACCACTAAAGGGTCGACTTACTCATATCTATAAACCATTATATAAATCAGCCTCTGTGTGAGAGTTCAGTTAGAAAGAGATAGAAAGTCAGAGAGTTAGGAATAATTTATCAGTTTGTTCTTGAATACATTTATATTTATGTTCCATCATCTGAATAAAGAGTTGTATGTGTTGTTGTTGAAGATTGCGTTTGAGTAGAAATTAGCCAGGCACCACCACTGATTGCTGAGAGGGCCCCTCATCAACCAAAGGTTTCTTTTCTTGTTTATTTATTTCCTTATTTTATGTTTTAGCTAGTTTAATTTACAGTTTGTTTTATCAGTTCATTTTTCTATAATGCATTTTATTTCCATAATTAAATAACTAGATTGTGTGCATAGTTTGCTTTCAGGTTTGTTTTCAGTCATTTCATTTCCAGTTTATTTGCAAGAATAGATTGCTTTTAAATTCAGTTTTGTTTATTTCCTTTATGTCATAAATTATCAGTTTATGTAGTTTAATTTCAGTCTGTTTATTAACATGCAATGGTTTCTTTATGTTTATTTTTATGAATTTGTTTGAGTCTATTTCAATGTTATATTTGCTTAATAAGTAAGTTTACTAATTGCCTTTATGCATTAGATTTACTACTGCATGAATTCAGCTGAAGATTAGCTCATTTAGGTTAGCTTTTATTATTTTAATTGTGCAGACTATCATTCGGACAACCTGTCCAGTCTGTTATTCAGCCACCCCTTTCAGACCCACGGTTCAGTCTGTCATTCAGCCCTTAGTTTTGTTTTTAGTGTTTTTAATGTGTTTTGAGATTGTTTTTAGTTCTGTTTTGTTAATATTTGAATTATGTTTCAGCTGAGATAGTTAGATAATAGTTTTATTTAACATTGGAATTAAAATTAGAGTGTTTTAGGTTATGTATTAAAGTTTAATTATTTCTTTACTTCTTTTACCTTTAATATGGTTTAATCTATTTTTAAGTTTTGTTTCTTAAGTTTGTTTCTGATTTTCTTTTACTGTTGTTTTGTATTTATGCCTTTTGGATTGATTTATCCGTTTGTATGTAAGTTTAGTGTTATATGTGTTATCCTCAGTATGTTTTTAGGTTGTTTCTTTTATATTGAGTTATTGTTGAAATAACTTGTAGGACGGAACCTAAATATATTTATTTTATTAAGTTTTCTACTTGCTTCTTTTATTAAGTTTTCTTTATTAAGTTTTCTACTTGATTATAAGTTAAGTCTTCCTTGCACCCTAGTTTTCCATTTGGAATATTCAGTTGTTTATTGTATCTTTTCCAGTTTAAAGTTATAAAATAAATTATTAATTGTTTAGTTTATTATTCTGTCTCAGTTTAATTACCTTAATAATTAAATTCTTAGGAGTTTGACTCAGTTTTTCATTTTGAAATATCTTTCAATCTTTTGTTTGTTAAAATATTTACATGAAACCCTCTATCTTCGCATATATTTTGTGTCAACTCTAAGCCTACCAACCCCGGTCGATAATTAAAGATCAGGTGAATTAATTTAGATATTATAAGACCCAACAGTCATTAACATTGTTGATGACACGAACCCATATCTCGTGCTACTGGGGATATATTGGGCCATAGATAATCAGACCATTATCAACTTTAAGAAAATGATACTCTCATTCAAGGATAATGAGATGAGGGTAGTGCCACCCATTGATCCTTTGGAAGGATAGAGATATGTCAATCCTGTCTACAACGAGGGATAAGATGATTATCTCGACCAAATATACAATGTGACCTCCCTACAAGAAGATTATATCAATCCAACAACGGAGGGAAGGATGAGCTGGAGGAGTTCTAGTTCATGCACATCCGACTTAGGAGAGGCCTTGGAGAATTCGAAAAAGTGGTTGCATGAGGTCTCTATGAGGGGGTTCCAGAATCAGAAGGTCTATACAATGGGTGGAGAATGAGCTATGAGAGCTTCCCACCTATGAAGGTTTACCTAACCTTGTGACATTCCTACATGAGTTTGAAGGAATCGCAATGGATTCGCAGCTCTTGTTTGTGTTAGACCATGCAATAAAGGCTACGCCCACTAGATGGTGGGGTACACACAAATAGTCCATATCAGAATGGCCACAGTGTGAAAAATTGATGGAATCCAAATTCGATGAAGAAGTCACCACTGTGAGTCACAAGTACACAGGGCTGTCAAACCCTATCGAGCACTTAAATCAATGTCGCACTGCATTTGCAGAATACCCACATCAAGAATGGGTCTATAATTTCATTCACACATTGGAGATGCACCCCAAAGTGTGTACACATATATGGAGTTGTGACAAGGAAATCAGGACTGAGAAGAGGTAGCTAAACAGTTCACACACACATTTGAATTTTTTGATGAGAAACCTACATTTGATGTTGCGCTTCGAACAATAAAGGAAAAGATATTTGTTGAAATCCCTGTCAAGGAGGAAAATTCCCACCAATGCAGTGTGACCATTCAGCAATGGGTGGCCTGTTATAATCTAGCTGGAGACCTAGATGACGATTTGACTAACATAAACTTACCAGAATCATAGGGTACACACACAGTAGAAGGAAGTGGTATTTCAAGTGATCAGTGCCTTAAGCCATTGAAAATCAATAAAGTAAACATTAGCTCGCCAGATAACTCAAAGTTCACAAATATAGGATATTACTGGGATGAATCCAAGATATAAATAAAAGGTAAAATCTGAATTGGATCGCATGCTCGACACAGGAATCATTGAACCTATTGAGTGATCAAAGTGGATCAACCCCATAGTGATCCAAGATAAGAAAACCACAGGAGAAGTCAGGATCTGCGTCGACCTAAGGAAGTTGAATGATGCATGTCTACATGATCCATTCCCAACCCCATTTATAGATGAAGTATTGGAAAGTGTCGGAGGACAAGATATGTATTCATTCACTGAGAGCTTCTTTGGCTATCATCAAGTAAGAATTGCGAAGGAGGATAGCCATAAAATGACCTTCGTCACAGAATGGGGATGCTACTAGTATACGGTAATGCCCTTTTGACTCAAGAATGCACCTGCTATTTTTTCTAGAATAGTAGTTTCTGCTTTTAAATATTTCATTCATAAGTTTCTTGAGGTCTACTTTGATGATTTGACTATATTTGGTCTAGAAAGATACCATATTGAAAGCTTGTACATGATGTTGGGCCACTGTCACCAGTATCAGATTGCGCTTAATTCCAAAAAATGTATTTTTTGCACACCATTTGGTGTGTTGTTGGGTCATGTCATATGCCGCGATGGAATTTTGGTCGAGCCAACAAAATTTGCTATTACCCTTGACTTACCACCACCCACATCAGTCACGCAACTCAAATCAATGTTAGGACACATAGGCTACTATAGGAATTTTATCAGAGGATATGCAGAGATCACTAAACCTATGGAGAATCTACTGAAGAAATATGCAAAGTTTCAGTGGATGGAACCCTGCCAGGAAATCCTGATAAGTTAAAAAACAAGATGGCCACTGCGTCAATACTTGTGTTTCTGAACTGGAAGAAGGAGTTCCATGTTCATTTCAATGCGTCATCTGTTGTGCTTGGCATAGTATTAATGCAACCAATAGAGGGTTCTCTTGACCACCCCATTGTTTTTGTTAGTAGAAAACTGTCGACAACAGAAAGAAAAAAAAATTACACCACCACAGAGAGAGAAGGCCTTGCTATGGTTTATGCACTTCAGAAGTTCAGACACTATTTGTTGGGTGGACATTTCAAAATGTACACTGATAATTTGGCTTTAAAATACTTAGTAAAAAATCCAGTGTTGGGGGGAAATATCTGTCGATGGCTCCTCCTGTTTCAAGAATTCAACTTTGAAGTCACTATTAAACCTGGTCAACTAAATGTCAGGACAAACCACCTGTCGAGGATAGAAAGTGGTGAAGAACCAACCAGTATGGAGGATAACTGTCATGTCCCCATCCCTCAAATCTCCGAAGAGGATGCGATGAACACCAAATACAGCTGGGCAAACAGCCCCATGAACATATACAATCCATCAATGCTGAAAATTAAACTTACAAGCATACACAGATGCATAATCTTCAATCATAATTCATTTGAAATTAATATACAGCGGAAGAAACACATATACATTTCCAGCATTTAACATGTTCATCATAATTCATAGAACAATAGATATAATTGAAGAGATGAAATAACAGCAGCACTTATCTTTTGACGAAGAATTCTCCCACAACCAGCTACATCGCTACAACGTTCCACCCAACCATAGGCCAGCTTGCTCATCAATCTCTCAGCAATGCTGCCACCCCCGAGCTGGGCATGATTCCTCAAGGACTAAGGAGACAATGCAGGATTACACATAGCCGAGGGGACACAAAACATCCAAACCAAACACTATTGGGTTTAACAGGCCTTCAACAAGCGGCCAAGCCAGCACAGTCCGAAGACCAACCACTGCATACCCGCAACAATCAAACCCTTCACAGCCCTCTGAAGAAAGAAAAACAACCAGGGATAATCCCAACAGAAGATGAGGCATAGCTCAATCCCACAAGGCAACACGGAGTTGTTCTTGGCCCTAACATGGCCAAAACAACTCAGCTGCAACCCAAAACAAGGGTACTTCAGCAGCTCAATTTCACAATAAAAACAGTGGCAACTATCCATAGCCCACAGTGGATAAGAAACAGAACTCCTGGCATAACCATGGGAGACTTGGCCAATGATTGTGGCCATCAACAGCCCCAACTCACAGTGCCAACGATGGCAGCTATACACAGTCCCAAACAGCAGGGAAACTCAGACGCAGACCACTATAGAAAACGACTCAATACGAAAGCATAGTAGCCCAAAACGCAATTGGACTCCACACAATCTATGCATGAGGATGAGCAAGACTCCCGCCCCTCAGCGTGAGGAAAAACAAACAGCGACCTCCGCGTGAGGAATGAACAGACCATGAACCTGCGCGTGAGCAGGAAACCGACCACCATCGTGAAGGTTGAAGCCCAACTGTGTAAGCAAACAGACAGTGGCCTCTACGCGTGGATGAACAGCAGAACGCTCAGTGTGGGGGGGGGATGAACCGGTAGGGTGAGAATGGCGTCATGGAGAATATGGAGGAATGGCAAAGAATGGAGTTGCTTTCCTCCTTACCCATGTTTCCTCCAGCAATAATTTCCCTCAACAACTCAGCCATAACTGCCCCCAACAAACAAAACCAAGGCATTAAAGAGGTTGAAGAGGTTGGATGAGACAAAAAGGTGACAAATCAACAAGGTGGTAAAACATGGGTTTTTCCCCCATAACCAAGGTTTGACATTCCCCCACCCCTTATCCTTTGGAACCATGCCCTTTTCATTCAATGTTGCACTGTCGTAGCTGGTTGTGGTTTTAGTTTTATTTGATGTGTGTGTTTACATGATGTCGAATTATAATGTGCAAAATGGCACGATAAACCATCGGCAACTATCCCCATTGCCGAAACACACACAATACCAAATCGATGGTGGGGATTTTGCCTTGATCTCCTCACCATGATTAATTACAATATATACATCATGCAAATGGGGTCAAAACTGGGGACATTACAATAACTTGTCAGATGTGCAAATGTTCGCAATCACCATGATATATTATCTGAATAAGGAATTTAACGCTATAATCCACTTCCTAAGCATAGCCTATGCACCTGAAGTTTTCTCCACCAACCAGAAGAAATACTTGGTTGTCAGAGTTGTTGATTATACGTTGATTACAGGACATCTGTAAAAGCTAGGCACAGATGAGGTACTGCATCGATGTGTTTTCAACGATGAGTGACAATAGGTAATGAGTGAAGCACATGTCGATGTTGCAGGAGGGAACTACACTGGAAAGGAAACCGTGCACAAGATACTGCAAGCAGGAATATGGTCGCCAACCATACATATCGATACTAAGAGTTTCTATCAGTGTTGAGATATCTGCCAAAGAACATGAAAACTGTCACGTCACGATGAGATGTCGCCTACACCGCAGATAACACTTGAAGCATTTGACAAATGGGCTATTGATTTCATTGGACCAATCATTCCACCAGGAAAGAGGACTAGCACGTATAACATTATCACTGCGACAGACTACTTAACCAGATGGGTTGAAGCCACACCTATTAAATATTGCACCGATGTGACTACGGCGAAGTTTTTATTTCAAAATGTGGTGAACAGATTTGGCTATCCGAAAATTCTACTCAACAACCAAGGTACGCATTTTGTTAAAAAAATGATTGTTGAGCTTATTGCAGAGTTCTAGATCCAACATAAGAAGATGACACCCTGTCATCCTCAGGTGAATGTAATGGTTGAATCCTTCAACAAGATTCTGGAAAATGAATTAACCAAAGTACGTAATGTGCATTGAGATGACTGGGATCAGAAAGTATGAGTTGTTTTATGGGCATATCTCACAACTTGCAAGCAACTGATAGGGCACACCCCATTCAAACTGGTGTATGGCCAGGAAGTTGTTGTGCCAATGGAATACATTGTGCCAAGCCTATGGATTGTTACGCTAACGGAAATGACCGAAAGAGATGTTGTCGAGCAAAGGTTGTTGCAGCTCATCAGATGGAAGAAGAATGCTTCATCGCAGCATTGCATTAGACTGTCAAGAAGCAGAGGCAAAAATCGTTGCATGATCACCATATCTGGGTTAATCCATTCAAATTAGAAGGACTTGTGTTGCTGTATGACATCAAATTCTTCAAACATCCAGGAAATTTATAAACCCATTGGCTAGGGCCATATTTGATTGTGCACATCACTAACGTGGGCGCAGTAAAACTTCAGAAAGTAGTGGAACATACATCGCAGGTATGGTAAATCGAAGTCGCCTAAAACCTTACTATGATGGCCACAACATGTCTAGGTAAAGTAGAGTGAAGGGACAAGGGAAAATGTTCTGCCGCACGTCTGTGATAGAACAAGTAAATCACAGAAACAGGCGAGAGTGACTACTATTTTTCATTAAATATTGGAGATAGGCAGTTATGACAGTGAAGCATCACTAATTCAATGATATACGGGAAGAATGGCAGAATTATTTTTGGTCCCATCATCCTTCCTTGTCATAACTTCCATAATTATGCTGACGGGTACAGCTCAAAACTTGATTATACGAGTTAATGAGGAAGGCATCAATCGAGAATCCCATGTGATCGACATGACATCGATCTATCACTGCAATGATCACATGAGGCATGAGAACACCTCTATAAATATGAGTCTTCATCGCCAAGAACTCTTTTACACACACAGAGAGAGCAAAAGAAGTCAAAGCCAATAGTTAGAAGAGTCGAAGCATGTAGCAGAGTGAGCCAAAACCCGTGGTCATAGATATTTCCAGTGCAAGTGAGTTATCAAACATAACCATTGATACACCATGCCCTATCGAAGAAGAAATTACATCACCATAAGTACAGACACTAGAAAAAGAACTTGAGACAATGGTGAGAAGAAACCTGCAAACCGTTCCTGTGGCTGGTTTGGCACATGTTCCAGCCTCTGGATTGCGCCCCATTCCAAATCCAACTGTTAATCCACTAGTTGCAGGTCCATGATTGGTCATGCCTCCGAGAGAGGCTCTAGAATCATCCAGGTAGAATATATCAAAGAAGTGCAAGGCTAAGGTTGTTGTGGATATGCCTCTTGAGTATATGCCGGAGGACGAACCAAAATCACCACCATGCAGAGATGATGGTGCCATTAAGGAAGAGGATAAATTTCCACACTATGTCCGCCCAAGGAAAGCCGATGTGCAAGAGGTGAGGCTCCCAAATAAATCGTGCATGTCCTTAGTGACACCTCGGATCCCTAATAGTGTACCTCTGTCAATGGACATATTTCCAAAGTTGGCTAAGCTGTAGTTTGAGGATTGTGACACCCGCAAGCAGTTGGGCTTGGAAAGGAAAAAATACATGGTTACAGTTCCATCTGTGCCTCCTGAGCCCTAGCTCCTAGGTCCAATGGAGTGGGCCAACGGTGTCGATAGTGCGGGCTTGATAAACTTGTTTCTCATGCCACACTTTAGGCACAGCATACAGGTAACCACATATGTGAAACAGTTCCTTGTATGTTTTCACAGAGGATGTTTATGGCTAAACCGACCCTACCTTTTCAACATCGAGCTCATGTCATCAATAACGGGTATGTCAAAGACAGGAGGAGACCTTGCACCATATCTACGTCCAAATAGAGATACGTTCAAGATGAAGAAAAATTACAAGCTTCAACACATGGGTAGGGGATTTCTCATTTCTCCTATAGAAGACAACATGGTTAAGTTCGCTACAAAAATCTTATCTTGCAAGTTGTTGCACAATATGAGACCCACTAAGTGCACCGTCGGGGCGATAGAATCACAGAACAGTGTGCAGCAGGAGTAATATTCAACTGGTCGAAGTTCCTGTTGAATGAGATCATAGAGGATGCAGAGCAGGAACAGGAGGACCCTAAGGATAAATTCCACTACTCTTGGCTGCTCATTCTACTTTCCTTTTTTTTGTGGTCCAACCCATCGGACTACTAGCCAATGGATGTCCTAGTGCTTTGCCTTGGTGCAAAGTATCAGAACCTCTGGGAGAACACGGAGGATAAGATTCACCATACTGATAACAATATTGATTTCTTCCTGCATGGTGAGGAATTGCATGATGTAGTAAGGTATTCATACAGAGTAAGGGCTACAGCAGTGCAGAAATACAAGACATTCATAAACTTCCAAGCCAGTGTCCACAATGTTATTTTAAAGCCAACTAAGGACCCAGCCAAGAAAGCACACCAAGTGAGGTTTATGATTACCAATTTTCATGTGGACACAATCATCCAGGACTGGATAGCAGAATGGCGCGACCCAATCGAAGAGCAGATGGAACAAGGAGGAAACAAGGGAGGAGATGGCCAAGGAAACGGCTAAGGGAATGGTTAGGTTCATGATCAAGATGATGGGAAAGGTGTTTCTAGGAAAAATGCACCTCCTACAGATAGGATTTGTTCCTCTAGACTGAATGGTTCAGATTTAGAACAAATGATTCACAATAGAATTAGAAGACTTTCCCTAAAATGGATGGAAATATGGAATAAGGCTCTTTGATGGAATGATGTAGTTGTTTCTCGTAGTGATAGCTCTTCACGGATGGACCTGCATGATCACACGAAAAAGGAAAACAAGATCAAAAAGCACCAGAATATAATCCACTATTCTATGTCAGTGATTAAGGAATCAAACAATAAAATACATGATATTAATACAACATGTTATATGGGAAAGGAACCAATTTTGCATTAAAAGATGAAGAAGAAGTTTACAACCTTTGCCTTAGTGTCGATAAGCTCCTTCACAATGCCAATATCTTGACCCCAAAAGCTCCAACTTGCCCCTCCTATTCTCACCCTATTTATTTAAGCCAAAATGTCAATGCAACAGCATAACCTTGCCCTCTCTCAACCATGGGGTATGAGCCTGCTTTTATAGGCCTTGGGAGGATAGGGATGGTTGAGTAAATGATGGGTGAGGTGGATAGGAGATCCTAAAAGGATGGATCTCGAGACCAGGTGGTCCTCAAGTGTAGGGATAAGGGAGCCACAAATCCTTCCTTCAAGAAGCTTCATGGAAACCTCTCTTTTTCACTTTTTACCAAGGGAACCGCTTCCTCCTCACTATGACAAAGCGGTGACAGGGAAGAACCATGCCTTGAACAAGAGGTGAAGGCGGTGGCACCGCCTTCTATCCATACATTAAAGGTGGTGGTGAAGAAGGTAATTCTCTTTGACTAAAAGGCGGGAGCGATGTTGGATTTTCATATGCAGGATTGATATCTGGATCAGGATTTTACTTCATGACTTGGGATTCAGGGAAAAATACTGTGTTTGGGGCCTCATCACATGTTGATGACAATATTTATGTGTAACAAAACACCCCCCAAAGCATGAGGCTATAGGGATACGATAGGAGAGAGCTTTGAAAGAGCAAGTTATCACTCCGAGGAAAGAATCAACTTGATCGGAGATCATCATCAACAAGGCATATGCAATACATCAATACTTTTGACTCATGATAAAATGTTTCCTCATCATGGATACAAACACTTACAAGGCATATCCATGAGAGAGATTAATAACCATGGCTACTAGAATACAGTGTATATCCATGTGATAGAGGAATCAAACTTGGGACATAGCTACCAGAAATACACTGTAGATCTATGTCAAATGACCACAAATTTGAGCATATCCATGACCATACAAATGTGGATCCATGTTGGGACTTCATACAATATATTCCATTGCAAGATGGGGTGAAAGCAATGAGCACTTTTCAAAATATACCCAGGCTCTTGGTCTCATCTTCCACAAAGTACGATTCTATCAATGTGATTACAATGATATGAAGTCGAACATGGTAGAAACCACTTGATTACCAGTCAATGATGTGAACCATTAACAAATGCGAGGGAGATCACCATTGATGTCAATGATTCCCAAGGTACCCTAGTACAATCTACTGAGTGTGAATAGATGATATGATGTTGAACACTTAGTGGAATATATTGATCAAAGGTCAATGATGTGAACCTATGTTGAGAGCGAGAGAATTTGTCATTGAGGCATACATATCTCAAGGTACTAAACTTGTTTCTAAGACTAATTCCTGGATGATGAGCTGATGTCAACAGGAATAGTCTTGTTGAAGGAGGTCCATGATGAATCCCTCATCGACGACAAGAAACTCGAAACAAAGTTCTGGAATGATGTAGATGATGTAACCATAGGACTGACTCAAAAGATACTAACACAAAGGTTGTTTTGACTACAGAGGTAAACTTTCAACTTCCCTTTGAACATTGGGCAGCACGACAAAAGACTTGGCAACATTTGAATCAACAAGGTGGAACACAATACGACAATGGACAATGCATTATTTGAAAGACTCAAAAGAGTGACATGACTCATGAAAGTGGATCAACTCAGAGACAAGCTGAATACCCAATTGACTGAATGAAATGCATACAAGTGCCATGTTCAAAGGTGACTACAAACTTCCATCTTATTCACAAAATGAATTGATTCCCTTCCCTTAATTTCCCCATCATGATTGATGAGTGCCTCTTTTCATTTTTTTGAGTTCAAATAGGGTAACAAACACTTTTTTTAGCTCATCCTTTGGACAAGTCCAAACTCATATATTTTACGAACCTGAGAAAGAAGGGGTTCATTTCCAAAAGAGGGTCTCTCAGTGTTTAATTTAACGAGTCCATTGAAAGTAAACTCAGCATCGTTCACATTTAGAGAGTCAGAACAAAGACGGAAGAAGACTCCAAAAAGGGTCATTTTTTGTAAATAGTCAATCCGAACTAAAAAAGAGATAAACTACCATAAAAAAGACTACTCTTCAAGTGCTTTTTACGAGCATGAAGAAGACAAGTGCTCGATAATATTTTCACATTTAGGGAGTCTGAAAAGAGTTTAAAGAAGACTCCAATAGGTTTCTTTTACGCAATGAATAATTTTTATGAGCCTGAAAAGAATCGGAAAAAGACTCAGAACTTTGATACTAGGTTTTGGGAGCATGATCAAAGTGTCGAAATGAGCCCTCAAGGACGTGACTACATAGGATTTTATTGATCGCCATTGTTTCCCTGGTACAAAAATGTCAGCTAAGAAGATCCCTATCAAAGATGTGATGGATCTACTGCTTCGGAGTGTTCTATTTACTATGTAGAGGTTGGCAAGGAGCCAAGGGCCCCACCAGGAATCCTGGGCACATATGTTGTATGCCATGGAGGCAATGGCACCCACAGTATACAACTGGGCCGAAGCACTACTTCCTGTATTCAAGGATCAGCTGACGAAATGTCGGAAAGAAAAGCTGAAACAGTTCGGGTACGGGACTATCTTGGCATGATTCTTCTTTGAGAGGGTGCCACTCATGACACCCCAGGAAGTATTTACTGAGCTCAGGGCTCAAGACCCATGCATGGTGCAATGGGTGGAGGTCATGGCCCGCACTAGAGGTGGTGGGGCCAAGGTGAAGTTCGAGGCTGCATTTTTTCGATGGCTGAGTGATCAGATCCTCATGATCAAGGATTACACATATGCAGGGATTGATTTCACAGGAGATCCTGATCTACCACTACCACCTGGTGCTCAGTGGGGTGACATTGGTAAGAAGAAGACTCAAGACGTTGATTGTGTTTTTCATATTTTATGTTTTATGATTTTAATGTATGGTAACAAGACCTAAAATTTTACATGCAAGTGTTGGTGATGCATGGTCTAGGGGATCCTCCCCAATGGATAGGTGAGCGGGAGATCGCTTTGTTCACAAAGGTGATGATGAGCTCAAGGAGAACCTATATTGAATGACTCTAGATATCAAAGATGCTGCTATCGATGACCTCCCTAGGAGGTTTCAAAGACATACTACAGGAGTATCTGGTCACTTCATTCGCTTGCTACATAGGGTATCAAGGGTCATTATGTGCTACCACGAGAACCATTAGAGTGGTCTGGATTATGTATACCTGACGACTGCTAGCTTCAGGATTTTGTATCATTTTGGATACCTAAAAGCCACGGTGCTTCAGATGAGGTCTCGTGACCAATTTTATGTAAAAAATACTTTTTATACATACATACATATATATACAGACTCGGTCCCGGTGTTTACATGTGGTTTCAAATGGATGAATTATATTTACATGCGCCTTACATGTCTTTTACTATTTATTTTACTTTATCACTGACCATGTTTAATTTTAAGGTATGAATGGGTAATATGCCAGTCTAGAATAAAATTTGCCAATGAATTAGCAATCATATTATAAGACCTAGGGATATGCCTATAAGTAATGAAATCAAATGACCTCTCCAACAAACATACTCTTCGAAAGAGACAAAGGAGTACATGATTCCTAATAGTGTAGACATAGTTTAGGTGACAAACCATTAACTGAGAGTCCATAAATACTACCAAATCATGAATGTGTGCCTCTTTTCATTTTTTCGAGTTCAAATAGGGTAAGAAACACTTGTTTTAGCTCATCCTTCGGACAAGTCCAAACTCATATATTTTACGAACCTAATAAAGGACGGGTTCATTCCCAAAAGAGGGTCTCTTAGTGTTTAATTTAAAGAGTCCATTGAAAGTAAACTTAGCATCGATCATGTTTAGAGAGTCAGAACAAAGATGAAAGAAGACTCCAAAAAGGTTAATTTTTCGTAAATAGTCAATCCGAACCAACAAAAGAGATAAACTACCGTCAAAAAGACGACTCTTCAAGTACTTTTTACGAGCATGAAGAAGACAAGTGCTCAACAATATTTTCACATTTAGGGAGTTTGAAAAGAGTTTAAAGAAGACTCTAATAGGTTTCTTTTACGCGATGAATAATTTTTATGAGCCTGAAAAGAATCAGAAAAAGACTCAGAACTTTGATACTAGGTTCTGGGAGCATGATCAAAGTGTCAAAATGAGTGCTCAAGGACCTTTTCCATTTTTAGAAGTACGAAAAAGTCAAAAATGAACTTTCCCATAGACAAAATTGTTAATTTTCATCCCTGCAAAACTTTTTAAAAGCAATTAGTTTTCCCAAAATATTTTAAAAATGACTTTTATAAACCATGTAAAAGGGTATTTTTTTATAAAAATATTTAAATAATACAAAAAACCATAAAAAATAGGTTATAAAAGCTAATTAAATAGTAAAAAACAAGTCATTTTACCATTTACCATGCCTTGGAGAGTATTTTGGGAGATTTGGAGTGCAAATTTCAACCCAAGATTGTGGAACCATCAACCATCCATTTTTTGCATCGTCGGGTCCAAATTAAAGCTAGAACCCTTCCCTTCCTTTCTATGGTTTTCAATTTTTTATTTTGTTGATTTTTTTAGCTTAATATGCAAACCTAAAACACCAACCACGGGCACCGCACTTGGCCTTTACGGGAAAGGTGGTGCCCGATGAAAACCACAGTTTTTTAGTTATACTCAGGTGATCGCACCACTTTATTTCAATGGGATAGAGGCGGTGTTGTCCGTGACCTCGAAAAACTACTTTCCCCAACCATATAAAAAAAAAATGAGCAAATTTAATGGTAGAATTTGTTTCTAACTAGCTCATTGATGATTTTTGGCAGGTTTATTTGGTCAAAAATGGTGATCTGGAAGGAAACACAACATGGTGATGATGATGCACATGCCGCAAGAGATGTGGGTTTTGTGGCTTCCCTATGAGGCTGTGGCCTCCCAAAATTCTTCCTCACTCCTAGCATTGTTTCACATTCCTGCTTACTAGAGTACATCCTACGGATGTGGAATCCAAAGCAACAGCATTTTGAGGTAGGACCCCATATTGTGACTATTTAGGTAGAGGACATATAATTTCTGACAGGGATGTCCATATGAGGGGATCCTATTTCTCTGACTGGTTCTCGAGCTGGGAACGTGACTACATAGGATTTTATTGATCGCCATTATTTCCCTGGTACAAAAATGTCAACTAAGAAGATCCCTATCAAAGATATGATGGATCTACCACTTTGGAGTGTTCTATTTACTATGTAGAGGTTGGTGGGGAACCAAGGGCCCCACCAAGAATCCCAAGCACAAATGTTGTATTCCATGGAGGCCATGGCACCCACAGTATACAACTAGGCTGAAGCACTACTTCTTGTATTCAAGGATCAGCTGACGAAATGTCGACAAGGAAAGATGAAACAGTTTGGGTACGAGACTATCTTGACATGATTCTTCTTTGAGAGGGTGCCACTCATGATACCCTAGGTAGTATTTACTGAGCTTAGGGCTCAAGACCCATGCATGGTGCAATGGGTGGAGGTCATGGCCCTCACTGGAGGTGGCTGGGCCAAGGTGAAGTTCGAGGCCACATTTTTCCAATGGCTGAGTGATCAGATCCTCATGATCAAGGATTACGCATATGCATGGATTGACTTCATAGGAGACCCTAATCTACCACTACCACCTGGTGCTCAGTGGGGTGACATCAGTAATAAGAAGACTTAAGACGTTGATTGTGTTTTTCGTATTTTATGTTTTATGATTTTTATGTATGGTAACAAGACCTAAAATTTTACATGCAGATTTTGGTGATGCATGGCATAGGGGATCCTCCCCAATGGATAGGCGAGCGGGAGCTCGCTTTGTTCACAGAGGTGATGATGAGATCAAGGAGAACCTAGATCAAATGACTCTAGATATCCTAGATGTTGCTATCTATGACCTCCCTAGGAGGTTTCAGAGACATACTATAGGAGTATCTAGTCGCTTCAGTCGCTTGCTACGCAAAGTAGCAAGGGCCATTATGTGCTACCACGAGAACCATTAGAGTGGTCTACATGTTGTATCCCTGACAGCTGCTAGCCTCAGGATTTTGTATCATTTTGGATACCTAAAATCCACAGTGCTTCAGATGAGGTCTCGTGACCATTTTTTTGTAAAAAACACTTTTTATACATACATACATACATACATATACATATATACATATACATATGCATATACATATCCATATATATATACAGACTCAGTTCCGGTGTTTACATGTGGTTTCAAATGGATGAATTATATTTACATGAGTTTTACATGTCTTTCACTATTTATTTTACTTTATGACTGACCATGTTTAATTTTAAGGTATGAATGGGTAATATGCCAGTCTAGAATAAAATTTGCCAATGAATTAGCAATCATATTATCAGACCTAGGGATATGCCTATAAGTAATGAAATCTAATTACCTCTAGAACAAACATACTCTTCGAAAGAGAGAAAGGAGTACATGATTCCTGATAGTGTATACATAGTTTAGGTGACAAACCACTAACTAAGAGTCCATAAATACTATCAATTCACAAATTTCCCAAGATACAGCCTCGGTGAGTAAACCTATCACTTCTTGATACTCGATGATGATGTTGGTAGCTGGACCAATATAGACCGCACCTGAACTGACTAGGTCATGAGCTGGAGAATATAACACCCAAGCAACCGAAGCAAGGTTCAAAGTGTGATGGCATGCACCATCAGGGAAACCATAGAACACCATCCAATCTGCATAACCAAAACATGGTATAAACAGTATGGACATCTGACTCAAAACCATATTGAAAAATCAAAACACACTACAACCCAAATGTACATATATACAAGGTACCATACATAAATTTATTAAGCATAGTACCTTTTCAAGTACAACCCATTGAGAGGTTTCCAGAAGGGTATCATGTCATAGTCTATGAGCTCGATCAAGAGATGCTTGAATTCTCCTATATTCATCCTCACCTAGAGGAGGATTCTCAAAAAAAGGATAGTAACCCCAAACTCAGAATTGGCTTGACACATAGAAGTTCTCCAAAAAGGAGTAATAGGGCCATACTCTACTTCAACAGGACTACCAGTATGACCTTCCATCGATGAATGAAAGGAAGTGTCATTCGTAGGAAGCAATAGGACCAAGGGATTTACATAAGCAGTGAATTGTTCTCCGCTATCCACAATTGGGCTCCCTTCCACATGGGACTCAGTTGCAGATCCTTGATCTGTGGCTTCTATTGGGCTCTCCCCTGTAACAGGAGGAAAGTCGGGTGGTAAGCCCTGGTTTCTTCTGGATAGTCTCAAATGAAACTCATCCAGATTGTATGGTCTCTAAACCTAACCTAGGGTTTCAAAACTAATGAAAACACACAAAAATTTCTCCTACACAAACTACAGGCCATAAGCAAACTTAAGTGACAATAGGGGTTGAACAAGTCAGTTCCTCACCAGGATTGTCAAGTTTTTGCAACTCACAATATACCGCAGGGTCCAATCGTAAAACCCAGCAAGGAGGATCAATCGTCCCTCACCTGAATACTCGACTACCTGGACAGCATGTACATAGTAATCTCCATGATTGTTGTTCTCGGTGTATTGCACCAACAAGATGACCAAAAGGGATTTTCTCATATGGTCACAGGAATTCTAGAAGTTCCTCCCAATATACTCAAGGTACGTGGGAGTTCAAATCCATAGTAGTGATGTCTAATGCACAACCATTCACAAGGGGCCTTCTGATATACAATTGATTACATGAAGTACCTTTCGATATACCTCAAGGGTATGTGAAAGGTCGTTCTATATACCGATGGTACATGGAAGAACCGCGCAGGTCTTGGGTTGCAGTGCAGGCAATAAACGACAGCTCCTACGTTTAACGATTATGGAACACGTCTCTAACCTATCACTCAAGTTACTAATATCTTTAACCTATAGCTACCATTAATTTTAAGTTTTACAGCTAGGTGAATGCATGAATTTTTGACAGAAATGTAAAACCATGCAATTATGATATGCAAATTCTTTCACTTTACCATTCACAACATGCCTACTTACGAGGAGAGAGTATTTTCTTTTTTCAATTTTTTTTCAAAACCAAAACTTTTCCCAAATAGTCTAACTAGTCAATTATTTCCGAGAATACAATAAACAACATACTTCTAATCTCATCTTGAAATCAAACAAAATGAGCAAGATCTCTTTTCTAAAAATAAAGACAAAAACACTCAAAGGCACAACTAACTGGTTTTTCAATTTTTCTTCAAAAATGGAAAGATCTAACTTAAAACTACTAATATTTTTTCTTTTGAGGAGATAAGAATGTAAATGGAAAGAAGAATATGAAATTATGAAAGCTTATGAGTGTATTCATAGGTTCAGTAATTTGTCTTTGAACAAAAATTCTAATCAGATCTCAACAAAAAAAATTCTTTTTAAAAAGGAAAAATAAGTCTTTCTTAAATTTAAATGAAAAAATGAAAACAAAAACCAACCAGCAAGTCTTTCTCTTCAATCTTATCAAACAGTAAGAATGAGATCTAACTGAATTATTAAAATTCCAAGCACTCCTTTCAAAATTTAAAACCAAGCATACAAGCAATGAAAAGGATGAGTCTATCCTAGATTTTTTTATTTCGACAAAACAAGTCTTTACCACATCAAAATTTCGAATTTTAAACACTCAGATCTCTGCAAACAAGCCCAAACATACAAAACTGAAAGCAAATCAAACAAAAGTTTTTACAAAACTTTGAAAAAACAAGTCTAAAAAAATCCTACCTGGCACCGCTTCTAGAGGATCACTGACAGAGCGGTTCTGAGAGAGCACCGCTTCTTGATTGCTGAGTACAGGAACTGGCACCACTTCCTAATCACTGAATACAAGTAGTGGCACTGCTTATTTCCCATTATGCATGCACGGTTCCCTATAGATGTCAGAAATAAAATAATGGCAAAAAAATCAAAGTTAATCATTGTAAAACTGGCATAAAAATCACGAATTGACATGAATATAAAGTACAGAAGGTAAGAATAACCCAGACCTAATAGATCTGATGATACTAGACCAAAATATCACTAGATCAGCTAGTGGATATGACTATCAAAAAACTAGATCTTGGATTTCAGACATGAGTTGAAAGACCAAGGAAGATCAGATCTACTGAAGCGCTTCCTCAGCATAGTCACAAAATTTGTTGCTAGGAAAAATGCACCTCATGCGAACAAGAGTTGTTCCTCTAGTCTAAATGGTTCATATCTAGAACAAATGAGTCACAATAGAATTGGAATACTTTCCCTAAAATTGATGGAAATCTGGAATAAGTATCTTTGATGGAATGATGTAGTTGTTTCTCGTAGTGATAGCTCTTCACGGATGTACCTGCGTGATCACACGAAACAATCAAACAAGATAAAAAAGCACCAGAATATAATCCACTATTCTATGTCAGTGACTAAGGAATCAAACAATAAAATACATTATATTAACACAACATACTTTTATGGGAAAGGAACCAATTTTACATTAAAATATGAAGAAGAAGTTTACAACCTTTTCCTTAGTGTCAATAAGCTCCTTCACAATGCCAATATATTTTCCCAAAAATCTCCAACTTGTTCCTCCTATGCTCACCCTACTGATTTAGGCCAAAATGTTTATGCAACAGAAAAACCTTTCCCTCTCTCAATCATGAGGTATGAACTAGATTTTATAGGCCTTGGGAGGATAGGGATGGTTGAGTAAATGATGGGTGAGGTGGATAAGAGATCCTAAAAGTATGGATCTTGAGCCCAGGTGGTCCTCAGGTGTAGGGCTAAGGGAGCCATGAAGCCCTCCTTCGAGAAGCTTCATGGAAACCTCTCTTTTTCACTTTTTACCAAGGGCGCTACTTCTTCCTCACTATGAAAGAGTAGTGACAGGATAGAACCGTGCCTTGAACAAGAGGTAAAGGTAGCGGTACTTCCTTCTATCCATACATTAAAGGCGGTGGTGAAGAAGTTAACGCTCTTTGACTAAAAGGCAGGAGCGGTGCTGGATTTTCATATGCAGGATTGATATCTGGATCAATATTTTACTTCATGACTTGGGATTCATGGAAAAATACTGTGTGTGGGGCCTCATCACATGCTGGTGATGAGATCTATGTGCAAAAAAAGGCAATTACAGTGGTGATGGGAAAGATGATCAGTCCCTGAGCCTCGATGATAATGATAGTGAGCGAAGCAAAGAAGATGATGATGATGATAATGATGATGACTTTGAGGGCACACCTATTGACGAGGATGTGAAGAAGGCCCGAGAGGAGGCACCGCATCCACAGTGCAAGAAGAGGAAAGCAGAAAAATTGACTAACATGGTCAACTTAGCCGAGGATGACATAAGCTTGTTGTCTGATGTCATTACAGAGGTTGCAAATTCCATCTTGAAAGGTATAAATAAGAAGCAGCTGCAACTAACCAACAAACTAGCGGACCATATCAATGACCTGACTGAGGCTATTAATGAGATCAAAAGCAAATTCGAGGCTGAGTCTTATGGCATGGACCCTAATGACGTGATAGTAACACCACTATCGTTGCTGCCGGTAAAAATAGACATCCAAGCGCGAGTAATGGTGACAGGGACGCCTGAGTTTGATTATGTTGTCCATGAGTTTGAGACGTTGTATATGGACTTCTATAACTTACCCTAGCTGAAGTCTATGTTGTACAACATGTGGCTGCAACTAAATTACGGATCCGTGAGAATTCTCTTTCCTATCAAGCAACCAAGTATAAAACCAAGGCAAAAGAGCAGAAGACTCTCCTTCGAGAAAAGGAGCAGGAAATTGCGCCGCAAGAACAGAGTTGGATTACACTTACTAGAGCCATCAAGAGTGCCATCACAGAGTTCCCACAAGAAGAAGGCCAAGAAGATGAGGAGTTAGCTGCTAAGGTTTCCCGGCTGTCACAAATTATGGTAGAACTCAAGAAATAGGTAGAGGAGTTACAAGCGCAACAGTCACCAAGCACACCTCCCGAGGTGTTGGAAGAGTGCAACAAAATAGCATTTGAGGTTGTTGTGAGGATAAGCAAAGCATAAAAACTCTGCACTGAGGTAGTTGAAGTTGTTTTCATGATGTGGGAAGTGCCTCTAGAGGATGATACTGTGGATAAGATCAAGGAAGATGCACGACAAGCTGAGGAGAAAATCATCGTGGTAAAGGAAGAAATGAAGAAGCTTCTACTTAAGGAGAAGGTTACAAATATTGATGAGATCAAGCAGCTCCAATAGGAATTCCAAGCTCTCCACGACCAAGAGAGGACTAGGAATGATGAATTAGCAGTGCACCAGTCGGAAGCAATCTGAGTGACAGGGATTATTCAAATTGTATAGCAGAAGCTTCAACACATCACATAGTCATTAGAAGCAGGATTGTTGGAACATATCAGTTTCGATCGTGTGGAATAGTTGGCCAAGAAGGTGGAGGAAGTAACAGAGGAAGTTGGAAAGGTGCATCAAATTTTGAAGAAATTTCAAGACAAGGTTGGTCCTATGGCACAACCTACGCCAGAATATTGAGTTTTGCAGAACACTAAATTTTGTTAAGGCATCATTTTTTCTTAGTGGCTCAAGGCAAGCCACATGTGAGTGTTGGGGGCCTGTTGGGCCAGGAAAAGTGTACAAGGAAGAATCTGTCGCACAAGCACAAGAGGAAAAGTGAGCACATGATGGGAAAAAGAAGAGAAAAAGAAGTTGTGATGAGGATCGGTGCAGCAAGGAAAGGCAGATCCAAGTCGGTAGAAGAGGAAGGTAGAAGAGTTAAAGAGGAACAGGTAAAATTCAAGGGAGACTACAGAAGGACAAACCATCAAAAGACTAAAGGACATTTTTGAGGCTATTAATGTCTTGTATAGACAGGTTGAAAGACATTTTTGCGGCTAGTTAAGGTTGTGGTTAATTTGATGCAAGACTTTTGCGGCCAAGTATAGCCTAGCATTAATGTAATAGAATAAATTTTGTAGCTACTTGTGTCTATAATAACTGAGTTTCACTTAGTCAACTCTGCGCAATCTTGTAAATACTATAAATAGGAGGAACACGCTTTGTATAAGGGTTAGATCATATTAGATTCAATTATATTTAGTGTTGTTGACTTGGAAGAGGAGTCTAGTAGAAGTATAAGGCTATTGAGCCATGGATCTGTAGCTGAGTGCACAGACCATTTGGTAGGAGTAATATACAGCTAAGTGTGTAGACAGTAAAGTAGAAGAGTCAATCCATGATGTGTGTAGATTAGTAGTAGTATATAGAAGCAATAAACCAGAGAGTGTGAGAGCAATAAGAGTTTAGCAAAAGACATATCTTAAGAACAGTTTGTAAGTCACAAACTACAAGGTTCACCTTGGTGGTTTTTCCTAGATGGGTTTCCACGTTATTTCCTATGATGAGTGATTGAATGCTTATGTGAATGTTGAGTGTTTGCTTACTTTGTATTGTTACAGTTATTGTTGAATGTATGTCGTGATATTACCAATCAATGAATGAATGAATGTTTAAAGCATTTACCATATGTATGTATGATTTCCTGGTTAAATCTGTTAAGTTGCAATATCAGTCATACACTTTTCATTATAAGTAAGGAATCAGTTGTGCTGCATGGTTGCGCCAGTTGTTAAGTGGTTGAGGGCAAGGTTGTGTCACGTGTTAGTTGTGGCACACAGTTGCACCTCTATCACACAGTAATAGACCCCATCCCTCCATCTTTGTCAAGCTCCTTGGACGTGCTCCAAGGAACTATAATCCCTTGCTAACTACGGAAACGTGGTTCTGACAGTTACACAATAAGATATCTTAGGTGAGACTGTGCCTTCCTCACGAATGTTGTCGACTGAGCTTGCTCTATCAGGCCGATTTCTTGTGGTGTTTTGTTATTATTATGTTGTTGTTGAACCTCAGGTTGAGACAAGAAGGAATATTAGGCCAACACTTACCCCAAAACTACCTTCCAACAAGCCCCCAACACAATCTTGTGGCTCACCCTCGAGCCACATTAGCTGGACATGGTGTATTCACTGATCTTTTGCTTGAAATCCTCGTATTATTGGGTGATCTCCTTCACCTGCTCCTTGATTTTCTTAGCAATATCCTGGATTTATGTCAAATCATGTTGTAATGGATGCTTAATTATCTTGGCAGTGACATCCTTTTTTCCCTCTTGAACTGCCTGCAGCGCAGAAACTTCCTTAACTGAAAGCTGCACTCCAATGTCTTAGAACTCATTCAACTGTGTACTACACCTCTGCTGATGCTCGCTTGCTTTGACAACGTGTTGTTGTAACTCCTTTAGGTCTACAAAATTGGTGACCTGAAAAACTGGTTGCAACACTCTAACTAAAGTCTTCAATGTTTCCAACTGCCCCTCAGACTCCTACAACTGTGTGGTCAGTAGCTCCAATTGCTCGTCCTAGACTACACTGCCCCAAAATTTTGTAGTCACATCAGTTACGTTTTTTTCTTCTTGCTCCATCTCTTCCAACTGCATTGCTAAGTACTCCGTGGCTCGTTTCCTCTCTGCTACTTCTTATGGTGGTGTTTCTGGATGTACTAGTTCTTGCAAGTCCACATTATCATACTGCAACTATGCAATGACATCCCCAAGCCGTGTTGATTTCACCACCGCATCCAGCTTCTTCATGCTCTTGAATATGTGCTGACAAGCATCCGAAATTGCCTCTTCCAACCGCACTCTGTTGTCCTAGAGATGCGCTTTCCTGACCACTAGTTGATCCTACTCCTTTTTCATCTCCTCAATTTCCTTGGCACTCCTGGCCATCAACTTCTCTTTTTCCTTCTGTAATGCCTCAATTGTTCTACACACTTTTGCCTCTTTCTCCTGTGATTTCAAGAGTTAACCATTGATACTTTGTTCCCTGTCTGCCAACTCCTTATTGGCGACCCTCTGCATGTGCACCAACGTCTGTGTGGACAGTGCATTGATGTCTAAGTCCAAATCTTGTAACTATGGAATTGAGATCCTCATTGTTGGTCTCGATCACATGCAGTAGAATTTGCACATTCCTGATACGCGTCCCAGTGCTTATCGTGCCAAGGTATTGCACCGTTGTTGCCTCTGCTGCCTTCTTCAAAACTGCATCAACTAAAGAGTCAAGGCGATTTCTTACCTCACCAAATCCATCTGTCGCTTTTTTCTTCATCTGTGCATTTGTTGCATTTGTTGCGGTTATAATGGCCACAGTGAGATGGCTTGACTGTGCCTCAATCACTAGGGTTGTGCTACTTGTTGCATAGTGCTCCTATCGCATCTTCATTCTTGACTCTTCAAATTCCCGCTCTGCTTTTGAGTCAGTGGGGGTCCGTGATCACTCTTCATCTGAATCATGGTTTTTATACTGGTCAAAATCAGGTACAGCATCAACTGGTGGCCCCGTCGACACTTCCTCTAGGATGACAGGTTCTCTCTAGGTCACGGGCCAATCATCAACAATTGTCTCCAGCTCCGCATCGAACAACTTGTATGGTTTCAACAACTACTTTTTATCTAGGTCACATTTCTCCTGCATATGAATGGCATGCGGGCTAATCGCAAACCGAGCAATCCGTTGGAATTTTGTCACAACCTCCTCAGATAGTCACGGAACTTTCACAACTGCATCCTGCAGCACTTCCCAATAGATCTAGAACTGAGCAGAATAGTTCTTAAGCCGATCAGATTCCTTCACCCACCAAATATTCTGGCAACGTACTCCCTTGCAAACCTTTACTGCATCCACATCCATTCCTTAGTAATATTCTGGCTCCATCCACGCCACGAGCACAATCAAAATCAACAGCCAACTGTATGTGAACGGTCACCACCCCTCCTCAACTGCTAATGCATCATCCATCAAGTTTTTCATTAAGAATAGCGACCAGTTCATCTGTACTCCTTGCACACACTACTCCATGCATGCAATAACTCTTGAATTACACTGGTTAGGTCAGTTCATCCTCGCTATCTTACTAGCCAAATTTCATGCTGCTGTGCGGATAGCTGGATCATTTATGTCATCGACATGATACACCCATCCATCACGCTGTAAGCCGTATTTCTTCTCCATCCTTGCAGCCAAACTCTTATCATTGTCTTTTCCCTTGAAATACTGTGAAGGGTAAGGCCTATCCTTGGGCAACCCTGTGATTTAGGAAATGATCGCCACAGTGACTACGACTGGCCATTCCAGCCACAAAATCGCACCATGGAAGCACACCAAGAGCCACTTTGTACATGCATTCGCTTCGTTCAATTGCCCAAAGTGTGGCATGTTGATAATATCCTGCAACCTGAATCTCTGCAAACCTCGTGCCCAGTCTTATGGAATGTGTAATATTGGGTCACCTCCAGTCATTGTCATAGGTACATAGGGACCCTTTGTAGTCTCAATCGATGCGAGCATATCATGATCATCATACTTCATTTGCATCAGCATAAGCATCATGTCTGTAGCAGGGATTTCTCCCTTGCTACAGGGAAAGAATGGCTACCTTCCGTCTATAGGATGGAAGGATAGGTTCTTGGTGGTGAATGCAGAAAATAAAAGCAGAAACAAAATAGAACATCAAAGAAAGAACCCCTTTGCAAACAAGGTTAGGGTTTAGCTCCAATACCCTGCAAGAACATGTTAGAAAAACCTGCAAACAAACAATGGAAACTTGCAAGCAAATATGGGTTAGACAAAACTAAATAAACAAAACAAAATAAACATTATACCTTCATTTGGTGGAATGGGCCACCATGCCCTAGCTATGAGAAGCACCTCTCTCTCTTGGCAATGGGGGATCTATGGCTCAATGGGAGGAAGGATGAGAGGGAGTGTGGGTGGCTTGAGAGACAAAGGGTCTCAAGGCATCCACTCAGGTAGCATAATAGTATGCAAGGGAGAAGTGATTTGAGAGTGACCCCCACCCCTCTATTTATAGCTTTTTGGGGGTTTTTAAGGGTTTTAAGCCCCTAGTTGGGGCTTTAGCCCCTTTCGCTCAAACTTTAGCTCCTTATAGGTTTTTAGGCTCGTTTGAGGGGTTTTAGCCCCTTTTTGGAGGTTTTAGCCCCTAGGAGAGCTATTTAGGTTCTTTTTAGGGGTTTTTAAGCCCTTTTTCATGTTTTTAAGCCTTCTTAAGGGTGTGGGGGTCAAATGGGGTTAAATGAGGGTCGTGCATGGGTGTCCTTGGGTGGTGTAGGCCATGTAGGGCTGAGTGAGGGATTTTTTGGGTTAACAGATTGCCCCCTGATGTGTGAGGGTAGGAGCTCATCGTATGGCCGATGGACATCATAGGATTTTCTGTGGAGAGGTGGTGCTTCCTAGGCTGGGGCATGGTGGATTTTGGTTTTTGTATTAATATGGTTCCCATCAATGGGTGAGATACAAATAATGTGTGACATGTATATGGATGAGGTGAGCATCCCCATGCTCATAATAATGTCAAAAGAATAATGTGATATATGCTCTATAATACAAGAGCCGATCATATACAACTGATGATACATAGTGGTTACCTCAATGAGAGGCTGAATACAATACTGATCTGAAGAACTACTACATTGGACCCATGGCATTCTCATGGAATGCCATATCTTCATGACTGATAGCCTGCTGGATCTAGGACAGTACATAGCTATATGGATTCACTGATTGAGAGTCAGAGTTTCTGTGGTACAAGTATGTTGCATCAATCATAAATATATATAGAAGCACTGTTGGGGATTTTGAACACTGTCTCTAACGCAACCTGGAAATCATAAGGGACATAACCTATTTAGGTCCCTCAAATAGACTCATCAATGTGCTAGAGTTAGGTGACATCTAGGGTCTTTGACCAAATACTGCATAGACCTATACCCTGTATGAATCTCAACGGTGTGATGATGTAGTTGGAGTCGAGCACGTGAGAAACAACCATCCCGAGAGGAACTAAGGACTCCTCTCAAGAATTCCAAGGAACACATCAATGAGGTTAATGAAACCAAGATATAGGGACATCTAGGTCTATCCTCTAGAATCTGTGTGTTGTCGTTGACAGAGGGAGACCTACCCCTGGTCAAGGCAATGGTGTTTCCTTGAACAGAAGCGTGAGGGAGATAACCGAACGATGTGAGACAATATACGGACTGACCCACTGAATTGGGGGGGGAGGGAAGGAGTTGAATAGGGGCAGAGGGAGTGTAGTAGACTCAAACTTCCTTTGTTCAGAGTATGACGGCAGGGCGGACCAGGTAGCAAATGAAACTGACTCATGAGAAAGGGATCATAGTTGTAATACTAGGAATGTCACTGCAGATGGGAAATACTTGGGGGAGGTAGACACTTTTGATAATTATGGGATTCAAGGAAGACACATTGCAGAGTACTCTGAACAAAGGCAACCCAAAGTGGGAATGCTTCCAAACTGTTATCTGTGGGGTGGTGTTTAAAGACACCATTTTGGTATGATCCCATGGATTTTTGGCGAGCCTGAGAAAGTAAATGCTCGATGGTGCTTTCAATTTTAGAGAGTCTAAAAGCATGAAGAAGACTCCAGTGGGGGCTCTTTTTCTTAGGTAGTCTCCTATGCCCAAAAAATGATAAAAGTATACATAGGAGAGCTCACCCATCCTGTAGGGGATGAGAGACTTATTTACCGTTGGGAGTCCAATCAGGCCGGAAAAGGTTAAACCTATACTGACTAGACAGTCATTCAAATACTTTCACGAGCATGAACAGAACCAAGTTTGCTCGAAAATATTTTCTTGATGAGAAGGCTGGAAAAGAGCTTAACAACAACCCATGGTGAGATTTTTCATAAAGTTCAGCCCCTCTGCCCAAAAAATCATAGAATTATGCAGAGGGGAACAGTCTTGGCTTGAATGTGCCAAGGTGGTCCTTTTCATTTGATGGTCTACATAGTCCGCAAAAGGAGATAAACGAGACGATGTAGACGCCCTTTCCTATACTTTAACGAACGGGAAAGGAAGCATCTACGCTCAGCAATCTTTTCATTCTTTTAGGATTCGGAAAAGAGCTTAAAAGAAACTCCATTATGGTCAACCGATCGAGGGGGCACTGATGGTGCCCCCATGTCGCGAAAATGGACAATGGTCCAAAGGTCATCCATGCAGTATGGATGGAGCAGGTGGCTCTTCGACATACACAGGATATATCACGACAAAGGTACATGAATCGGTGCAGCAGTGGCACACAAACCAATGTGGCTCTCAGACAAAGGTCAAGAGAGTTGTGTGTGTGAGTTGTGGTGGATGGACTTAACTACATGTGATATGAGTGCAAGTCTGGAGGTAGTTGTATGCCAAATACACAAAAAGGAAATGATCCATCTTCCGGACGATGGTCTGGAGATCTGCATAAGGTGCGGTGGATGGAGTAGACAACTTATATGTTAAAATAAAAATGATGTTCCTTATGGGCAATGGCCCAAGAACCCATATGGGTAGCAGTAGGAAAGTGTGATGCAAGTATAGGTCCACAAATACTTACATCACCTTGATGTGGCTCATAAATCGAGGTAACTTCCAGGAAGTGGTCCCAAAATTTGTTTGTTAAACATGAGACAATGGTCTCATAAGGAGATTGAAATTTGAGCCCGGTGGTGTGAGGGGTGTCTCGAACAGGCTTCGGGTGACTCTGAACCAACAGCTAATGGTGCTTCCCCTAATGGGGTTCTCTGATTTGTGGTAAAATTGTTGCAAAACAAAAAAGGACAAGACTATGTTACAAGATGAACTACACGTCACTTAAAGAGGTGACGTTAGAGGGAAAGTGGTTTGGATTTCTCAGGGATCAGCGGTCATTCCTTTGTGCGACACGATGAACCCTAGGAGATGGCCCGTTGGGAAACAGAAAACACACTTGAAAGGGTTCAAGTAGATCCTATACTTACGACACCGTAGGAAGGTTTGCTGCAAGTCATCTATGTGTTGTGCTTGCTTCCATGACCGCGCAATGAGGTTGTCAAGATAGACCAAGATGATGTGAATTAGGTCGTGGAAACAATATGTCATGGTGCGCTGGAAGGTGGCTCTAGCATTTTTCAGGCCAAAGGGCATGGCTCGATATGCAAATGTGCCCCACGAGGTTGTGAACGTAGTCTTGTAACGATCTTCTTTCGAATCTGAATTTGGTTATATCTAGAAAATCCATCCATGAAGGAAAATACTTCATGTCCGGCACATGCATCGATAATCTAATCGATGAAGGGTGTTGGGAAGTTGTCTTTGGGACACGCCCCATTGAGATCATGGAAGTCTATGAAAACACAGATGGTACCATGTTTTTTATTCACGGGAACAGGATTATAACCCCAAGTGGTGTAGGCAATGGATTAAATGAAGTCGGTTGTGCGCAGCTTCTCTATCTCGGCTTTGACCGCTGCCGCTTTGGAAGGATAAATCAATCATTGCTTTTGGTGTACGGTGGCCACATCGGGCCATGTGTCGATGTGGTGTTCCATGATGGATGGATCCAACCCTAGAATTTTAGTGTAAGACCAGGCAAATATGTCATGGAATTCTTGGAAGAGAGCTTTGTAGGCAGCGACTTCTTCTGGGGAGCAGGATGCCCCCAGCATGATTTCTTCAACAACCTCGGGGTTGGTTGAGATGTTGATTTTTATGGTTGGTGAGATGTTGGCCATGTTCCCTTCTTCGAAGGAATTTGGTGCTGGAATGGAGTTTTTGAACCATTCGACTTTCCATGAATGAAATCTTTGGTTTCCACAGAAAACTAGTCAGACTACGACATAAGTTATTCAGGGAGGAAGAACGAGTGATGGTGCATGTTGTCCCATGGGTATTCCAGGGTGGTTAAGGCTTCAAGTATCTCCTCATCATTATGGAAGCAATGAAGAGATAGGTCTGATGGACCATTGTTGGAAGTGGCAACGAGCGGGTCGGTAGAACTGGACATCATGTAAATTGACATGGTGTCCGAAGAAGGAGGTGGGGGGTGAACTTCTTCGATCAGGGTGATCTCAGATTCAAGGGAATGTTGATGGAGGTCAGATAAAGCCATTCAAAACTCAAGCAAGTCTTGATAGTGGTGAGAATAGTGTCCATACAGTCTGCAAAGGGCGCAAGCATGGTTTGTTCTCAATGACTTGTTTCTCACTATTGGTGCGCATGGAAGTTCAATCGTGGGGAGGTTTTCGGTTGTATCCATGGCGTCCAAATGCATGCAGATCATTGGAATCTTAGGGAATTTCTGAGTCGGATGGCCCTATTCTTTGCAGATGATGCAAGGCGGGATCTGTCAAGGTTCTGTGGTAGCTTTCGCATTCTTTCCCTTGGCCCTTTTTGGGTGGGGCGATGCGGGTGTGGGTGCGGTGGTTGGATTTTTCGAGCCAGGTGGAGGATGAGACTCGACCTTAATGGGTTGCACGAGGGTTAATACTAGCTGGGGCATTGGTGGTTGAGCTGGTGGATCAAGATACCACACAAAAATTCCCAATGTAAAGTTGGGTAGGTTTAGGGTGGCCATTACTAGCTTGCTCATGACACCAGGCGGGGGAAAGAGGAAGGGAATTGTATGGACTGGAGAGGAGCCCAGATAACTCCCTGATGGTTGTATGTGGGGATGAGGTTGTGGTTGCAGCTGTGTGTAATGCTATGGCTGCGGATGATGTTGTGGCTGTGGGCAGTGTTGTGGTTGTGGTTGGGGCTGCGGCTGCGATTGTTGTTTGGTTGCAGCGGTGCTGGATGAGAGCATGCACAATTCCGCAGTCTCATTTGGTGCCGGTGGTGGTGATACTAAGGGGAAAGAATTCGTCATGGTGGTATCGACAAACAACCCTAAGCCCACATTCAACAATGGGGAGGCTAGTATGTTTTCAACCATGGTGTTGACCGCAAGGATAACATTGGAGTGTGTGGTCATCCCTTGTGGATCAATGGTGTTGATCGTATGGATAACGTTGACGGGTGTCGTTAGCCCTTGCGGATCGTGATAAGTTAGTTGGTCAACCATCATGATTTTCCCTTCGTTGGGGAAAATCATGAGATGAAAGACAGTTGATGCGACAGCTCTCATGGCATACATATAACTTCTTTCGAGGAGAAGGTTATAGTCCAATTGAGCGTTGACAACCTCTATGTCAATCAGAACTATCTTCCTGACTAATGTGATGGGGACATGGGGGAGGATTCCTTGGGATTTAGTGGGATGGTTGTCATAATCCCACAGAGTTGTGGAGGATGGTTGCAGAATTGGGGATCCAAGTTTCTGCCAGACTAAGGTAGACATAACGTATGTGGATGCCCCCTCATCCACTATGCACCAGTGCACGACCAAATTCCGGATAGACACTGATTTGAAAGGCAATGGTTGATGGCATTTGCGGTTCTCCATTCTCCGCGTCGAATGTGATAAACTTCGAGTTAGAGGGGTCTACGGCCCCAAGGGCGGCTAGTAGGGCTTTCCGCTGTGTTGGGCATGTTTTGAGTACCTCAAGAGCATACATTGTGGTAGGTATTTGGGCCAAATCATCCATGATGTTGTAGCCAACAGCAGCTCTAGTCATGGTGTTGTTGGCAATCCGGCGTATGGGGGGGCACGGAAAAGGGGGTAATTGAAGAGGTGCATTGATCGTTTTAGATGTAGATACCGCTGATGTGTCAGTGGGTTCAGTGTTGGCTCTATACTAATTTTGTCTAGTTTGTAGATTGACCTCTTCAGTTGTCATAGCTAGCAGGTGGTGGACACCTATTTTTGCCATGGGAGGTTCCCCTGGAGCGTTGGGATTGGGTTAGGGATGGGGTGTGGTTTCCACCAATCCTTGGACTGGTAATGGGTTTTGGAGCACCCAAGAGGAGGTCCTTGTGGTGTCGGGTTGGGTTGGATTTGGTCCGTTGTGTTGGTGGCATGTTGAACCTCGTTCCTAATGGCTTGTTTAGCACGACCCATGAAGGGACACTCAAATGTGTAGTGCCCGTAGACCTCACAGAGTGTGCATGGTTGGTTTGTACATAGCGGGGCATTGCATCTTGGTGCATTTGGTCGTGGAGGATTTTGGTATGGCTAGTTTGTCGCAGCATTGTTGGGAGGGTTTAGTTGTTGACCGCATCCCTACGGTTGATTGTTGCCTTGGTTCTGGGGTCGGTTATTCTTAGTTTGCCCTTCTTGATTATTGGGGGTTGGTTGGTTGGGACGATTTTGTTGTGCAAACACCTGTCCCAATGGAGCGGGTGGAGCAGGGGCAGGGGATTGAACTGCTTGTACTGGTGGTACATAGTAGATTTGGGTGGGTGGCGGTGCCACAAATGTGGGCATTTGCCCCGCGTATTGCTATGTTGGCCAAGTCAAGGCCTGGGCCTTCTGCGGTGGCATAGGTTGTGCGTAAGAAGTTGTGGCTCCGTACTGGGACATCATTCTTGCATAGTCCAGAGTTTGGTTTTGGTAGGAAACACTAGTAGTGTTTCTTGGTTGTGGTATTATTGTAGGTGGTGTTGAACGGTACTATGGTTGGTGGGAGACCGAGCCTATGATGCCATCTACAGCATGGGATGCCCCTGATGCATCTCGGTAGGAGGTTCCTGCATGGAGAACATTTGGAATGACGGTGTAAAGGTATCCATACTATGCATAGATCAGATCAAACTGTTGGGCTTTCAGTATGGCCTCCTCTTTGGATTGGGGACGTTCGGATGCGACGTCCTTTGCTATAGGTGGGAGCAAGGTTTTAAGGAACCAATCCAGGAAGATCATGTCATCAAGTTGGATCTTACACAAACTACAGCGTCGATGCCACTCATGGATGTGGTCAGTTATGTGGGTCGCAGTATTTTGGTGGCAATATAACAAGATCTCCACCCCTTTGTCATATCTGACAGGGAATTGGAAATATTGCAGGAACATGAAAGCTAGGGAGTTGAAATCTAGGTACTTGGCTTGTGGTAGCTCAATGTACCACTTGGCTGCAGCACCTGTGAGGGTGCATTGGAATAGTCTTAGCTTGATCGAATCATCTATGATGTTGTTTGATGAGCACCATAGATGAAACGTCATGATGTGGTTTTGGGGGCACGCCCCTGCCTTCCCTTCAAACTTGGTAATGTTTGGGGGAAGTTTGGTTGGCATGGGAGGCCAAAAGGTTTGATGGTGGATAGGTTCATTTGTTAACCAAGCCAAATTAGGCAAGCTGAGGCATGCCATGAAAGGAAGGTTTGACCCCAGGTTGATGTGAGATGGGGCAGCCACAGTGGTGGGGTTTGCAGGTGCATAATGCACCTGCATAGCTGGGGCTACTTGTGGCACCATTATGGATGGGCCAGTGCCCCCAAGTGTGGTGGGAGGGATAGTGTGGGTGGAAGGGCCACTACCCCCATGTATGACAGGAGGGACAGTGTAGGTGGAAGGGCCACTGCCCCCATGTGTTGCAGGTGGGACAGCTTGACTGGTCAATATGGGTGGTGGCAACTCACTTATGACGGTTTGCATAATCATGTCGGGGCCACCTGCAGGGTTTTTGGTTATAGTTTGTGGTGTGGACATGAGTCCACTAGCAATTGCTATGCTAAAAAATGGATCTAGGTTTGCACCAGCCATGGGGCTTGATGGTGTAGTGTGCAGATCTGGTTCAGACTGATATGGGTCCGAATCTGAATCAGACGCTATGTGGCCTTTTGATGGTGTGGGAGGTCATCGAGAATGGTCTCAACAATGTCGGTTTAATGACCTGAGCTGTGGTGGTTCGCCTCTTAGGTGTGAGGAAGAGCGTGAGGGATCAATCGTGTCAAATTTGTATGTCTGGTGGTAATGATTTTTGGACCCCTGTTTCAATGGCTTCCTATTGGATGCAGGTGGTCACTCGGCCACCATGACTGCTAGAAGATAGTTCTTGGATTTTTCCTCACGGGAGCGCTACTCAATCGGTGGGGGTCGTTGCCCATTTCGCTTGGCAATTCCTCTTATCAACCAGCTACTTTGGGGTTCCCATGGTACTCCTCACATTGAGTTTCTAGGCTGAGCCCAAGTACTTCCCATGGTTAAGGCAGTCAGGGACTTATGTCCTCAAAGACTGCAGGTTTTTAACTTAGTGTAAATTGTAAATTTTACTGGCTCACTCAGCGTCATGAACTGAGTTGGGTTGATTTATATGGTATGGTGTGTATGCCTTTCGTTTTTTTGTTATATCCAGTGGTTTCTTAAATGGTTTATGAATATTCCACAGAGTTCATAACATTGTGAATGAAAGTAGTAAATAGTAATCAGAAATTTTTGAGATATATACCATTTGTAATCCTGAATCGTGATAGCCTGACTAGGTGACTACCTTACACCTATATTCCTCTTCAACCAGGAGAAGGTGTTGGGCTCTCAACACAATGGGACTAACCCATCTATAGATCCATAGGTCACCCTCCAGATGCAAGGTTGGTCAACAGGGAGGACGTTGAGCACCGTGAGAAGCCCTCCTTATCTACCCCCTATACCTTCCAAGTCACCCGTTTGTAGTGGCTTCGAAAAATATTATGTGAAGTGCCTATTACTATACGATCTTTTCCCTTCGTCTTATCCTAGAATACCCCGAAGGGTGATGACTAGGTAGAGGAGGAAGGGTTAGGCAAGATGTTGATTTTAAGTATGTTTTAATCAGACTATGTTCATTAACCCATTAAGTATTGATTTACAATTTGATTTACACTTTGATTTAATTAAGCTTTGTTCTGTAAATGAAATTGACATAAACAGAAATAAACACAGTTTGGATGGACAGAGGCGGTTGAATCGCACTGACAGTCCCAATAAAAGCAAATAGTGAAGCCCAAAACCGGGTTGCGCACCTGTAAAGGTCCTTTTTTTGCAAAGTGGATTGTGATCAAAACCGTGAGTAATTACCTCAAACGGTTGAAAACCCAGTTCAAAAACGTGCCCTTTTACTCATTAACATGGAAAGATTCACAAATGGATCAACTGTTTGGGCAGAAAACGAGCCCGGACATAGGTGAATTTTCAGAAATTCAGTTCGGTCATTTCTGCACAGTTGAGTGATTTGCAAATCACGGAATGGCCAACAGTAACTGGTACTGTGGCCAAATGGGATCGGATTGGCCTTGAGGAGGCTCAGCAGTAACTAGAAATGTAAATAAACAAGAATCTAAGCTAGATTTAACAGAAAACTAAACTAGGGAAAAAACTGAACTAAAAACTGAAATTTTGAAAAAATAGACCCAGGGATCTTGTGGGATCGACCTAGTATGGTCGCTAGTTTTGTAGCAGGGATTTCTCCCTTGCTACAGGGAAGGAAGGATAACTTCTATCTATAGGATGGAAGGATAGGCTCCTGGTGGTGAATGCAGAAAATAAAAGCAGAAATGAAATAGAACATAAATGAAGAACATCAAAGAAAGATCCCCTCTGCAAATAAGGTTAGGGTTTAGCTCCAATACCATGCAAGAACATGTTAGAAAAACCTGTAAACAAACAATGGAAACCTGCAAGCAAGTATTGGTTAGACAAAACTAAATAAACATTATACCTTCATTTGGTGGAATGGGCCACCAAGCCCTAGCTGGGAGAAGCACCTCTCTCTCTTGGCAATGGGGGAGCTATGGCTCAATCGGAGGAAGGATGAGAGGGAGTGTGGATGGCTTGAGATACAAAGGGTCTCAAGGAATCCACTCAGGCAGTATAACAGTATGCAAGGGAGAAGTGATTTGAGAGTGACCCCCACCCCTCTATTTATAGCTTTTTTGGGGTTTTTTAGGGTTTTAAGCCCCTGGTTGGGACTTTAGCCCCTTTTTGGGAATTTTAGCCCCTTTCACTCAAAATTAGATCCTTTTAGGGTTTTAGGCTCCTTTGAGGGGTTTTAGCCCCTTTTTGGAGGTTTTAGCCCCTAGGAGAGCTATTTAGGCTCTTTTTAGGGGTTTTTATGCCCTTTTTCATGTTTTTAAGCCTTCTTGAGGGTGTGGGGGTCAAATGGGGTTAAATGAGGGTCGTGCATGGGTGTCCTTGGGTGGTGTAGGCCATGTAGGGATGATTTAGGGATTTTTTGGGTTAACAATGTCCATAGTTCATACCATGCCCTATGGTATCGCCAACATCTTCATTGCATATTTTTGGTTCTTTGTCATCTTCCTAGGCTTCGCATCAGGTCACGTGGGAGGCACATACCCACGAATGTCTGCAGTGGACACCCCTATGTGGGCTGATGATTCCACAGCCCCTAAAGTCAATGGATCCATCTGTGCAGGTGCCTCCTCCTGTTCCCATGCAAACGTTCTATTATGCAGCTTCTTCTAAACTGGGGATGTAGACCATGGCACCCCTCTCTTCATCTTTGGAATTAATGAGGATCCCACTAGAATACTTGCAACCTCTTCTTCAATGGTGACTCCGACAACCAGTGAATCCCTCCCACTGGAAATATCAACCATGACTTTCTCATGCAACATGTCACACCAATGCCCCAATTTTTCAATGGGCACCGCACCCTTATGATGCTCAACAACTCAACTACTCACTGCACTCTACAACTTGACGACACAACACAACACAACTCTCTGCAACAATTCTGCAACTCTGTCAACACTCAATCTTGCACAATGGTGAATGTTGACCGCATTTGACATCTTCTTATAGCACCAATTCTATCACACCCCCATCATGACCAAATCATATTTAATCATTTCGACCAAATCAGGCATTAATCACCTGAATCTGTCGCCAATCCTGTCAATCCAACGGTCGAATCCTCCATAAATACATGTCACTTCGACAAGTACCACCGTTTAACTGCTTCAATTGTCTACATTTATTACTGATTTGACAATGTCACGGCCATGTGGCTATCGAAAAAATGACTTCCTAACTACGATACCAACTCTGCTACTTGTGCATTCCCTTTCCCTCAGTGCGCCATCCTCTAAACTAGCATGCAGAAACAAAAAAAGGTTTTTTTCGCAGTGCCTCAAGCATCACGCCGCTCCAGGCTCATTTTGTAGGGCTTCATCATGCTACCAATCACTAACTTTGGCAGCATCGCTCCATCTAACTACTGCATTTGTACTTCACCTCCTGAAGTAATGGAATTGATGAGATATCGTCCTAAACAATGCATCTGTAACTTACCTGGATGTTTCCTAAAATTATTGTCATACATCAGGACCAAGTCTTCTTGTTGAAATTGTTTTTGCTTAATGTGTTGATCATGCCTAGCCTTTTGTCGATCCTTCTCAACGAGTTGATGAAAACCTACGACAAAATGGTCTTCCTCGAGCTGCACCAGCTGCACTAAGCATTCTTCTAGTGCTGCCTCAGCATCCATGCCTTTTCTTGTTGCTATGCACAAACTTGGAACAATGTACTCCATAGGCATGACTGCATATTTCCCATACACCAATTTGAACGGTGTATGTCCTGTCAATCTTTTGGGTGGTTCAATATGCCCACAAGAATGATGGAATCTTTAAATCCCAGTCATCATGGTTTGCATTGTATACCTTTGTGAGCGCATGCTCCAACACCTTGTTGAATGCCTCCACTGTCTTGTTTGCTTGTGGATGAGATGGGGTACTCTTCTTATGTTGTATTTGAATCTCTTATGTCAATGTGTTGACTATGCGATTGATGAAGTGATTCCCCATGTTGCTCATCAATATCCTTGGGCACCCAAACCGAGTGACAATGTTGTTAAACATGAACCTCATTGTTGTCACAGCGGTACAATCTACAACATGTGCAACCTCCACCCATCTTTTCAAATAGTATGTTGTTGTAATAATGTACCATGCATCAGTACTCTTCCCAAGTGGGTTGATTGATCCCACAAAGTCCACAACCCATTTATCAAATGGCTGCAATGTCACCTGAGGTGCCAATGGCATCTCATCCCTTCTTGATGGTTTCCTAGTTTTTTTACAGATGCCACAAGTCCGTGCATAGTTTTTTGCGTCACCATGTAGAGTGGGCCACCAAAGCCCTGCATGGAGCACCTTCCTGGAAGTAGAGCGACCTCCATAGTGTCCACCGGTAATTCCTGCATGTTCCTCTGCCAATATCTTCCCTTGTTCATGTGATAGGACACATCGTCGTAAGATATCATCTAGTCCTAGTTTATAGAGTTTTCCAGTGATCAGGTAGAAATCCATGGTCTTAACAACCAACTGCTCATTATGACTTATAGTAAGATCTTTTGTTGTTGTTCCCTTCACCAAAAAATGAATTATTTGTTCGTAATAGTTATCAACCATTTCAACTATGAATAGTTGCACATCTGGAAGCCCATCTTCAATGTTTGTTAGTCCTTCACTCGTCTCAATTCGAGATAAATGATCTGGGCCAGCATTCAAGTGACCTGGCTTCACAATTATCTCAAAATCAAACTCCTAAAAAAGAAGTATCCAGCGGCATATATTCCCCCCCAACGCAGGCTTATTGACCAGGTATTTCAATGCAGAATGGTCTATAAACATCTTGAAATGACCGCCCAATAGGTAATGTCAAAAATTTTGTGGTGTATATACCATCGCTAGACCTTCCCTCTCTATGGTATTATAATTCTTCTTCGTGGATGATAGCTTTCAAATAGCAAAATCAATAAGGTGATCAAGATCTCCTTCCCCTGATTGTGCCAACACCACACCCATCGCAATGGATCGAATGCATCCACATGGACATGGAACTCCTTATTCCAATCAGGAAAAACTAATATTGGTGTGGACTCCATCTTCGCCTTTAGTGTCTCAAAACTATCCTGACACTCCTGACTCCATACAAATACCGCATCCTTCTTGAGCAACCTCTCCATAGGAGTTGTGATCGTGGAATAACCACATATGAACTTGCGGTAGTATATTTTTTTCCCCAATGTCTCTCTAATTTGTTTCACATTTGTTGGCAGTGGAAATCTCAAATCAGTGCAATATTTGTGGGTCCAACAAACAATCCTTTCTTGCAAAGAATGTGTCCTAACAGCATCCTAAAAGGTGCACAGAAAATAAACTTCTTCAAGTTCGGTGCGATCTGATGCTGTCGATAATGCTCCAACATCAGTAGTAGGTTTTCCAGATGGGCCCTGGTCAATCCATAAACTATCCAGTCATCCATATAAACTTGCAGACACTTCTAAATAAAATCCTTGAATGTGGCGCCAACAACCCGGTAGAATTTCACAGGCGCATTCTTCACCCCAAATGGCATCACAATGTACTGAAAACAACCCCATTCGGTAAGGAATGTTGTCTTATGGTGATCCTCTTTTGCGATCCTAATTTGGTGATAGCCAGAAAATCCATCCATGAAGGAATACATTTCTTGATATCCCACTCCTTATGTCACCTCATCAATGAATGGTGTCGGAAATGGATCATGCACACATGCATCATTCAATTTTCTAAGGTCGAAACAAATTCTAACCTCACTTGTCTTATTATCTTGAACTACCATAGGATGGATCTATTTTGATTCTTCAACTGGTTCAATTATTCCATCATCTATCATTTTGTCGAGCTCAGCTTTGTACCTCTCCTTGTATCATGGATTCAAGCAATACGGTCATTTCTTTACTGGTTTTGCATTAAGATTTAATGGGATATTCATCTCTCCTAAATCTCCCAGTATTCCCTTCATCTCAAAAAAAATCATAGGAAATAAATCTTGGAATTCATGCAACATATCCATGATCTTTGTCATGGTCTCTTCGTCCCAACAGAACTTGACTTTCCCCACTTCACCTACCACACTATCTATACAGGTAAGGGTTTTTTTAAGAAGTTTCGCTACTGTTGATTTCATAATTGAACGAATCAGTAATATATAACTGTATTTTTGTTTGAAAAAAAATGTTGACAGAGGAGGGATAATGGTTCTTCGGAGGAGCCGACCCCTAGCCCTCTCTGCCATTTCTCCAAGCTAAGCATTGTCCCAAATTTTAATTTTCTACTTTATTTGATTTCACGCAATATAAATATTTCCTTATTGTGATGAACAATGTGTAGGTTTAGGCATTGGACAGGGAGGCAACAAGGTCATCTCCTCCTAGATCACGTTTCCAAACGCCCAGGTAAAGTGTGTGACTCATCCTTGGTTAAAAATATGTTTTTTCCCTATTAATATTTTTGGCCCATACTGACCCATCCATGTCATGGTTGCAAGTCATGCTAAGCAAGAACTGCGAGGGTTTCCAATGGTAGCCACAATGTTTAAAAGCTAAGTGTTTCAATTTAAAAGCATAAGAGTTTTTCTAAAACCCCAAAATAGTAAGATGATCTCCTAACAACAGTAACCTCTTTCTTCCTTGCCCCAGTGTCTTTCTCTTCCTCAGCTATGCGCTACAACTGGGTGTGGATGAGTGTGTGATAAATAAAGAGGCTAGCTCTCTATTTATACTAATTCTTGACTTGACTAAACCCTACTAGGGCCGATCTCTCTAGGAGAGTCTAATAACCCTAGTTCCCCAGAACTACGGGGACTTTAACCCTTAGACAATAGGAGGGTTACCCACCTTGACTTGACATGACTTGTTTACATTATAGAAACTTCTGATAGGAACATTGGGGCATGACATGACTCAATTACATTACAAATACATCCTGAAATAAACATCAGGTTACAATACATAAGAAATACAAGTGAATACATTTCGAAGTTACAATTACTTCAACACTCCCTCTTAACTAGGAAGGTATTCTCTCGACACAATTTAACAGCACAATTCTTCTTCTCTGTATCATCTAGGTCATCGTCAAGCTCTCGTCATCTTCATCTTCAAGTCATCTTCATCTTCAAATCCTCTTCATCTTCAATTCATATTCATCTTCAAGTCATCTTTCATTATCGGATCTGGATCATCACTCGATCTGGATCATCATCACTCAATTTGGATGATCACTCGATCTGGATCATCATTGCTGAGTCATCATCACTAGATCTAGATCCTCACTCGATCTGGATCAATATCACAGGTGCTATCTCATGATTCTTCTTGTCACAGGAAGTTCTACAAAGCTAGCCCTTTTTCATGCTGGTTGTAGGCCTAGCCTCCATGTAGGTCTTTCTCAGCACTTATATCTGACCCTAAGTTAGAATGGCTCGTCCAGCACTTACATCTGACCTTGACTCATTAGAAAGGCACGCCCAACACTCACATCTGACCATGAGAGGAACTTAATCCCCTCACCATGTCAAAATGGCCTAGCCCTTACATCTGACCATGGAAGGAACCTCATCCTCTCCCATGTCAGAATGGCCTAGCCCTTACATCTGACATACTCATCAGAATGGCCCAGCACTTATATCTAACCTACTCACTGGAATGGCCCAGCACTTATATATAACCTACTCGTTAGAATGGCCCAGCACTTATATCTGCCCTACTCATCAGAATGGCATGCACTCACATCTGATCTTCTAGGAACCAATCCTACAATCACATCAGAATGGCCCCTAGTCCCAGACTGAGCTACCTGGTAACTAACCAAGTGCCTCCATTCTCCCAGAGAACAGCATCAGCCCTTATATCTGATCAAGTGGAAACCAATCCCTCAATCACATCATAATGGCCATGCACTCACATCTGATCATGTAAGACTACATCTTATAGTCATTTCATAAAGGCCCTCGGTCCTAGACCAAGTATTCCTGGTAACTGACCAAGCAGCTCCATTCCAAGAATGGCAACAACCCTTACATTTGATCATGTAGGAACCAATCCTACAGTCATATCAGAATGGCTCAGCACTCATATCTGACATGGAAGGAACCAATCCTCTCACCATGGAAGAATGGCTCAACCCTTACATCTGACCATGGAAGGAACTTAATCCTCTCACCATGTCAGAATGGCTTTGGGTCTCATCATTTCCCCTTGGAGGAAACCTCGACCTGAAGAACACCAAGCTTCTCCCTGAAGTACTCAAACTTCACCCTAGCCAATGGCTTCGTCAACACATCAGCTATATGTTCCTCCGTCGCAACATACTGGAGCTTCACTGCTCCTCTCTGCACCATATCCCTGATATAGTGATACTTGATCTCGATATGCTTCAACTTGTCATGGAACATTGGATTCTCTGACAACTTCACACAACTCTGGTTGTCACAATATATACAAGTAACATCCAACTGGAGATCAAATAAATCAAACAGTAGCTTCCTCAGCCATATTGCCTCACAACTAGCTGAACAAGCTGCGACATACTCTGCTTCAGCTTTACTCATGCCACACAGGATTGATTCCTACTAAACCAAGAGATCACAGCTGATCCCATACTGAAGCAACACCCTGAAGTGCTCTTCCTATCAATGGCACTGCCTACCCAATCTGAATCAACATAACCCTCTAGGTTAATCTTCTGACTCACCTCGTACTTGACCCCATAATGTATTGTACCCCTCAGGTACCTCAGAATATGCTTTGCAGCAATCAAGTGAACATGTCTCAGATCTGTCAGGAACTGGCTCAAGGTGTTCATAGAAAAGCAAATGTCTAGTCTTGTGTTCGTCAGATACATCAAGGACCCAATCATCTGACCATACATCGTAGCATCAATAACTTCTGATGAAGCATCACTCAATAGCTTCAGGTTTGATACCATAGGTGTGGCCATAGCCTTGCAGTCCATCATTCCAAACCTCTTCGGGATCTCTACTGCATACTTCCCTTGTTCGAGGGATATTCCATCCGCATTCACTGCCACACCTCCATGCCTAGAAAATAGGACATCATTCCCAAGTCCTTCATTTCTAACTCAGCAGCAAGCTTTCTCTTCGTATCAGCAATCAACCCATCCATACCTGTTACAAACAGATCATCTACATATAGTAGGAGCATCACTGGGTTGCCATCTTCAACCTTGTAGTAAAGGTTGGAATCTGCTTTACTTTTGGTAAAGTCCAAACTGGATAGAAAGCTGTCAATTCTATTGTACCATGTCATGGGTGCCTGTTTCAAACCGTACAGGGCTTTCTTCAATCTACATACATGAGACTCCCTGTCATGTGTCTCAAAACCAAGTGGTTGTTCTACATACACTTCCTCTTCTACTACACCATTCAAGAAAGCAGTCTTGACATCCATCTGGTGTATCCTCCATTTCATCACTGTAGCCAGAGAAAGTACTGATCTGATGGAAGTGTATCTGCATACGGGTGCAAAGGTTTCTTCATAATCTATTCCTTCTTTCTAGGAGAAACCACAAGCCACGAATCTTGCTTTATGTTTTTCTATGCTACTATCTGCAGCATGCTTGATTTTGTACATCCATTTGGAAGTTACAACTGACTTCCCTTCTTGTCTTGGGAAAACATCCCAAACATCATTTTTCATGATCGATTGATACTCTTCAATCATAGCATCCTTCCATTCTTTCTGTTCTATCGCTTATTCATAATTGGAAGGTTCTTTATCGATGAAATCACATAGTAATGCTACATGTCCGAAGCAGGATCTGGTCCTCTTTCTTTCTATGTGATTCTCTTATGGAGCCCCATATCTTTCCGCACCTTGGATAGCTTCTCGTATCCAAGCAGGTTTCCTCTTGTGAGGATTCTTCTCCTGAGGTGGATCTATAGGTCTTTGTGGTTCTTCAAATTCTCGATCTTCTTCTTGAGTTTCTTCATTCATGGTTGTGTCATGAATTATGGGTGCTTCTGCTTCTTCAGGTTCTTCTGTAGGTTTCTTTCTGGATTTGTTGTAAGTTGTATCTTCATCAAATGTCACATCCCTACTGATGTCAATCTTCTTGAATCCTGGGAAATATATTCTGTAAGCCTTCGAGCTTTCAGAGTATCCCACAAATATACCCTTCTTTCCTAAAGGATCTAGTTTTTTTCTCTTTTCTTTTGGAATGTGAATGTACACAGGACAGCCGAATATTCTGAGATGGCTGACTTCTGGTTTCTTACCAGAGAAGAATTCTTCAGGAGTCTTGTTCTCAAGTACTCTGTGTGGAGTACGGTTCTGTACATACACTGTTGTTCTGGAAGCTTCTGCCCAAAGATGGATAGGAAGATCTTGATCATGAAGCATAGCTCTTGCAACTTCCATGATAGTTTTGTTCTTCCATTCTACAATCCCATTCTACTGTGGATTATAAGGAGTGGACAACTCCCTCTTAATCCCTGAGTCTTTGCATAACTCTTTGAATTCATTCGATGTGAATTCTCCACCATTATCTGATCTAAAGGTCTTAATCTTCTTTTCAGTGCGATCAAGGCTTTGAATTCCTTGAACTTGTTGAATACTTCATCTTTGTTCTTCATGAAGTAAATCCATGTCTTCCTAGAAAAATCATCAATAAAAGAAACATAATATACATATCCACTTAGAGAAATTGATGACATTGGACCGCATACATCAGAGTGGATGATTTCCAAGATTCTTTTTGCCTTGCTCTTACTACTTGGAAATTTCTTCTTTGTATTCTTTCCTTTCGCACATCCTTTGCAGACCCCATCATGTTTTGCTTGAATTTCTGGAAGACCTTCAACAGCTCTGCTTGAAAGTGGTAGTGCTCTGTAATGCACATGTGCAAGCCTTCTATGCCAAAGCTCATTTGGCTCTACTATGTCATGGACCAAGGCTTGTTCTAGATGTCCCTTTAATTTGTACAATCCTCCTTCTTGTTCTCCAATCACTACTGCATCATCGATAGTCTTTCCTTTTGGCCACATGATGACTTGACCATCTATAAATGCAACCCTCATTCCTTTTGCATCTATAGTAGATATGGAGAGAAGGTTCTTCTTTAGTCCTGGTACAAACAATACTTCTTTCATTGTCATAGACTTTCCAGATTCTAGCTTATAGGAGGATTCCCCACAACCTTTTATTGGATATTGGTAGTCATCTCCGAGCTTCACCTTGTGAGGTGATTCATGTTCTGATAGTCTCGCAAAGGATTCCTTGAATCCCATCATATACTTGGAGGCCCCACTATCTATAAGCCAATCATTGCTTCCATGTGTGATATTTCCTGTGAGAGCAGAAATCAAAACATATTCTTCATCACTTGAAGAATCTTCACTTTCATATTTGGTCTTCTTTGTGGAAGGTCCATCATCCTCTGCAGCATGAGCATGATGTATTCTCTTGTTGTTTTTCTTCTTGTGAGAGTTCCTTTTGCTTTTAGGAAAATCTCTTGCAAAGTGTCCTATTTCATCACAAGTATAACATCTGAGTTGAGATTTCTTGTGAGAAGAGTGCTTACCTTTAGAATGATGATGATGATGATGGTCTCTTCTGGGTTTCTTGGATTGAACTGTGAGAGCTTGATCTTCACTTCCCATCTTCTCTTCTTGAGCTGCTATCCGAGCTTCTTCTTGTGAACATTCTTCCCAAAGTCTGTTGAACTTGACTAACTTCTTTCTGGCACAAATCCCTTGAATGAAAGAGTCCCATGTCCTAGGGAGACCATTCAAGGTGGTCATTACAATCTCTGAATTTTCCACTTCTTCATCTACTACTTCCAGCTGTTCCTTGATCTTAGAAACTCTAGTGAAGTAAGACTGGATGTTCTCTGCATTCTGAATCTTCACATTCTTCAGTTGGTTTCTCAAAGTCATCTTCCGGTTTATGTTCTTCCCTTCAAACAATTTTGTTAGGGCATCAAACATAGCTTTAGGTGTCTTCAGGGAGGACACTTGTGGTATGAGGTGATCCTTGATTGAATCAGCAATAATCCTCTTTTCCATAACCAACTTATTTTTGTGTAAGTCCTTAGCCTCATCTCCCTCTGGAACTGGAACCTCCTCATTGATATAGGAGTCCAACTCATTTTCTTCCAGGACTAGGGATATCCTATACTTCCAGGCTCGGAAGTTATCAGATCCCTCAAACTTTTCATCAAGATTGGTATGATGAGACATATTTAACTGAGAACCTCAAATGGATATACAAAATATTTAGATCTTACCAGGTAAAGATGTCGGATATGGATTTGGAGCTGAAATCCTGCAGTGGTGGTTCAAGAGCAAATTAGGGTTTTGCTTTTCCAGAGTTCTGTCCAACCAAATGCTTTGAATTTTATCCCTAACTTCGATTTTGGGAAGGAGATCAATCCAGGCCTGGGCTCACTGAAAAATTCCTCTTCTATGAAAATCCCTAATTTCTGGTAGTAGTGTCAGGTCCAAAACTGAAAAACCTCAGAATTGGATTTTGTTTCGACAGAAAGATGCGCCCAATGGAGGAGAGGTATTCCACCCTAATTTTGCTGAAAATCTATGGAGAGAGATCCAAAAAATAGGAATCCCTAGTTCCCGTAGCTACATAGTGTCTTCTTCTCAGGTTAGCTCTGATACCATGTTAGATTTTTAACATTAAGCTAGAATAACATTAGGATTTTTAACCGAGAGAACAATAAGCACAGCAATCAAACATAAGAGACAATGAACACAGTGTTTTTCCTCGGAGAAACCATAAATGGAGGAAAACCTCGCAACTTCCTCAGAGATAGAATCAGCACCAAATTTTAAACCCCAAAATAGTAATATGATCTCCCGACAGCAGTAACCTCTTTCTTCCTTGCCCCAGTGTCTTTCTCTTCCTCAGCTATGCGCTACAACTGAGTGTGGATGAGTGTGTGATAAATAGAGAGGCTAGCTCTATATTTATACTAATTCCCAACTTGACTAAACCCTACTAGGGCCGACCTCTATAGGAGAGTCTAATAACCCTAGTGCCCCAAAACTACGGGGACTTTAACCCTTAGACAATAGGAGGGTTACCCAGCTTGACTTGACATGACTTGTTTACATTATAGAAACTCCTGATAGTAACATCGAGGCCTGACATGACTCAAGTACATTACAAATAAGTCCTGCAATAAACATCATGTTACAATACATAAGAAATACAAGTGAATACATTCCGAAGTTACAATTACATCAACAGAAGCCATCGACAATGGTCTTACAGCCACTCTTTATATATATATACAAAGGATGTCGGCCTTCGGCTGTTTAATTTCAATGATTGTCGTTTCCTTATCTCTATATATATTTGTATGTTGTTTGTTTCAAACCATCCGGCTGCCATCGTTGTTGGTCTTACGGCCATGACTAAAACTACTTTTTTTTACATTTGTAATTGTTGTGATCATGTGATGAACATGATGGTTATATGTGAATACTCTATTGAGGCTTTGCCTCTGCGTAGATTGGGGTAGCCATGATGTGGACTTATGGCCCTATCTTTCCTTTGTTTTATTAAATTAAAATAATATGACCCTTAGAGTCTGTAATTTCTTATGCGGTGGTTAAAAAACTTTGTTTAAGACTCGGCTATCCACGATATCCTTGGGTCTGTTGGGAAAACGAGACTTGCTTCGTAACTGGGCTTTTGATGTCGTAAAAATATAGTTGTAACAACTAGCACACCTGTCGGTGGAAGTATTAGATTTGATTTTATTTGATTTTAACATCTTTCGCATGCTTTGTGGACAAAATAATGCTAATTAGGATCTTCAATTCGTATGTGTTTTTTTCGCAAAATCTAGAACAAATTGTCTAATTGATTTTATAGTTGAATTACTATAAATCTGTGATTTATATAGTCTCTTAGTTGGATTACTGTAGATCTTTGATTTAAACTGTATCTTAGATACTTTGAATCCTTGAAATGGAAAATAAAAACCTATAGACCCTCGATCTAGTAGTGTTATTTACTGAAAACTACCTGCTTCTAAATCCATAATTGATCTTGCTTATACTTTCATGATTAGTTTATGAAATCATTATTCTGCTAGAATATTTTAATTGGAATCCTATAGTTTGTATAATGTTAATGTTATTAAAGTGAAATCCTTTTGTATATATTAAATGATACATATATATAATATAAATAAAAAGGATTATATCCTAATACTTTCATTTGTGTAATAATTTGGATGATACTCTATCTGTATACACTTATAAATTTTTATGGAATCCTTACTGTGGTTTAAATATGATAAAAATAAATGAATTCTATCATGATTAGAGATTCAGTCTACATTTAGTTTCATAAACATAGACTAAGGAATATTTTGGAATTAATCGATACAAACATGAAATAGAGGTTCAATTTAGAAATACACAATACCAATTAGAAATATATGATTCCTCTTCTTTTATGTGCAAAATTCAATTTTCAACTGAAACTAGAAATTCTCAATCCAAGTATACATGTTTTAATCCTAGAATTCCCTAGCTCATACTTAACATTTAATCATGGAATCATTAGACTAACTGATATAGACTAGGTCCTACATTAATCTTATTTATATCTATAATTTAAAAACATAAATTATGAACCTGGCACCAATGTTGGGAAAACAAAGTGGAGAAGTTGTTCCTCCCAACAAACTCTAAGAGAAGCCAAGTTACTTGCTCTAGAACCCCCAAGACTGTTCGCTGAACCATAAGAGAAAAATCCTTCAATGCACCATCTCTTGCATTCACATATTCAATCATCGTCCAATGTTATCCTCCTGATGCTCATGGACATACTAATATATAGTATTTTTCCCAAGACTTAGTCATTTATGAGTCTCCTACTCTTTAGCACTCAACTAGGAGTTGTGACCTGATTTTTGGGGATGATGCCTCCTGCATATTGAGTTCTCACTCAATGGCTTCAGCCACATGTCTTTTCCTCTTATGGGTCAGCAAACACTCTTTAACATCTATATCCACTTTTGTCCCTCTTCAGCATATTTTATTAAATAAAAATGTTTTATTCTTGACTTTTCTGTCAAAAAAATAATAAAATAATAAAAATAATAGTTAAAGTATTTTTCAACAGAAATAATAATAAATTATTAATTCATTGTGTATTACAGACACCTCCCCTTAAAGGATAACATCATCCTTGGTTTTATAACAATTATGTTTTATTCCTCCATGTCATCTTCTTGGAATAAGTCTGGATATGCCTCCTGCATATTACTTTCCAACTCCCAAGTAGCTTCTTCTGGACTGAGGTTATTCCATTTTACCTTGACTTGTCTGATGGTACAGTTCTGGAGTAAAAGTTATCTCATGTTGAGAATGTGCTCCAGACCCACTTGGAACTCTCCTTTGGGTTCCACCTAGGTTACATTCCAATCAATCACATGAGAAACATCATGAACATGTCTTTCTAGAATATAAACGTGAAACACATTATGCACTTTAATATTGGGTGGTAGGGCTAACTGGTATGCAACTGGCCCTACTTTAGCTAAAATTTCAAATGCCCCACAATACTTGAGTGCCAATTTTGAATACTTTCCCAATATCAAGGAAATTTTCTTGGGATTTACCTTTATATACACATGATCGCCCACTTGGAACTCTCTAAGAGTTCTTTTTAAATCAACATAAATTTTCTTCCTTTCTTGGGAAGCCTTCAAGTTTTGTTGTACATGTTTCACGATTAGTTCCATATCTTTTAATAAATCAGTCCTAACATTAATCTATCAACTGTACTGCTCCATGAGATTGGAGTATTACACTTGCGTCCATATAATATTTCAAAAAGACTCATACCTGTAGAAACTTGAAAATTATTATTATAGGAAAATTCTACTAAGCGTAGGTAGTCTTCCCACTTTCTTAGTTTGTCCATGGCATACATACCTAGCATTTCTTCTAATATTTTATTTACTCTTTTAGTCTACCCATCTATTTGTGGATGGTATGCAGTGCTAAAATTGAACTATGTTCCTAAACCTTTAAACAAAGATCTCCAGAAGTTACCTGTAAATTTTGCGTCTCTATCTGAGACTATCACTTTCGGTACACCATGTAACATGAACATTTCCTTCATGAAGATATCTGTAATGTTAACAACTTTATAGGTATATTTAATAGGAATAAAATGAGCATCCTTACTTAATTTATCGACAACGACCATGATTGAATCATGTTGTCGGAAATTCTTGGGTAGGCCTGTTATAAAATTCATACTAATTGTCTCCAACTTCCATTCTGGAATGGGTAGTGGTCGCAACAATCCTGTTGAATGTTGATGTTCTGCTTTAACTTGTTGACATTATAAACAGTGAGCTAATTATTCTGCCATTTCTTTCTTCATGTTTGGCCAAAAGAAATCTTTTCTGATCATGGTAATCATTTTCTGGTATCTAGGATGCCCTGAATATGGTTGTTTATGGAGCTCATTCATAATTGTAAGTTTAATTTCTGCTATGTTTGGTATGTACAACCAGTTTTTATGCAGCAACAGTCCTTGTTTATTTAGGCTGAAATCTATTGTTACTTGATTTTGTTTATTTTTAGCAGTATTTTCTTTTAAAATCTAATATTCCTTATCAAAATTTTCAATGCTTAGGATCTAATTTTCCAAATCATATTAATAATTGTTGCTTGCAAACAGTAAATTTGCATGACGAATTAGAGCATCTGCCACCTTGTTTTCTTTCACTTTTATGTGTTTGATCTCAAAAATCATATTCACTTAAAAAGGACAGCCATCTTTCTTGTCTTGCATTTAAATTTTGTTCATCAAATAAATATTTAAGACTTATGTTATCTGACATAAGCAGGAATTTCCTTCCAATTAGGTAATCGCCACATTTTTAAGGCATGAATTATGGCAAAAAGTTCTAAATCATGTGTCACATAGTTCTTATCATGCTCTTTTAATTTCCTAGATTCATATGCCACGACATACTTTTATTGTATTAAAACTCTTCATAGCCCTTCCTTCCAAGCATCGGTACATACGAAAAAGTCCTTAAATGGATCAACAAACTTTAGGATCGGGGCGGTAGTTAGTATATGTTTTAGTTTGTTAAAGCTTTCCATGCATTTTTCAGTCCATTTAAACTTTTTACCTTTATTCTGTAATGAATTCATGGGGTAGTAAGTCTTAGAAAATTCTTCAATGAACTTCCGATAGTATCCGTTAATCCCCATAAATGATCTGATGTCGGTTACGTTTTTAGGAACCAGTCATTTAGTGATGGCATTTTTTTCAGGATCGACAGAGATTCCATCCTTGGGCATTGTGTGTCCAAGGTATTGAATCCTATCTTTAAAGAACTCACATTTACTGAACTTTGTGTAAAGTTGTTGTTCTCTTAGTACTTGCATAATTATCTTTAAATGTTCCTTATGTTCTTTTTCATTCTTAGAGTAGATTAGAATCTTGTCAATGAAGACAACCACAAACATATCCAGGTATTTACCTAGGATGTTGTTCATTAAACACATGAATGTAGCAGGTGCGTATGTCAACCCAAAAGGAATTACGACAAACTCGTAGTGATCATAACGGATCATGAATGCCATTTTAAATATATCCTCATATTTTATTCGTACTTGATGATAACCAGGCCTTAAGTCTATCTTTGAAAATATAGTTGCTCCACTGAATCGATTGAATATATCATCTATCCGAGGTAGCGGGTATCGGTTATCAATAGTCATTTTATCTAACTAACAGTAGTCTATACATAATCTTAAGGTTTCGTCCTTCTTTTTCACAAATAAGATCGGTGCTCCCCAGGGGAAGACACTAGGTTGAATACACTTTTTATCAATTAACTCTTGTAGGTGAGATTTGAGTTCTATAAGTTCTATCATGTTCATTTGGTAAGGATATTTCAATGCTAGTATCGTTTTGGGTATCAGATCAATCGTAAATTCAATGTCTCTTTTCAGAGGAAGTCCGGGGACTTCTTTCGAATATATTTCTTCAAACTCCTTCAAGACCGGTATGTCTTCTAGTTTAATTGTATTGTTGTTTTCATTATCATTCATTATATAGACAAAAAAACACTTTACATCCTTTTCTTACTGATCTTTTCACTTGTAACGTGGATATTTTTTTATTGTAACCTTCATAGGAGTCCCTTTTACTTTACAGTGTTTCCATTATCATCAGTATATGTAAAGGTTTTGTCAAAACAGTTTAACACTAATTTATGTTTTTCTAGCCAATCCATTCCTATTAACAGGTCATAGAAACCTAAAGGACGAATATTTAAATCATCATGCCAATCCATTCATCATCAATTTACAATTCTTAACTATACTAGTGAATTTGAGTTTTGTACCGGTGGCTAATTGTACCAACCACGACTTATCAAACTTTTCCGGTACTAATTTACATAATTCAACTATTCTAGGTGCTATATAAATCAATCTTGCACTTGGATCAATTAAAATAGAAATAGGTTTATTGTTTGTCATACCTTGGATTTCAACCATATAGGTCTGATGATCTTCTTGCCGATTTTCCAATACAACGCACATTTTGGGTTTGCTCCTTGCCATGTCCCCAACTGTAATTTGTTCTTGGATGGAATGAACATTAAAATTATTCTTTCTTACTAGGAATTCCTTAAAGTAATGTCGCCCTCCACACTCCCAACATTTTAAGGGTTCTTTTTGTGTTGGGTTCTTGTTAAGAACAGTAGGAGGTTCTTTTACTGCAAAATTCTGTGGTTTAAAAAGTTTATAGTTATTACCCTGATACCCCCTATAGTTATTCCATTTATTTTTGTGGAATTTATTCTGTTTCTTTCTTGGATCAAAATTATATGGCCTTTTACTCTTCCAAGTTGGTACATTTTTCTTTTTGTTCTTGTTTTGGTCGTAACAAAAGTTTTCCTTTATCATCGCCTCTTCTAGAGTCTTTGGATTATCATACTCAATACATTATTTGAACATGATAGGAAAACAACTAAGAAAATGTTGTATTTTAGGTTTTTCATCAATTGTGTAAGGAATGAACAAATCAGACTTAGAAACTTACTGTAGAGTTCCTTCATAGTCATGGCTCCTAGCCTTAATTCATAAAAGTCTTTGGCCTTTTCTTCATAATATTGTTCTAATAAGTATTTTGTTTTAAAAATATTTTCAAATGTTTTCCAACTTACATATCTTTCTTTTATCCCCTTGACATTATTTATATCCTGCTACCATATATATGCCTTCCCAGTCATATTATAGATGGTCATTTTAGCTTTTAATTCATCGGAGTAGTTGTGTATTTGGAAATACTTTTTCATTCTTGATAACCAGGATTTCGCCTCTTAGCCTTTCTCAATTTACTCATTAAACATTGGTGGTTTACTTTTCTTAAAATCCCTAGAGATTTCCTCGTAGAGTCTGTATTTATTTTTCCTTTTGTCATCATCACTGATTTTGCTTGACTCTTGTTGTGTTCTTGAGTGATGTTTAACTGAATCTCCACTCGAAGTTTCGGGTTTATGGCTGGAAAATTTCAGCTTCCTTCCCTTACGTTTGTAAGGTGCAATTTTTGGTAGTTCTTGCTCAGATTCTTATTTTTTTCTTTTTCATCATTATATATCTTAGCTAACATGATAACATTTATTTCCTCCTGAGCCTTTAGAATTCGTTTATTATCTTCTTTAACTTTTCTTAATTTTGATCTGAGTTCTTATGCGGTTCTTCTTAGTTCTGATTTATTATCTTGAATGTCATTTAAGTCTACCCAAATTTCCCCATCCCTTAAATTTCCCTCTTCACGATTTAAAGGATTTTATGGGTGACGTTCTTCTTCTGCAAACATCTCTCCATCTGCCATGTTTTCCTCCAGAATACAGTTATCCTTCTCTTTCTGTTTTGTAAGAGAATTTAAACCATGAAAATAAAATAAACATTAGTTTCTCTAGTTTCCTTATCAGTGTAAATTGTTGAGTCGATTCAATCCTAATGCTGTGACCATGGTCTGATACCATTATGTAACACACCTAAAAATCGTAAAAAAAAAATTTGCATGTGTTACTTCCACATTTACTTAGCAGATTTTCTATGGTTTATTTATGCAATTTTTAATATCTTTATCATGTTTGGTTATGAAAGGTTTTGTTGAAAGGTGACAGTAGCTATCTCATCCCAGAAACTCTAGTCATGTCTACGCAGGTGATGTATTTTGTTTACACCTGGTCTTTTTTATTTTACTTTTTATACTAGGCTAAAACTAGCCTAAGGCGTGGGGAGACTGTCCATGGTATTGACCCCATCCAGTAAGTTGTGATGTAAATTAAAGGCCTTAGCCTTACCATAGTATGTGTTATGGTGTGTGGTGATATCCCCTTAAGCGTAATGTGCTTAGGGTTTGTAAAGCATATGGTTCCTCCATATGGTGACTTCTTGTTATATGAATAAAATGTGAGGTTTTTAAGACATAATACTTCGCATGAGACTACATGGTTTGGCCTGTGATCCACTTTTTTTAATGTCCTTGATGGTTATGGTTTATATACCATGTAATATGGTTATACCTTAGTTTGAAAAGTGTTAAAGGTTCCATACTATAACAAAAATGGTTGCATTGAAATTCGATGACCTTGGAATATTATAATACTATGGTGGTAATAAATTTCGATGATCTTGGTATAATATATCACTATGGTTATAAAGTATAAAGGGTGTGCTTCTTCGCATAATGCATGATGAAATTACATGCCACGGTTCCAAAACCTACAATGTCTCTTGGCAATGGTCGCAATCCAAAGTTGATTGCAATGATTGTGTTGTTGATGGTTATTGCGTTGTTCATGGTTAAATTCGGCATATTTAAATCATGACCTAGAAGAGATTTGATAGAATACAGGTCCTTTTACTCGACTATGTGGTTCTCCCTCCACCATCCATCAGTATAGATGGGAAATAGGGTTTCAGACCGTGGTATAATGTGCCTATTTTGTCTCTGGAGCCTCATTTGCATGAATGTTTGGTGACAAAAATGCAGAGTCGATCTCTGCTCATGGTGAAAGTGTACAAGTGGTTCTTACTTCTTTATGTAGTCAGCATGAGCCAAAGGGCTCTTCCCCGACTACGGTGGAAGTACGAGTTGTTTAGATATTTTGCATAGCCAGCAAGGTCGTCGAGCTTTGATTTTTTTGTTGAGTATCGGTCTTGGTTTTGGGAGAAGTTTAACAATAATTGTTTTTGTCCTTATCGAGGTATTACTTGGACTTATTTTACTTCCATGGAAGACTGTAGAGCTGAACTTGACTTGCCCCACTTCTCCTTCCGCACTTTCTATATAGGTAAGGGTTTTATTTATTTTCTTAAAAGAAGTTTTGCTACTGTTGATTTCATAAAGGAACGATTCAGTAATATCTAACAGTATTATTATTTTTTAAAAATGCAGAGATAAGGGTTCTCTGTAGGAGCTGACACCTGGACCTCTCTGTCATTTTGTCAAGGTAAGCGTTGTCCCAAAATTTAAGTTTTCTACTTGATTTAATTTCACAGAATATAAATATTTTCTGACTGTGATGAACAATGTGCATGTTAAGGCGTTGGAGAGGGAGATGACAAGGTCACCTCCTCCCAAGACCGTGTTTCCAAATGCCCAAGTAAAGTATGCGACTCATCCCTAGTTAAAACTCTGTTTTTTTTTCCTTATTAATATTTTTGGCCCATACTGACCCATCGATGTTATAGTTGCAGGTCATGCTAGGAAGGAGTCATCAGGGTTTCCAATGGCAGTCTCATCGTTTAAAAGCTAAGTGTACCAGTTTAAAAGCATAAGAGTTTTTGTAAAACCCTTATTGGGTTTGTTTCACGTCGGCTCTTTAGCGAATGTTACGGAACTATAATGTAATCTTTTATAAAAGTACCTTGGCAGGGTTTTGGGTGCCATTGTTTCATCTTATTCCCATATTGTTTAATGTTGGGGTTTAAAATTACTTTGGAATCCATCATCAATTGTTGCTACAAAAAATGCACCTCCTGCGGATAGGAGTTGTTCCTATAGTCTGAATGGTTCAGATCTAGAACAAATAGTACACAACATAATTGGAAGAATTTCCCTAGAATGGGTGGAGATCTGGAATACGTGTCTTTGATGGAATAGTGTAGTTGTTTCCTGCAATGCTAGCTCTTCACTAATGTACATGCATGATCACATGAAACCAACAAACAAGATCAAAAAGCACCAAAAAATGTTCCACTATTCTATATTAGTGACTAAGGAATCTAATAATAAAATACATGATATTAACACAATATACTTTATGGGAATGGAACTAATTTTACATTAAAAGATGAGAATAATTTTACAACCTTTTGCCTTAGTGTCAATAAGCTCCTTCACAAAGCCAATATATTGTCCCCGATACCTCCAACTTGCTCCTCCTATGCTCACCCTACTGATTTAGGCCAGAATTTCAATGCAACAGTGTAACCTTGCTCTCCCTCAACCATGGATATGGGCCTACTTTTATAGGCCTTGGGAGCATAGGGATGGTTGAGAAAATGGTGGGTGAGGTGGATAGGACATCCCAAAAGGATGGATCTCGAGCCCAGGTGGTCCTCAGATGCAGGGATAAGGGAGCCACAAAGCCTTCCTTCGAGAAGCTTCATGAAGACCTCTCTTTTTTCACTTTTTACCAAGGGCACCACTTCTTCCCCACTGTGATAGAGTGGTGACAGGGAAAAACCGAACCTTTTACAAGATTTAAAGGAAGTGCCACTACTTACTGCCAAAAGATTTAAGATGGTGATGAAGAAGGTAATGCTCATTGACTAAAAGGCAAGAGCGATGTTGGATTTTGATATGCATGATTGATATCTGGACCAAGATTTTACTTCTTGAATTGGGATTGAGGGAAAAATACTGTGTTTGGGGTCTTATCACATGCTGATGATGAGATGTATGTGTAACAGCAATGGTATTGGAGCCACTCTTTATATATATATATTAAAATACAAAGGATGCCATCCTTCGATTGTGTAATTTCAATTATTGTCTTTGCCTTATCTCTGTATATATTTGTATGTTGTTTGTGTCAAACCATCCGGCTGCCATCATTGATGGTCTTACGGCCATGAGTAAAACTACTTTTGTTTACAGTTGTAATTGTTGTGATCGTGTGATGAACATGATGGTTATATGTGAATACTCTATTGAGGCTTTGCCTCTGCGTATATTGGGGTATCCATGATGTGGAATTATGGCCCTATCTTTACTTTGTTTTACTAAATTAAAATAATATGAACCTTTGGGTCTGTAAATTCTTATGCAGTAGTTAAAAAAAAAAAATTAAAACTCGACTATCGATGATAGCCTTGGGTCTGTTGGGAAAATGTGACTTGCTTCATGACTCGGCTTTTGATGCCATAAAAATATAGGTGTAACAGCTAGCACACCCGTCGATGGAAGTATTAGATTTGATTTGATTTGATTTTAACTGTATTGTGCATGATTTGCGGATAGAATAATGCTAATTAGGATCTTCGATCCGTATGTGTTTTTTTTCATAAAATCTAGAACAGATTGTTCAAGTGATTTCATAGTTGAATTACTATAAATATACGATTTATATAGTCACTTAGTTGGATTACTATAGATATGTGATTTAAACACTCTCTTAGTTACTTCAAATCCTTGAAATGGAAAATAAAAAACCTACACACCCTCGATCCAGTAGTGTTATTTGCTGAAAACTATATGCTTTTAAACACATGATTGAATTGGCTTAGACTTTCACGATTATTTTATGAAATTGTTATTCTGCTAGAATATTTTAATTGGAATCCTATAGTTTGTATAATGTTAATATTATTAAAGTGAAATCCTTCAGTATATTATAAATGATACAAATATATACTATAAAGAAAAAGGATTATATCCTAATACTTCTATTTGTGTAAAAATTTGGATGATAGTCTATCTATATATACTTATAAGTTTTTATGGAATCCTTAATGTGGTTTAAATCTAATAAAAATAGATGAATTCTATCATGATTAGAGATTTAGTCTACATTTAAGTTCGTAAATACAGACTAAGGAAGATTTTGGAATTAATCGATACAAACAGGAAATAGAGGTTCAATTTAGAAATACACGATACCAATTAGAAATGGATGATTCCTCTTCTTTTATGTGCGGAATTTAATTTTTAATTGAAACTAGAAATTCTCAATCCAAGTATACATGTTTTAATCCTAGAATTCCCTAGCTTATACTTAACATTTAATCATGGCATCATTAGACTAATTGATATAGACTAGGCCTACATTAATCCTCTTCAGATCTAAAATTTTAAAAATATATATTATGAACCTCGAACCAATGATGGGAAAACAAAAGTGGAGAAGTTGTTCCTCCCAACCAACTCCCAGAGCAACCAAGTTACTTGCTTCAAAACCCCCGAGCCTATTCGTTGAACCACAAGAGAAAAATCCTTCAATGCGCCATCCCTTGCATTCATAGATTCAATCCCCATCCAATAGTAGCGTCCTACTGCTCATGGACATATTAATATATATTATTTTTCCTAGGACTTGATCATTTATGAGCCTCGTGCTCTTTAGCACTCAACTAGGAGTTGTGACCTGATTTTTTGGGATGATGCCTCCTGCATATTGATTTCTCACTCATTGGCTTCAGCCACATATATTTTCCTCTTATGGTTCAACAAACACTCTTTAATAGTTATATCCACTTTTTTCCCCCTTCAACATATTTTATTAAATAAAAATGTTTTATTACAAAATGTTTTATTCTTCACTTTTCTGTCAAAAAAATAATAAAATAATAAAAATAATAGTTAAAGTATTTTGTATCAGAATTAATAATAAATTATTAATTTATGTTGTATTACATACACCTCCCCTTAAAGGATAACATTGCCCTTAGTGTTCTAAAAATTCTATTTTATTCTTCCATTTGATCTTCTTGGAATAAGTGTGGATATGCCTCCAGCATATTACTTTCCATCTCCCAAGTAGCTTCTTCCGTACTGAGGTGCTTCCATTGCACCTTGACTTGTCTGATGGTACGGTTTCGGGGTAAAATTTCTCTCTTGTCGAGAATGCGCTCTGGTCCCACTTGGAACTCTCCTTCGGGTTCCGCCTGGATTACATTCCAATCAATCACATGAAAAACATCATGAACATATATTTTTAGAATAGAAATGTGAAACACATTATGCACTTTAATATTGGGTTGTAGGGCTAACTGGTACACAACCGGCCCTATTTTAGCTAAAATTTCAAATGACCCTCAATACCTGAGTGTCAATTTTGAATACTTTCCCAATATCAAGGAACCTTTCTTGGGATTTACCTTAATATACACATGACCACCCATCTAGAACTCTATAGGAGTTCTTTTTTAATCAGCATAACTCTTCTTCCTATCTTGGGAAGCCTTGAAGTTTTTTTGTATGTTTCACGATTAGTTCCATATCTTTTAATAAATAAATTCCTAACATTAATCTATCAACTAGACTGTTTTGTGAAATTGTAGTATTACACTTGCGTCCATATAATATTTCAAAAGGACTCATACCTGCAGAAACTTGAAAATTATTATTATAGGAAAATTCTACTAAGTGTAGGTAGCCTTCCCACTTACCTCATTTTTCCATGACATGCATCCTTAGTGTGCCCTCTAGGACTTGATTTATTCTTTCAGTCTACCCATCCATTTGTGGATGGTATATAGTGTTGAAATTCAACTGTGTTCCTAAACCTTTAAACAAATCTTTCCAGAAGTTACTTATAAATTTTGTGTCTCTATCTAAGACCATTACTTTCGGTACACCATGTAATCTGAATATTTACTTCATGAAGATATCTGCAATGTTAACATCTTTATAGGTAGATCTAACTGGAATAAAATGAGCATCCTTACTTAATTTATCGACTACAACCATGATTGAATCATGTTGTTGGAAATTCTTCGGTAGGCAGTTATAAAATCCATACTAATTGTTTCCCACTTCCATTATAGAATGGGTAGTGGCTGCAAAAATCCTGCTGGATGTTGATGTTCTAGTTTAACTTGTTGACATTCTAGATAGCGAGCTAAGTATCCTGCCGCTTCTTTCTTCATGTTTGGCCAAAAGAAATATTTTCTGATCATGGTAATCATTTCATACTATCCAGAATGCCCTGAATACGGTTATTTATGGAGCTCATTCATAACTATAAGTTTAATTTATGCTATGTTTGCTATGTACAAGCAATAGTCCTTGTTTGTTTAGGCTGAAATATGTGTTTACTTGATTTTGTTCGTTTTTATCATTCTTTTCTTTTAAAATATGATATGCCTTATCATAATTTTCCATGCTTAGGATCTGATTTTCCATATCATATTCATAACTACTACTTGCAAATAGTAAATTCGCATGACGACTTAGAGCGTCTACCACCTTGTTTTCTTTTCCTTTTATTTGTTTGATTTAAAAATCATATTCGCTTAAAAAGGACAACCATATTCCATGTCTCTCATTTAAATTTTGTTGATCAAATAAATATTTAAGACTTATGTTATCTAACACAAGTAGGAATTTCCATCCAATTAGGTAATGTCCCCACATTTTTAAGGCATGAATTATGGGAGCAAGTTCTAAATTGTGTGTTTCATAGTTCTTATCATGCTCATTTAATTTCCTAGATTCATATGCCATGACATACTTTTATTGTATTAAAACTCTGATTAGCCCTTCCTTGCAAGTTTCGGTACATACGACGAAGTCCTTGAACGGATCAATAATCTTTAGGATCGGGGTGGTAGTTAGTAGATGTTTTAGCTTGTTAAATCTTTCCATACATTTTTCAGTCCATTCAAACTTTTTACCTTTCTTCTGTAATGAATTTATGCGGTATCCAATCTTAGAAAATCCTTTGATGAACTTCCAATAGTATTCGGTAATCCCCATAAGTGATATGATGTCAGTTATGTTTTTAGGAACCATCCATTCAGTGATGACCTTGATTTTGTCTAGATCGAAAGATATTCCATCCTTGGACAAGTGACGCGTCTGAGGTATTGAATCCCATCTTTAAAGAAATCACATTTACTGAACTTTGCATAAAGTTGTTGTTCTCTTAGTACTTGTATAATTATATTTAAATGTTCCTTATGTTTTTGTTCATTCTTAGAGTAGATTAGTATGTCATCAATGAAGGTAACTACAAACTTATCTAGGTAGTTACTTAGAATGTTGTTCATTAAACACATGAATGCAGCAGGAGAATTTTTCAACCGAAAAGGCATTACGACAAACTCGTAGTGACCATAATGGGTCTTGAATGTTGTTTTAAAGATATCCTCATCTTTTATTCATACTTGATGATAAACATGCCTTAATTCTATCTTTGAAAAGATAGTTGCTCTGTGGAATTGATCGAATTGATCATATATTTGGGGTAGTGGGTATCGGTTCTTAATAGTCATTTTATTTAACTGTCGGTAATCTATACATAATATTAAGATTTCATCCTTATTTTTCAAAAATAAGATCTGTGCTCCCCAGGGAGAGACACTAGGTCGAATATACTTTTTATCAATTAACTCTTATAGTTGATATTTGAGCTCTATAAGTTCTATTATGTTCATTCGGTAAGGATATTTCGATGCCAGTACTACTCGTGGTATCAAATCAATTCTAAATTCAATGTCTCTTTTCGGAGGAAGTCGAGGGACTTATTCCAGAAAGATGTCTATAACTCCTTCAAGACTGGTATGTCTTCTAGTTTAAGTTTATTGTCGTTTTCATTATCATTCATTATATAGACAACAAACACTTTAGATCCTTTTCTTACTAATCTTTTCATTTGTAACATTGATATTTATCTGATCGTAACCTTCGTAGGAATCCCTTTTACTTTTACAGTATTTCCATTATCGTCAGTACATGTAAAGGTTTTCTTGAAACAGTTTAACAGTAATTTATGTTTTTCTATCCAATCCATTCCTATTAACAAATCATAAAAACCTAAAGGCAGAATATTTAAATCAGCATGTGTAATGAAATCATTCATCATCAAATTACAATTCTTAACAAGACTAGTGACTATACATTTTGTACTAGTGGCTAATTGTACCAGCCACGACTTATCAAACTTTTCTGGTACTAATTTATATAATTCAACTATTCTAGGTGCTATATAACTCAAGCTTGCACCTGGATCAATTAAAATAGAAATAGGTTGTATGTTTATCATACCTTCGATTTCAACCATAGAGGTCTGATTATCTGCTTGTTGATTTTCCAATGCATCATAAATTATGGGTATGCTCCTTTCCATGTCCCCAACTATAACTGTTTATTGGATGGCATGAACATTAAAATTATTCTTTCTCACTGGGAAGTCCTTAAAGTAATGTGGCCCTCCCCACTCCCAACATTTTAAGGGTTCTTTTTGTGTTGGATTCTTGTTATGAACAATAGGAGGTTATTTTACTACACAATTCTGCGGTTTAAAACTTTTGTAGTTATTACCCTTATACACACTATAGTTATTCCCTATGTTTTTATGGAATTTATTTTGTTTCTTTCTTGGATCAAAATTATTTGGCCTTTTACTCTTCCAAGTTTGTATAGTTTCCTTTTTATTCTCGTTTTGGTCGTAGCAAAAGTTTTCCTTTCTCATCGCTTCCTCTAGCATCTTTGGATTATCATACTTGAATACGTTCTTTGAACATGATATGCAAACAACTGAGAAAAAGTTGTATTTTAGGTTTTTCATCAATTATGTAAGGAACATAACGAATCAGACTTAGAAACTTACTGAAGAGTTCCTTCATAGTCATGGCTCCTAGCCTTAATTCATAAAATTCTTTGGCCTTTTCTTCATAATATTGTTCTGATAAGTATTTTATTATAAAAATATGTTTAAATGTTTTCCAAGTTACATATATTTCTTTTATCCCCTTGACCTTCTTTATCTATTACTGACATATATATTCCTTTCCAGTCAGATTATAGATGTCCATTTTAGCTTTTAATTTGTCAGATTAGTTGTATATTTGGAAATACTTTTTCATTCCTAACAACCAGGCTTTCACCTCTTCACCTTTATCAATTTCCCCATTAAACATTGGTGTTTTAATTTTCTTAAACTCTCCAGAGATTTCCTCATAGGGTCTGTATTTATTTTTCCTTTTTTTATCATCATTGGTTTCGCTTTACTCTTGTTTTTTTCCTAAGTGATGTTTAACTGACTCTCCACTAGAAGTTCCAGGTTTATGCCTGGAAAATTCCAGCGTCCTTCCCTTACATTTGCAAGGTGTATTTTTAGGTAGTTCTTGCTTAGATTCCTTATTTTTTTCTTTTTCATCATTATGTATCTTAGCTAACATAATAGCATTTAATTCTTCCTGAGATTTTAGAATTCGTTCGTTATCTTCTTTAACTTTTCTTAATTCTAATCTGATTTATTGCACGGTTCTTCTTAGTTTCAATTTATTATCTTGACTGTCGTTTAAGTTTACCCAAATTTCCCCATCACTTAAATTTCCCTCTTCATGATTTAAAGGATTTTCTGGGTGATGTTCTTCTTCTGCAGACATCTCTACATCTGCCATGTTTTATTGCAAAATACAGTTATCCTTTTCTTTTTGTTTTGTAAGAGAATTTAAACCATGAAAATAAAATAAACGTTAGTTTCTATGGTTTCCTTATCAGTGTAAATTGTTGAGATGATTCAGGCCTAGTGTTATTAATCCCAAAAATACATCGCAAAAAAAGACAAAACATAGGCTTGGTCGATTAGCCTCAGACCAGTAAACACATATGTTCCTCCAAACTATATCTGCAGATAAGAATTGATTGCAATACTATCTCTTTTGATCTGCTTAGATCTCTAAGATGATCTCCAAGATGATTTAATGACTAAACTTCTAATTCTATTTATAGGCTTACTAAACCATTACAAAATGGTCCAGGCTTGACAAATCTCCTAACAAACTCTGATCAAAAATTTCTAACTTGTCGGTTTCTCCTTCTCCGTGGTTGATTCTTCCTTTTGTCGATGTCCTTCTTCTCGATGGAAGAAGCACGCCTTGCGCACCCTAACCCCTTTCCAACAGGCCCCCAACAAAAACTTGTGGTGTTTCATCGAGCCACATCAGTTGTAAATTATCAACTCTTCCAACTTTGTATTGAAGGCGTCATAATCAGTCCTCACTTGATCGACAGCTATCTTGACCCTATCTCTAAGTGTTGTGCACTGTTCGACTTATTGCTCCGTTGGGTGGTCCTTATTCTTTTTTTGTACAAAATTTAAGTCGGCATTGGTCGTTGTGATCTCCTCCATTGCTTTGAGTGTTAGTTTCTTTACCACACCTTGCAGTTCATCCAACTGTGTCAACCTCCTCTAGTGCTTTGCATGCACCTTATTGACACGTTGCTACAATACTTTAAGATCTGTTGCTTTGGTCACCTGTGCCAATGGGGCATCACTTTGAGTGATCCCCTTAGTGATGTTAGTTGTGCCTATGCTTCCCCATGTTGAGTCTCCAACTAATGTAGTCACTCGTCCTACATCAATCTCCCCCAAAACTTTGTCATTTCTTCTACAATCATTCGGCCCGCATTTTCATTTTCCACAATTTATGTTGTGGTGTCCTCAATTATGCTTCTTCTTTCTGTAAGATGCTCTAGCGGCATGATTGGTACCGTGTGTGCCTGCAATTCCTCGTTCTCTTTCCTCATATTGGAGACAAGTTTCCCCAAGCACAATACTTTTTCTTTCACAAACATCTCTGGAGTAATGTCTGGAATCTCTTTGCAGGCTACTGAGATTTCTCTTTCCAGTCTCTTCCTATCATCAAACATTTTTTTCCCTGGATAATTGCTTCCTTCTCCATATTGATATCTTGAAGTTCATCTTCCGCACTTCCGACCTACTTCCTTGATCGGACCAATTGATCCTGAACTAACGCCTCCCGATATTAAATCTCTTCGCTTGTTGTTAGCTGAATTCATGTCAGCAGATGCATTAAGAGTTCATTGAGGTCAAGAAAAACCAACTAAAACCCATTTAACATTGTGTCGGCATCCTAATTCCCTGTCGTTATTGCTTGTGGTATAATCTATATCAACCGCACTTTCTTTCCCAGGTGTGTCTCAGCTACTCTTCGCAGCACACCCTCTTATGGTACTCATGTCTCCAGTACTACATTTTGTAGTGTTTGCAGCAACCCTGTGACTTGATGGAAGTAACATGTTATGTTTCATGTTGCCTTGGCTACACCCTTTTTGGTTACCGTGGTGATTGCAGTGACTACCTTGTTCAGTTGCTCATTAGAGAGCCCTACGGTGCTACTTCCTTTGCCTTATTTAAACCAACGCTTTGTCCATGGCTCTTCTTGTTGCTTCTCTAAGTTTGATTCTGTCGTAGTATTGGAAAATTCCTCCTATGAGTCTTCTTCTAATTCTTTCATCTTATCCTGCTCGATCAGAATATCTGGTGGTGGTCCATCTTTTGTGTCTGATAGTTCCTCAACGCTAATTAGAACCTTCCACTCCGATGGCCATTCGTCAATGATGGTATCCAGATCTGTGTGATTCAACTTGTATGGTGTTTTCAACCATTGTTTCTCTGCATTTTGTCCCACCTAAATATGAATGGCATGTGATCCTATTGTTAATCGTGAAACCCTCCCGTACTTTGTTTTGGCCTCATCCATGAGTCGCGGTATCTTTGTTGCTGCATCCTGTAGTTCGTCCAAGTACAAGTAAAACTGGATGTTGTTATCATTTTTCCTTTCCTTGTTAATGAGTGCCCATAGATTCTTGTACCTTACTCCTCTATAGATGTTGACAGCGTCAACCTCCATTCCCTAATAGTATTTTGGTTCCATCCAACCAACAAGTGCGATAAGTATCAACAACCAAGAGTATGTAAATGGTTTTCCCACTTCTTGTGCCAATATGACATCTTCCATCAAATCATTCAGCAAAATAAAGACCAATTCATTTGAACCCCCGCTACACACTACTCTGCTCATGCGATGACTCTCGACATGCACTAGTTTGGCTTGTTCTTCTGCACTATCTTCATGGCCAGAAATTTTGCTCCAATTTTGACAGCCTTATCATTGATGGTGTTAATGGCATATGCCTATTTATCCTTAACAATGTCATACTTCTTCTTCAGCCTTGCTGCTAATTTATTATCATTGTCCTTTCCTCTAAAGTATTGGGACAGATAGACCCCCACCTTGGGAAAGCCTGTGATTTGTGATATCAAATCAACTATGATTGGGAACTTTGTTTACAACCACATATACCCACCATGGAAACATGATAGTTACTTCTTTACACTCACATTGACCTCTCATGAGCGCAAAAAATGTGGCATGTGGATTATCAACAACATCCCATACTGTTGTAGCCCCAATTCCCATTGCACTGGTTCTCTGGTGATGGGACCCTTGTCACCATGATTTCTCTACTCAAATGTGCCCGCTATGCATTTCGAGTATGCTAGAATGTTGTGATCATTGTATTGAAGCTTCTGCAACCGCAGAACAATGTTCATCATCGCATGGAATCCCTTTGGTGTCGCTGGCATCTTGATAGTATACTTCTGATTATTACTTATGTGAATCATTGGTGCTCTTACCTTCCTTGGCGGTATGTACAATGGGATATCATTGATCGTCGACCCTTTCCACATTGTAGATGTTTCTGTTGTCATGGTCGATGGGCCAGATTCTACGTCTGCTGCTCTTGTCGAACTTAGAGTTACCTTCATTCTTCGGTCTGTAGTGATTGATCATTGCTTACTCCTCTTCTTCCTTTGTGATCATACTAATGCAGTACAAATTTCTACTTTTTCTTCCTCAAAAATTGTGTGTGATTTGAACGAGCCCTGCATACTAGTGTTGGAAATCAATTGTGTCATAGTGTGTTTTCTACTTCTCTTCACTCTCATGCCTTACTTCACTCTTCCTCTTTTTCTGTTTTTTTAAATTTATTTTTTATGATTCAAGTCATACAATGGGTCGAACTATGCCCCCTGGCCTATTTTTATAGCCTCTGATCCTACCACGTGAAAGACTTGGAGCATTATTTCCAAATCCCTCAGAGATTGACCAAATGCCGCATTGATTCTGCAAATCCAACAGCCTCATTTGTCCATAAATGTGTGTCTTTCCCACTTGCTTCGTTGCCCTTGTGATTTAATTATTGCATTTATTGTCTGATTAGACCATCTCACACCTCATCCGATTTAGCCAAGCTTCAAACTTTGTTGTGATTCCCCTTTTCTTATTCCTCTGTTGTCTGTTGTTAAACTTCTCTTCTAAACATTTTTTTCAACGATCGTCAGTGGTGTCGTTCCTGGCTATCCTGATAGGGATTTAGAAGGATTTTGTTCACTACTTTGAATAACAATACTCCATTTAACTATTGTAATTGTACCGCACCTCTGTCGGCAATAAAATGAATCACGTAGGGACCTAACTAGCGCATTTGCATCTTACTTGGGTGTCTCGCGAACTTGTTGTCATAGAGGAGGACCATATCTCCGTGTTGAAAGTGCTTCACCTTTACATAGTGATCGTGTCATGCCTTCTATCGATCCTTCTCTTCTTGCTAATGGAAACCTATGACAAATCGATCTTCTTCTAGCTGTAACAGTTTCCCCAATATTTTCTCAACCACTTTTCCATCTGTCATGTCAGTTATGGTGGCTATGCATAGACTCAGAACAATATATTTCATCGGCATCATCACTTATTTCCCATAAACTAACTTAAATGGTGTCTTTCCCTTCAATATTTTACATGTCATTCTATAATACCATAATATCACAAGGATTTTCAAATCCCAGACGTCGCAATTTGCATTGCATACCTTTGTCAGTGTGTTCTCCAATATCTTGTTGAACTCCTTGACTACTCCATTCTCTTGTGGGTGATGTGGGGTACTTTTCTTGTGTTGAATTTGAAATTCCTCCATCTTCACTTGGATCATCTAATTGAAAAAGTGAGCTCCTTGGCCGCTCATCAGGATCCTGGGGAAACCAAACCTAGTGACCACATTGTCGAATAAGAACCTTGGTGTTGTCGCAGTTGTGCAATCCTTCACTGGTGTTTCCTCAACCCATTGTGTCAAATAGTCTGTCACAGTAATGATATAGCGTTCACCTGTTCTCTTCCCTAGGGTGTTAATGGGTCCTAGGAAATCCATGGCCCATTTATCGACAAATGGTTGTAGCATTATTTGTGGTACTAACGACATCTCATCTCTTCGTGATGGTTTACTTGTTTGTTGACATACATCACACCTTTTAGCGTAGTCTACTGCATCATGGTGCATTGTCGGCCACCATAATCCAACTCGAAGTATCATCTTAGCGATTGCGTAACCTCCATAGTGTAATCCTGCAATATTTTCATGTTCCTCTGCCAATACTCTTTCTTGCTCATGCAGAAGAACATATCAACGTCAAATTTCATTGGGCCCCATCTTGTATAGTTGTCATGTAATTAGTTGGAAATATGCACCTCTGACAACCAATTGCTTCTTCTAACTCGTTGTGAACTCCTTTCGGGTGTTTCATGTCACCAAAAAATGAATGATTTGTTCGTAATGGTGCATCCACCATGTCGACTTTAAACAAATGCACATCAGGAAACCCGACCTCGATGTTGCTTATTTCTTCACCTAAATATATCCTTGACAGATGATCTAGTCTATCGTTTAACCTCCCTGGTTTCATAATGATCTCAAAATCAAATTCCCGAAATAGTAGTAGCCATCGATAGATTTCTCCCCCACAAAAAGCTTGTTGACCATGTACTTTAATGTTGAATAATATGTAAACATTTTTAAATATCATCCTAACATGTAGTGGCGGAATTTTTGTAATGCATACACCATCACAAATCCTTCTCTCTCTGTCATTGTGTAGTTTATTTCTGTCGTAGACAAATTCAGACTTGCGAATGCAACTGGGTGATCAATTTCTCCTTCCACTGGTTGAGACAAGATTAGTCCTAATGTGACTAATGAAACATCGACATGAACATGGAACTCTTCATCTAGTCTGGAAAGACCAATATTGATGTTGCGACCATATTTTTCTTTAACGACTCGAGGCTTCTCTGGAACTCATCGTTCCACTTGAAAATCGCAGCTTTCTTCAATAGCTTCTCCATTAGTGCAGTGATCATTGTGTATCCTCTTATGAATTTTTGGTAGTACCCTGAGTGACCTAATGTCACCCTTAGTTTTTTTACTATCGTAGGTGTCGCTAAGTCAACAATTACAATGATCTTGGCAAGATCAAACAACATACCTTCCTTGCATACAATGTGTCCCAACAAAATTCCAAATGGAGCACAAAATACACACTTCTTCATATCTAATGAAATTTGATGTTGTCAACACCTTTTGAGCATCAGTCGGAGATTTGCAGCATGGAATTTTACCATACCATAAATAGTCGAATCGTCCATATAGACTACCAAGAATTTGTGAATGAATTCCTTGAACACAGCGACAATTAGCCTTGAAAATATCACAGGCCCATTCTTGAGACCAAATGGAATTACTATCTAGTAAAAACATCCCCTCTCTGTTATGAAAGTGGTCTTTTGTATATCTTCTTTGCTATCCTTATTTGGTGATAACCTAAAAATCCATTCATAAATGAATAGATTTATTTTCCTGCAACTCCTTCCAATACTTCATCATTAAATGGTGTTGAAAATGGATCATGGAGACTTGTGTCATTCAGCTTTTGGAGATCGACACATACCCGTATTTCCCATGTCTTCTTGTCCTACACCACCATCAGACTGATCCATTCATACTCTTTGACTGGTTCAATCATGTTGGCATCTATCATGCATTCTAATTCTACTTTGACGGGCTCTTTGTATCTCGGATTGAATCAGTATGGTCATTTCTTAACTGGTTTCGCATATGGTTTAAGTGGAATCTTCATTTTTTTGAACTCATATGAAATACCTTTCATCTTAGAAAACTTGGTAGGAAATAAGTCTTGAAACTCATGTAGCAATTTTTTTATTTTTCCCATCATCGACTTGTCCTAGTAATCTCCAATGGTAGTAAACTTTGGGTCCTTTGTTGTCCCAATATTAACCTTTTTCAGTTTCAACAGTTGCGTGAATTTGTCGCCTGACGCTTCTGGTACTATGATGTCCAGACTTCCCTTAATTTTGGAATGTTGATAGTTCTCAAATCATCTTCGTCGTCAGAATCTCCTAACATGTTGTAACATGTCATCATCATTTGTGATGCCATCATTCCCTGTGGTTCCATTGGTACCTCACTCGAAACTATTTCCAACACTTTGTCACGGATGCTCTGTAGTGCGCTATGAATGAACGGATTGTCATTTGCAAAGCTGAAAGTATGATTGAAGATGACAGCCAATTCTTCCCATGTTGTAGTTTCCCATCGCAGTTCTTCAGAAACATGCCACCTACATGGTATCTCATCCATCATATGGATGAATCCATGGAACCATTCTTCCTTTGTCCTTAGTACCCATGCAGTTTGGCATGTTGCTAGATGATCATTGGGATCATTCCTCCCAACATATTTCCTCCCTTGGTATGATTTGTCTTCTTTGAATCGAACTTCCATCAGTCACCGACATGCTTACCTATTTGCTTCCATAGAATCCTTGTGCATAGCCCACCATCTTATTGGAATGGCCTTCAGTGCTTCTTCTAATTCCAGTAGGCGATGAGGATCTAATAGCTTGTCTTCAAATTCCCTAATAAAAACTGCCAAGTTAGCTAGTCCTTAGAATGTTGGTAATTCGATGACTTATGTCACTACCCATCGCAACGACTAAGTAACTCGTGCACATTTCCTAATCAACACTTCATGTAACTGGTTCTTCTAGTTCTCTAGCGCATCGTCAGAATCCAATGATGTGAAGCTAGTACTTCGCCAGCCTTTCTCTCCATCCATAGTGGGATTGATATAATCGTCAAAAATATTGTAGGCACTATCCCATCCGCCTGCAACTTCGTCTTTGATTGGTTCAACATATATTTGTCCTTCCTGGGGATCCAGTGTGGAAATGATCTGTATGTCGTGATTCTCAAAGGCCATTACCCTTTTCTTGAAGTTGATGACCACCAAGTTTTCATTTTCCCAACCAATTCCTAATAACGCAGGGTATGAGCTAACCTCATCGACTATCTCAATAGCATTGAAGTATGAGTCTATCTTCAATCCTTCTACTTCGACAGGTAGATGCAGTACTCTACCAATTGGTGACACCCTGGCCTGATTTTTCAGTTGCAGTTGTACTAGGGACTAAACCAACTACAATTTCCACATCATTCCCCATGTTTTCTTTGTTAATATATTTACATATGATCCTAGATACAAAGTGGCTGCATCCACATCATAGTCATCAATCTGGACATTCATCCTCATCTCATGTCCTGTTTTCTTCTTATGTAATGAATTTACTGGGTGGTCCTGTTGTCCTTCCTCCGGTCGATAGAAATATCTTGCTATTTCTACTGAGGCATCTGGATCTTTTACTAACATTAGGAAACTTTCTATAAAAAAATTCTAAGTACTAACCTTTCTTGATGATCTCGACAATCTTGTCAAAACGAATACTGGTGTTATTTCATATATAGGTAACTTACCCGTGTTCCTGTTCAATATGTCTCTTATGTCAAAGACGGTTTCCTTCTTCGTGTTGACATCAAATTGCACCTTCTTTTGAGCTATTGTTTGTATATTTATTAGCGGTTCATCAGCTCTTGTCGTAGCTCCTCCTCGGGTTACTCATTAGGGGAATCTCGCGGTTTAAAATGGGCCTCAAAACAAAACAAAAAAATACTATCAAAATCAACTTTAGAAAAACCAATGACATCCTAAAGAATGACAGCATTTATTATAGTTAAGGTGGCAAGTTAAAATTATTACTTATCAAATTCTAAATAGTAAATACAAACCCATAGTTAACAAATACACATAATAAAAAAATAATTATAAATTATTTTAGAATATAATATTTCTATACTTAATATTTAAATATTTTATAATACTTTAAAATATAATAAATATGCTAATATAAAAATATTATTAAAAACAACAAAACTCAAAGTCAAACTCTCATCATGGATACATACTTCACATGATGAATACATGTTAGTATTAAACTTATATAATATATTATATAGGAGTAGAAATCATTCAAACTTTAATTATGTGTATGTAGTAGTTATGTAATGAATATGAGATAGTTGTAGTATATTAAACTTTAATTCAAATTTCCATTCCATATATATTTAATATATTATATTAAACTCACCATATATATTTTAGCTTTTTCAAATTTCCAATTCATACATATTTAATATATTATATTAAACTCGTCGTATATATTTGAGCTTGAACATGTTATCTTGATTAATATGTGATTATATATATATTCTTTTTTATATATATTAAATTTGTTATAATGTTATAATAATATTGTTATAATTAATAAATTTATTTGAATATATAATAGTAGGTTTAACTTTTAATTAAATAAAATAAAATAAAACAATATTCATTGTATCTAGTTTTATTTAATATATTTGTTTAAATTTTAATTATGGTTATAAATATAAATTTAAAATTTATTTAACAAATATAAGTTAAATTAAGTTTTAATGAATATAATTCAAAACTAAAGTATCTTATTTGATTTATTTATTAGTACTTTACTTTAGTACATTTAAGTACTAAAAGTACTCATATTTCTAGTCATGTCAAAGATTATTTTTTATTCATTTTATTTATATATATATATTTAATTTAACTCAACCATAGTTATATAGATTGTAGTGCAAGAGGTGAGTTGTAAATATACCTTCCCCACAAAAAGACAAACTCATAGTATTTTATTATATCTCTTATGAGGCCCATTTTAGACCTCAAAATTCCCCTAATGACTGACATTCGTTGGTTGAGTTCTCGGTTCCACTGAGATATTCCCTACATTTGGTCCTAGACCTTGGTTCTGAGTTGCATTCTAGTTCTGTTGTGGTTGTAGTGCATTCTTTGCTTGCCACTTCGTGATCAATTGTGGACATTCCTCGATAGTATGGTCTGCAGCGCTACAATAAGTACACAGAGATTGTAGATTCAGAGGATCTCTCTGATAATGTCCCAATACCCCATAATTATAGCACGTAACTGGTCTGTGGCCTCATCCCATAGCTCCTCTGCGACCAAAGCCTCCAGTATGACCTCCACGAAATCCTCCCTGCTGCTGGTATGGTTGTTGGTTGAATTGTTGTTGTTGATTAGGATGTGGTTGAGTATACTGCAGTTGTGGTTGGTTATACTAAGGTTGAGTATACTATGGTTGTGGTTGGTTATACTACGATTGCAGTTGATTATACTGTGGATGTGACTATGGTCTTTCTGCTGGTCGTTTCTCCTCTCCCTTCATAAAATAGGTATCCATGGTTCTTTCTTAGAGCAAATCATGTGTTGTGCAGTCCTTTTCTTCATGGCCAACCGATCAAAAAAAATTACAAAAAATGTTCATTGGTTTTGACACAACCTTCTGAAGGTATACGCATTCTTCGGATCAATGTCCTCTAGTCTGACAAATCTGGCACCATGAAAATTCCCCTTGACTCGGTGGGTTCGGAGCTCTAGCTTGTAAATATTCATTGAAGTCCAAGCATTGATCTTTATGATTTCCCTCTGATCGACATTGATTGCACCATACCTCTTCACATACTTCTTTTCCCTTCTTAATATCTTGCAACTAAATAGTGAGGTTCGCCAATTACGACTGGATCTGGCTCATGCCAATCCATGTTTCGCTGACTGGTGAAGCTTCCAATTTCATCACTATTTCCAAATATTATGCCTCCTTTGCAATCTTATGTTTCATTACCAGCATACAGATGTGTGGTAATAAGGATGCGATAAGCCATTCCTTATTTTGAACATCGCTCATTCCAAAACTGACCTTATCCATCATATTTTGAATCGCTGATTGAAATTCCATGCTAATTCATTACAGTAATGCTTTATTTCTTTCAACTCAGTAATATATTGTGACTCATATTTTGGCTTCTTAAATTATTCAATTAGTCCAGTCCTCATTTGCGCCAGAGTATTATGTGGATTCCCCATCGGCACTTGCACAAATTTTGTGTACCAATCCAACGCATGGCCTTGGAAGGTTGTCGCCAATTGTCCTTTCCTTATATCTTCATCTTGCACTTGTTTTACTATCCACACTATTTTTCATAAGAACCAATATTGTTTGGGATCCTCACTCCCATTACCTTGGAACAAGGAAATTTTCACATCGTCACCCTCCATTCTCGATCTTCTCCCGGTGTTCGTTGGGTCACTACTATTGCTACTGTGTTGAAACACAAAACAACCCTACGAAGAACTCATGTTTATTCCCCCTAAGTTTGGCACAGAGCACAAATCCGTAGGTACATTGTTGCTTTGGGTCGGTCCTTCCTTGGGCTCAGTCATAGCCTAGTCATTTCCTTATTCACTATAGGATCACTTAGTCCCTTGTTCTCCCTTCTTGCAATTTTTTGTTTTGGTCACACCAGGACTCTCCTCAATCCTCCTCCTATTTTCTTGCTGAAACCTCACCCCACTTTGCAGGTGACCACACTCTTCTACATCTTCCCTCACGATCTCATCATAACTTCCACCCATATACCCTGTATCATTCCATCCAAACCCTCACCTTCATAGTACCTATAGCCTTCACACACCAGGGATTTACTCATTGGAGTTCATTTTTAGTATTCATTTTTCATGGATGAGCATCTTAATCCACTGTTGTAATGACAATAGAAATATCCCCCTTGGTCCCTTAAAGAATTCTCTTTATGTGTCACTGTAGGATTTAACTATGTCGACAATGAATTTCTTAATGTACCCCTTCAAAATGTTTTATATCCACATATTGACAGCTCTTGAATATTTGTTGTTCACCCTTCGCAACTGTTGAATAAGTTTTGGGGTCTACCGATCAGGTTTGCCTCCTTGGAAATTTTTCTTCTAGAAAATAAGTTGTGCCAACCACTCATATAGTATTATCGGAAATTCAGTGAAGAATATCTCATGATTGTCAGAATAGATATATATTCCTAAGCACTCTGCAGTTGTCAATCTAGGGTTATGATTTTCTCCTTCTGCAAACTCTCGTGCCTTATTATCAAACCAATCTTGGATCTTTGGTTTCATCAAATGCCACAACATGTCCTCTTCTCTTTCACACTATGGTCCCAACAACAAAACCATTTGTTAAAACTATCATGTCGAAAGTGGTTCACTCCATAGAACTATTGACACCCATCGACACAAAATCCCTAAACATCATCCCAAATAGGTTTTACCCTATTCAGCAACACCTGCGAAGCAGGTGCAGTCTCATCCGAGATGTCTGAGGGAGTGATGTAGGAACCAAGTTTTTGTAGGGAGAAGAGGACTTCCACACTACCAAGTGTTCTATCACAACATCGACTAGAGATTAGAGGTTCAAGGTTTAACTCTTACTATTAAGCAGATCATCTTACCCTCAAGGATTTCATTTTCATTTACTCAGATTTAGATCAACAAAGACATGTTATTATCATAGTTTAGATTCGCATAAAAATATCGACGTATAACAAACCAGTAAACCCAAAAATTCTTTGCATCATTCAGATTGACCCATAAAACTCAAAGATTGAATTATTATAGAATTTGTGTCATTCACCATTCAACGCACACAATAAACAAAGCTATATCACCAACAGAATATTCCTATTATCAATCCCAGAAATACATCGCAAAAAAGACAAAACATCTCTTAGTCAATTAGCCTCGGAATAGAAAACACATATGTTCCTCCAAACTAGATTCGAAGATAAGAATTGATTACAATACTATCCCTTTTTATCTGCTTATATCTCTAAGATGATCTCCAATATGATTTAATGACTAAACTTCTAACTCTATTTATAGGCTTACGAAGTCGTTACAAAATGGTCCACTTGACCAATATCCTAACTAAATTTGACCAAGACTTCCTAACTTGTTGGTTTCTACTTCTACACAGTCAATGTCCTTCTTATTTATGGTGGAAGTGTGCCTTACACACCCTAACCCCTTTCCAACAATTTTCTCCTAGCACTTTTATCCTAGCGGAATGCTTCTATGTCTGCCACGTGGAAGGCAGTAAAAATTTCGCTGGGTCGAGCCTCCTTGATTTCCCATGCATGTTGTGGGGGGAAAAAAAAAATTCAACCGTAGATCGAATTCACCACTCATCTCATTTCATTGATCTTAGACCCCCTTTAACCTCTACCGTCGACATTTCGTTGCTCACTAATTATTTTTCCAGACACGCATCTTCCTCTAGTAGATTACTTGTCCACCTTTGATATGCTTATCCCTCCATCGCAATCCATTGATTAAATCAATGTTGTAACCATTACCTTTCCATTATGTTGATCGCATATCTCTCATTTTAGTGCACAGCTTTCCCCAGTGGATTGTACACTTGATGTTGATCTTCCTTACCCCTTTGTTTCCATCGTAGATCTAGGCTAGTTGTTAGCATTTATGGGGTCAAAGGATCAAATGTAGATATCAAAAGTGTATTTGGAGGATGCAAAGAGATGCAAAGAGTGTAGTGGTGACTAATGAGTTGGACTACTGTTATAACACCCTCCCTTAATTTAAAAACTAAGTACAGCTCACAAAATGATGGAGGCCTTTGCAACAATGGCTTAAGTCACTTCAAATACATAATTCAGAAATTAAAATTTTTCTGTCCATATGAACCGAGGAAAAGAAGGAAAACCTCATGGGACAAAACCTTCCCTCAAAAATGGACATGGGGTTGGACCTACAATAAATAACAGCAAATTACCATCCCTCACTCACCCCAAGAAAATATCTCAGGTAAGTGAAGGTCTTCTATGTGAAAGCCTTGGTAAAAATATCAGCAGTATGCTCGGTGGATGGGCACTACTGCAGTGAGATCACCCCGTCATGTACTAAGCCCTGAATGTAATGCATGTGTATCTCAATATGTTTTTTTTCTGTCTTTGAATTGGATCAGTATATATTTTTATGGCACTTTGATTGTCCACCCAAATTTTGGTTGGAGAATCAATTGAGACACCAAATTCCTGGAGAATTCCCTGCAACCAAACACACTGTGTAGCCTTGGTAAAAATATCTACCCAAATACCCATCTCTTGGGGCTGGGTATTTGGGTAGATATGTGAAAATATAGAGGAATTTATGGGGTCAAAGGATCAAATGAAGAGATCAAAAGTGTATTTGGAGGATGCAAAGAGTGTCAATTTGGTGATCCAACAGCACCTAAATGATATATGATCTCTATTTAAAGAGCATGGAGGGTTATTTTCTTGATGATTGATTGTGAGAAACTCATGTGTTAATAAATTTTCCTTTTGTGCTAATATATTGCCTCAAGTAGCTATTTGGATGGGGTTGTAAATTGTTTCCCTCTCTTAGGATTGCAACCATGCAAAACATCATTGTGTTATTTTTTAATCTTAGGGTGTCAAAGATGAGCTTCAGGTAATGTTCAATTTTGAACCAAAGGTTTGTTGATGATCTACATAGGTGGTTAGAAAATATTATACAATATCATGATATATGTGTATCTTAGGGTGTCAAAGATGGGCTTCAGGTAATGTTCAATTTTGAACCAGAGGTTTGTTGATGATCTACATAGGTGGTTAGAAAATATTATACTAGGGGACAAACCATGGTAGTGAGAATCAATTATTGCATAAAATTTCAGTCATTTTCCCTAATGACTAAATATAATAGTGTATAACATTTTTCTAATTTAATTTATATTTGAATTATTATATTTGTTTGAATATATATTTTACTTGGGTATAAAGAGAAATATTTGTATATATACACATGAATTGGTATCCAATACCTCAAATTGATGACCTTCTTGATCAACTCAAGGGAACCATGTTTTTTTAGTAAGATTAATATCAAGTCAGGATATCACCATGTGCCAGTTGATCATGATATTGATGTGTGGGAGACAACCTTCAAGTATAAATACATTGTCTTTGAATGGTTGTTCAAGCCTTTCAACTTGGATAATTCCCCATCAACGTTCATGAGGATGATCGATTATATGTTGTGGTCATTCACTGATTCCTTTATGGTCATATATCTTGTTGATATTCCCATCTTCAATAGAAACTAGGAGGATCATCTAAAGCACATTTAACAAGTTTTGAGCATCTTGTGGAAACACAAGTTATATATCAATAAGGAGAAGTGATCATAATTTCAACCTATAGAGAATTCAGTGTTCGGGATACATCATGGATGAGCATGGTGTGCAAGTGGATCTAACCAAGATCCAATTTATGGGTGATTTCATGGCCCTAAAGACAATAACAGAGCACCACAACTTACTAGGAATATCCAAGTTCTACCACAGGTTCATGATGGTGTTCCTTCATATAAATAAGTTATCAACCCAAGTGACCAAGGAAGGAGTGAAATACAAGTTTGTCAGGGTTTAGGAACACCATAAATCATTTGAGGATCTAAAATTCTTCCTCTAGTTGATACAAGTCCCCATTCCATCAAACCTAAAACAACCATTAAATACTAAGATAAATACTTTAAATTATGTTGTTATTGTATTCCCCACTTAGCATATTCATCCAATGACATGTAATATTGAGACACTCTTTTATGTACCCCACTCTTTGATGATACCCCAAATATGACAAGGAGATGTACCTCATTATGTAAGCACATCAGTAGTGGAAGCATTATATTTTGGGAAGGGAAATTATCATCCACAATAGCTACAAGCATTTGAAATTCATCTAAATGAAAGGAAACATGCAAAACAATTTCCAAAAAAGTGGTCCATGTACCTTCAATAATTCCACTTCAACATCAAATATAAGAATGGAAACACCAAATAAGTTGTGAATTTCCTCAACCAACATTCAATTGTGGCACTAATGACAATGCTTAATTCTTTTGGACATGAGACTTCTAGGTGGCCGCAATTATATGTTAATGATCCTATTCACTACTACATATCATAGAGTGGATGCAAGTACACAAGTTGATCCAAATGGAGATCAGTGGCCACCCACCTATTCCACTGGATCAAAACAATTGTCCATTGTGGCAGTTTCCTAGTTATTTTTCTACGGTTTTTCGGGTCCCAAACTTTCGGGGCCGTTTTGAGGCCCTAAAAGACGTTTTTTTGGAGATTCAAGGGGAAAATGGTTGCCATTGACATTCATTTTTCCAACCAAAAGCTGTAAATATTATATAGACCTTTCCAACAAGCTATCAAACGCCCAAATCAGAGATCGTATGCAAAAGTTATGACCCCAAGAAGTTGACTGCTCAACTTACCACCTTGGGGGCGTAAACTTTATGACGGTTCATCTTCTAGGGTTACGTTTTGGACTTTTGGGGTTATCACCCTCATTATTATTATAAATAGGCCCCTTTGGACTCATTTTGTATTAATCTTGGCACAGATGACCATAGCAGCCACATCTCTTCTCAGAGATAGCTACCACCATTCTAGCAATTGTATTACAGTCTGTTCTATTTCCACCATTTAATAGAATATGTGTTTACTGTATCTCTGTTATCTTTGAAAAATGTCTATGATTATGATTTTGTATATGTTCTTTCATTTCGTTCATGCATAAATCCGGATCACAAGTTTTAGTCTTTCACATCAATAACAAACTTCCATGATCTATGGGACATATTTTTTTTCCTTCAACCAAGAGCGAGAAGATGATTTGGTAGGTGCATTATAGTCAAGTGGTGGGATACTTGAAAGTGGAGAAAACAATTGCAACATTGCAAAAGTAATTATACTTGCCAAAGTTTCAATGAGACATCAACAAGACTATCAGATCACGCATCACTTGTGCCATTACTAAATTTTCCATCATGAAGAAGTAGGGCTTCTATAGTTGCCTACCTATTCCAATTAATCCTTAGGAGTCAATTTCTATGGATTATATGTTAGGCCTACCTCAACCAATCATGGTAACAATTTTGTATTTAATGTTGTTAATCGGTTCTCGAAGGTTGCCATTTTAGCACCCTGTAAGAATAATATCATTGTATAATCCACTATTAAGATCTTCTTCAAGCGTGTTTAGATTCATTTTAGGCTCCATAGACCATTATTTTAGATAGGGAATGTTGCCTCCCAAACCTACATTTTTTGTGGTAAACTCAAGAGGGTTTTCCACTATCACCACAATAAACTTCCTTTCACTTTAGGATATCTCTCTTTTGGCACAAGAGAGGTATCCCTAAGATAGGATTGTTTATAAAGTTATCCAATGGAATCCAAGGTGTTGTTGGTGTTTTCCCACCAGCATGTGCCAAAAGGCACCTACTAAGGGTTGTGCCCATCTTAGTAAAGTTTCAAAATGGAAAACTAAAAGCAGGAAAAAAAGAAACAGAAATATAACTAGCATGTAGGAAAACTAAACTAAATAACACAAAAAGCATATATACAATAATCATTTTTCACATTCTCTAACAAGCAAACATTTCAAAGAATCAAAGAATGTATTTTCATTAATAATGGAGTGACAAAAATGGAAATCGCCTCATGGGAAGTATAATAGAAGGGCCCCAATAGCTATCTGAGGGAGAATCCACTTGGTCTCCTTGTAGTTCAAGATCATCTTACCACATGTCACGGTTGTGATCTCCAGTCAGTGAAATGGGAGAAAGGAAAAGGCATGTTCTAGTTTTGAGTGGAAATCCACTAGAGTGACAACTTGAGAAGATGAGTGGATAGGGAGTATTTGTTGGAAAAATGGATGACGTAACTTGGGATTTGATTTGTAGTCTCAGTGCAAGGCTTTGGGGATAAGGATCAGGATGGATTTTTCCATCCAAAATCCTCTCCATGATTTATGTCTAGATAGATTTTGAGCTTAGGTTTCCTCATTTTACTTGAGAAAAGCAGGAAACAGGAAAAATTCATGTCGATAATCTAAATCTAAATAGGTCTAAAGAACTGCATCTAGCCTAGATCTAATAGGAAGAATGTAACTAAATTTATTCATTGTCACCAATGCAACCTGGATATCTCCAAAAACATAATGTTGGGTGGTTTCCATATAGACTCACAAATGGACAAGAGGTAATGTATATTTGAAGGTCTTTGACCAAATTATATGTCTGAGGAACTACATCTAACCTAGATCTAATAGGAAGCATGTAACTAAATGGATTCATTATCGCCATTGCAACCTGGATATCTCCAAAAACATAATGCTAGGGGGTTTCCATATAGCCTCACAAATGGACAAGAGTTAATGGATATCCAAGTTATTTGACCAAATAATAAGAGAAACATAAACCTATACGAATATCAATGGTGTGATAATTTAGTTGACGTTGAGGACATGAGAAAAAACCAATCCAAGAGACACTGAGGTCTCCCCACAATTGGTCCAAGGGGCACATCAATGGTGTTTATGAGGCCAAGGTTAATGGTACCTTTGGGTATATCCTCTAGAATGAATGTGTTGATGTCGACAGAGGGAGACTTGAAAGTGGTAAGGCAATGGTGTTTCCTTGATAGAAGCATGAGGGATACAACCAATGAATGAAAGTAACTAGACAAGTGACTAAGACATTTTTGGGGAATACATGGGTAAATGAGTAATGCATACTCAAACTTTCTTTTTTCAAAGTATGAAGGCATAAATAACCTGGCGGCATGTGTTAAATTGACCTCATGGAGGGACACAACATGGGATACCAAGGATTATGAATGCAACAGAGGGGACTGGAAGGGAGGATACTGACACATGGATTGGGGAAAACATGATATCAAAGTGGATCCAAGGGTGATCCATCACATAATACTCTGAACAAAGGCGACCAGGGATGTTGCCATATAAAAAATACTAAATCTGATCTACAAGGGTGTTAAGGATCACCATTTTCTAAATTATTTCTTTGATGCATGAGAACCGAAGAGAGGTTATGGAGTTTTTACTTCACAATCGTAGCTTCCTGAATGCATGAACATATAGTAAAAGGGGTTTGTATAAAAATACCTATAAGTAATGGGTGCTAAGGTGGGAGGCTTCCTTGGAAAAATAAAAATACAAGCAAGAAGGTAAGTGTCCAATGAATTGATCAGATGATTCAAATGGTTGGGTTATAGAATATGATAGGATTAATGGTGGGGTAGGAAAATGATGGTAACATCCTTATGGGATTATGAATGGTGGCATAATAATGTAAATTTTGCAGTATGGATGGATCAGTGGGCTTGTGAGTTTGCAATGTAGATCATCAAAATTCCTTAACGAACATAACTTTTGGAGTCCATAGGGTAGGCCAATGAATGATGATGACAGAGTAATATATGGCTTTGTGCAAAATCATAGACTAAATGAACTTCTAATCCTACATTGAATTTAATGGCATGGGTACCATATGGAAAAGGGTACTAAATGGTCACCCATGTAAGGTAGGCTCTACTACCAAGTAAGGTAGAATGCATGAGTGGCTATCCTTGGTGACTTGCCCAATTATAGTGTGGGGGTCCTACAGGTGTAAAAGGGGACGAACAAGGTTGATGCATATGATACTTTGCAAGGGTGAGTACTTGTCTCCTAGTTTGAATAGTATACATGTAGGGCCTCGTCACTAACCAAAAGGAATGATTCTCATGGAAACTTGGACCTATACGCATAGAAATCATACACGAGCATAACCATGCTTTTGGAATTCAAAATGTAGTGCACAAGTACATAAAATTTGGTGAGTTATGTGGGGGCATACAAATTGAAGCGGGCTAAAAAAATGCCCCTAAAAAACTTTAGCGATCATGAAAAATGGTTTTCATAATCAAGAAGAAAGCATAATCCTAATTTTAATGGTGCAAACAATGCATTAAACATGCATCACACGTAACACTCATAAGACAATTGGGGCAAAATGGACTTCATATAAGGTGGGGGTCACCATGCCATATGTCATTTTCATTGTTCATTGTTGGAGTTGTGTGGAGGGCCCCAATTTTCAGTTATTGATTTCTTCTGATCAAAATTTTGGTTTCAATTTATACAAGCTTTGGGTTAGTGGTCGCATCCTTCTCATCATTTTTGTCAGTTTATTTTTTTCATTTGGGAACCTAAGGGACCCCATTGAACCCCTCAATGGTTTTAGGGATTAGTTACTCATTTCATGGAGATTTGAGTGACTTAGGTTGCAATTTTTAAGTGGACAAGTGCAACTTCGGTTTCTCTTATCCAAGAGATAGGTGCAACCCAAGTTGCTTATGTTTGGAGAATAGGTGTGACCTAGGTCACTCTATTTTGCATATGACTCAGCTCACATAAATCATCCTAAAATGAGTGACCTAAATCCAAGTATAATATTTTTCCTTTTATTGATCCTAGTTGACTATTGGAATTGAAGGATGTCTAGGGTTAACTAGAGAGAGAAGGATGTGGGAAACATTCATCAAGACATTATAACGAACCAGTTTGTTAGGGATAGTGTGGTGAGACATGGGCTTCTCAATTTCCTTGAGAGCCCTCTAATGCACATTGTGTGTTTGCTACTCAACAAGATAGTTGAGTTTTGGGACCGAGATTCCAATGCATTCATCATACAAGGTGAGCGAGTGGAGCTCACACTTGAAGATGTATACTTTATGACTGATATCCCTATGCTGGGAATGATTGGGGAATTCATCCTAAAGGTACATGGGGCGTGGCCATGTAGGACATATTGGACTACCACTACTTTGGTATTGCACAAATTCATGGCTCCTCCATTCTACTTTATGATATCAAGAGCTTAGAGACATGAGTCATTAAGGTAGTTGTAGTACGAGTCCTGGGATCAAGTGGTCCACACACGCTCTCAAGAGGATATATGTTTTTGGTCAAGAGAGTACTGGCAAGAACCTACTTTGGGTGGGCCCAAATGTTTCTTACTGCAATTCAGCGGGAGTTGGACTAGGTAAGTTTCCTTTGAGGGGACTTTGGATTGGCATAATTCATCTACTCCTTTTTCTTTGAGAGAGTACCAACATTGCGACCACACTTAGCGATGAGAGACAGTGTGTCTGTTGAGCCCAAAATGAGGATTTGGGGAGATATTATAATCTGGGAGGGTGGAGGAAAATTCGAGAGAGTCTTCAGTCAATATTTATATGTACAATGGTGACAACTTCTAGTTATGATCAAGGACTATATCTACATTGGCATGGACCTGATGGTATGTATGCATGATTATTACTACTATGCTTACAACACTAGCATAATCGATAGATACATTTTTACAACATATCGGTGCTAATGACTTGCCGTATAATATGTGTATATGTGGCACCACTTCCTCTGGGGGACTACCAGAGGCATCGCGACAGGGTTGATGGTATTGACCCTTCCCCCTAGACGCAACGATGTCATAAGAGTGTCGAGACCATACTCAATGAATTACGCATGTATATTGACCAACTGCTAGAGGGGGTCATTGAATATGGGTGACACCTCGATGAGGATATAATATCTATTTGCTTCCAAGTGCCTAATGAGTGGTGGTTGATCATGCATTGCATTGTTGTGGCCATAGAGGTCATTTCAGAGATGGTGCAAGAAGGTGCATTGTGCATCATTGATGATAGTAGTGATGAGCAGAGTGAGGATGCTTCCTCATAGTATTCTGATGACTATTCGGTAGGATTAGATATTTTATCCCCATGCTATGAGCATGGGGATTTTTTACCGATGTACTTATTTTATGTTATGGGGTTGTTGAGGCACCTTTTTGTGGACACGGCTATATTTTGGACATATGACTTATATATACATATTCACATGGATGAAAACTTTTTCATATATATTTTGAGCCTCTTTATTATGTGATGTGATGTATGCTATGGTTATTTATATGTGGATGCAAAATGATATGAAATGCATGTGGATGGTTATTTTCTTACTATTGATGATTAATGTGTCACTATAGAATATTGTTATTCATTTGATCTACTACACTATTAAAACTCTTGGGGACATGAATGAATGTAATGGATTCAAACAATCGAAAGTGCACAAAAACTTTCTCAAGAGGAAAGGATCACGTACCCGATAATAGTTATTCAATTGTGTGAAAAGTGGTTGGGAATCGAGGTAAACATGAAGGTAAAAAATGCTCATGCATAAGGCATATATGATTAGAACAATTACGACATTTTATTCTATGTGTTTTTTAATGGTTGCACCAACACATGTGTCACTTATGTGAACTAGGACGTGCGACGGGGAATAAAGTACCCATGCCATTGAAGTAAGATTCAGGAAGTATCTACTTGTGATGTCAGTGTAACTGACATATACAACATGATAAGGATCCATCAAATAATACCAAGTAAACAAACCATGAGGATATTTTACAAAAAATGGAGAAAACAAAAAAAGGGAAAATCTATAATTTAACAAACAAAGGGTTTGGTCAGGTTAAGTGAGAAATCTCTTGAGGTAAAACCTGTTGTGGGGGTCCTTCAAGAGGTGACCTTCTAAATAAATCAGGATGTATGCCCCCTTACCAAGGAGTTGTTTGAAAACATATGGTCACTATCACATGGACTCAAACTTTCCTTTTCCAAACTTGTCATGAGCTTGGTCATAAACAAGGACAAGGTCTCCCTCCTTAAAATTATGAGGGTGGACATGAGAGTCATAATGGGATTTTAATTATGCTTGGAGGATTCGATCATTTATAGTTCCACATGGAATTCCTCGTATTCTTGTTCAAGAGTGATCAAGCATTATTCCATATCAATCGTCTCTGGTTGAATTTCGACAAAAATGTGTAGGGAGGAGATTTGGTACTCAATCGAGAGAACTAAATCTACTTCATGCACAAGGTGGAAAGGAGTGGACCCTTTCATAGTTTTGATTGAAGTGTGGTTGTACCATAAGTATGGAAAGAGCATTTGATTTCAATTGGATTTGTGTTTATCTACCATCTGTTGGATCATGGTTTTGAGGATCTTGTTGATAGCCTCAACTTGGACATTTCCCTAAAGGTAGTAGGGGGGGAATAATTTTTTCTCATACTTCAACATGTATGAAAACTCTTTCCATATGGTCTATTTGAAATGAGAATCATGATCGAACACAAATTTACAAGGGATGTCGAATCAAGTGATTATGTGGTTGAAAAATAAACGCGTCATGGTTTGACCAGTACAATTAAATTTCAGCATGACACCACCCACTTAGTGAAGTAGTTGATGGCCACAATTATGTATTTATGGCCATCGGCCAACACAAGATTGCATTCCGTATAGTCAATGGTACATTTTCAAAAGGCTTCAGTGGTGACCAATGTGTGAAATGGTGCGAGAGGAGTTCTTCCCTTTAAAGAAAAATGTTGGGAATTGTGACAAATTTTTATTATCACAATGCAATAAAAAATAGGGTTGGAAAAAATAACCAATGCAAAATATTTTATGGGGAATGACCATCCCTAAAAGATGACCATTGTAATCCCTGCAATGGCAATTGTTTAATACCAGTTCATCCTTTTTGTGAGTGAGAAATCACTACAAAATGGTGTCAACCCCTCATCGATAAAGGACATTGCCAATGAGTAGGTAGCGAGGATCTTGATGACATATGAGATGACGACGGCTAAGGTGAGGTATGAAATTTTGGATTTGAAAGTACACAATGATGTCTCCATATCAAGGGTCATCATAATTGATAATGAACAATTGTTTGTCTAGCAAGTGGTCAATGATAGTGGACACTTGTATTGTAAGCCTTGTGATAAGTTCTGCTAAAGCTAAGGCCTTTGTCATTTTGGGGGTTACAAAATCGAGGTTGTATTCTCGAAGGATAACATTCCATTTTGCAATGCGACCTTGAATAAGGCATTAATTTAGGAGATACAAAATTGGGTTCGAGTATGTAACTACTTTGGTTTATATCATAAAGATGTAATGATGTAACTTATGAACTGAAAAAAATGATGGCAAGGACTAACTTCTCCTCATGGTGATATTTGAGTGACGAACTAGATAGGTTCTGATTGGCATAGTAAATGGAATGTTATTAACAAGCAACACATTCTTGGATTAATACTCTAACAACAACATATGCAAATGCCAAGATGTAGAGGATAAAATCCTTCATGAAATCTAGGGGAGAAATAAAAGGAGCAGAAGTCAGATCTTGTTTTAATGCATCAAAGGCTACTTATGCTTGCTCATACCAAATGAAGGGAAAGTTGGTTTGTATGAAACACAAGAATCCATCAATCATCATGGAGTAGTATAAAATAAAACAACATAATAAATTAGCCTTTCCTTGGAGACTTTGCAGTTGGCGCAAAGATAACTGAAGGGGAAGGTTTATCATTTGCTTGAACCTTCAAGAGATCCACAATGATGCCTTTTTTAGAAGCAATGAATCCCAATAACTAGCCCACGGGTACACAAAATATGCACTTGATAGGGTTCAAGTATATATTCTACTTACGACGTCAAAGGAATACCTGATGCATGTCCTACAAATGTTGCAAGCATTAATGGATCACCGAGTAAGGTCCTCAAAGTAAATAGGGAATTGTGGACCAAGTCATGAAAATAGTATGACATGGAAAGCCAAAAGGTGTCCCTATTGTTTCTTATCCTGAATGGTGTGACTTAGTAGACAAAAGTTCCCCACGGGGTGGTAAAGGCAGTCTTATATTGATCCCCACAGATATAGATCTGGTTTTACCCTAATAATCCATCCATAGAGGAGAGGATTACATGTATGGTGCAAGCATCGATAATTTGAACAATGAAAGTTGGGGAAGTTGTCTTTTGGACATACCAAAGTCAAATCACAAAAAATCAGTACATACATGAATGGTGCCTTTATTCTTGTTCACGGTAACTAAATTGGATACCCACAAAGTATACACAATTGGATAAATGAAACCAGCTTTGCACAACTTTTCAATATTGGCCTTGACGATTGGCGCTTTTGACGGGTTTATGGGTCTTTATTTATGGTGTATCAATGCAACTTCAGACCATGTGTCAATAAGGTGTTTGAAAATGATGGGATCAAGGTTAGGAATCTTGGTGTATGACCAAGAAAACACATCACTGAACTCCTAAAAGAGTGCTTTGTAGGAAGAAATTGTAGAAATGTAATAAACCCACTTCAATACTTAGGATAAATATTTAATCAATCTTGATTAATTTCCTACCCACTAGCCTAGATAGTTGGCATTCACTTGCACCACATGGTAAACACTTGCCATATATACCCCAGGAGTGCTTTAATCCTAATTCTGGGTTGATCCTGACTACTTTATTGACTACCATAATTAGTAACTGCATCTTCCTGTAGATTTTGTCTTTTACTGCATTATTCCAGCTTTTATGTGGATAAGGTAAAGATAGTCTACTAGGAAACTGCTATATTTTATTGCCAACCCGTCATCCATGATTTTCCCTCCATATTCTAGGATTAGCATGTTTTTCCATCATACATGACAACTCACTCATGATTTATCTAATTCATGAGGTCCTTGATTGATTAGGAAAGTGCTTTAGCAACCTATGGGGGTTTATCATATTTAGTAAGTCTGTCTTTCTGAGCTTGATGAATTGTCTCCAATGCAACTCAATTTTACCTATGAGGGATGTTCTATCTATGTACACTGTTACTCATCATTATTCAATGGAATGATACACTCCAATATTCATCTCTTCATTCGTGTGATTCAATCTCTATTCTTCTCTCTATTTTTCTTATGCATACTTATGAGAATTCTCTTAGTAGCAAGATCTATTTCATGTGATTATTATTAGCATCAAGGCTCTATTTACTCATAGCATTAGTGATTTTATTTCTACATGGTATCAGAGCACAAGTTTGTTCAAGTTCAATGGATTTGAGGAGCTATTTGTTCTCTCTATTAGAGCGCATCCAATCTCTTATTCCTCTCTAAAGAAGATCTTGTTTTAGACTTACAAGATTTTCTCCTAGTTTTATTTGTGTAGGTTGCAGAGAGTTTCTTCTTGAGTGAGTCAAAATATCAGTATGGATTATTCTTCAACTATGATCCTGAATCCCTTCAACTACCACGAATGGAAATCCAAAATTGAAATTCTATTACGCAGTGAGGGACTCTATAGATTTTATATGGCTTTAGAAAATGAACCAAATTATGTGGTTGAGAAAGATAAGTGGAATAATAGGTTGGATGAAGCCTATGGATTTCTTTGTCTCTCTATTTCCCCCGATCTACTCTTTCATCTAGATGGTTTTACCACTCCAAACCAAGTATGGACCAAACTTGAGTTTCTCTTTGGAGTTCAAGATGAGTTAAGAGCACATCAGTTGGAGATTGAGTTATTCTAAATGAGTCCTGTTAGAATAGTAATCCAACTTAGTATTCCCTAATTACACTACTTATTCAATTTTATTGTTTTTTAAGCATTAATACATTATGTAAGGTTGCTTAGTTGGACAAATGCCAAGTCAAATTGGGGCTTTCACACCCACATGAGCACTCCAGATCAGTCAACCAGCCACATGTGCACCCTCATCATTGTTGGTGTGCTCCCAATCATTGAATGTGGACAACTAGGTTGACTTGGAGCCTAGAGGTGGATTTTTCCCAATTTTGGATTGATTTGGTGCATTAAATTTTACATTGAGACTCTAAACCACCCATATTTCCACACCCACATTGTCCAAGGTGTAATAATTGACCCACATCACTTCTGCCATGTCCAGTCAGCAATTTGTGGTTGTTTGGGCTGGTTTGGAGCATGATTGGCCCACCTAGGGGGGGTTGATGCCATTTTGGCAATTTTGACTTGTATGCTCACAATTGACTTCCAAATCCTCACAAAACTTATATGTTGTAATAAATACCTTATAATAACATGTTTCAATGTTAGACAGTTCAAAATTTATCTTGTTTCAGTTCACATTATGTGTGTAATTTACTTCTCAATTGATGGTTTTTGCTAGTTTTGTACCAAATTTGATTTGTGAGCTTCACTAACACTCCTAGATTCTCATATGGTTCGAATTTATCACATGGTATCAGATCCTATTGGATATTTTTGAGTTGCAGATAATTTCAGAGTGATTTGAGCTGCATTTTTAGTAGAGTTCCAGATAAAATCGAATTGTGTTTTTGCATAACATTTGGCAACTTCTTCATCATTAGCGCATAAAGGCTACCTACAGCATGTTAACACCCTTCAATATCATTGATTGGAAGGAATATATGGTGATTCAGCTGAGATCCCAAAGCTTTACAGAGTTACCATGGGCACTAAGGTGGAACCAAATTCTGCAGTTGAGAAAGCCAAGTTCTTCAAATTTCTCACAAGTCCAAGCAGTTTTGATTCTATTGAGGGTTTCTTCACCAAATTAAATTCAATTGTTCTAATTCTCAAACATTGTGGGATTGAGAATAAATATGATTAATTAATCCTTTCCATTCTAGCAAAATTTGGTCCTGAATACTCAGTTTTTGTGTCTACTTTTAATGCTACTAGGCTTGTTGTTTCTAATTGGAAAATGCCTTCTTTGTGTACTTTCTTTGATTCACTAACAAAGAAGAAATATAAATTGATCCAAATGGGTGCTATTAAATATTCCAAGGGAAAATATCATTCTCTTATGGTTCAAGGAAGCAAGAATACCAAATCCAAAGAGAAGGAGCCAAAGACAAAAATTGAAGATGAAGGTTTGAAGCCTACTGATGAAGATTCAGTGAAGAAAGTCAATAATAAAGGGTGCACATCCAAGTGTTCTTATTGTAGCAAGGGATTTCATCCTGAGAAGAAATGTTTCAAGAAGAATATGGAAATGATGTCTTAGATTCTTAAGAAGCACAATATCGAAGTTCCAGATGAGCTAGAGAAGCATGTTGAATCCTCAGAACACTATCATAGTGTGCAGTTCCAAGGTGATATAAACTATGCCTTGAGTGCCAGAGTAAAATCCTTTCCTCATATATCTTATATAGATTCATTTTATGATATACCAGAATCATAAATTTCATTTTATTTCTTTGATAATCCACCTATTAGTCTCCTAGATTCATCTCTCAATAATTGTGATTTTTCACTAGATCCTGACTTGTCTTTAAGCATCTCTTCCTCACTCCATTCAAATGGTTATAATTATGGCTTAGAATCATGTTTGCAGGATGATATGCATGTCATGACACCATTCATACCCCCATCCATACTAGATACCATACCCCTGAATACTCCTAAGACTATACAAATCCCAAGTTCACTAGTTGATTCCTCATTGATCTCTTATGCAATGTTACTTATATTACATGGTTTGAAATCTTGCTTATCTTTCACTGGTTGGTTATCCATGACCTTAGTCATAATTGGACTGATATTTTGGATATGTTCTAAACACTTATGGTTCAGATCTCAAGTCCATCCATCATTCATATTTTTACACTCATCAGTTTTTCCCACTTGCTCATACTTTTCCTAATCTAGCCCTATATCCTTGTTGAGGGGGGCACTTGACCTCCTAAGTGTCATCATATTTGTATAATTATAAGAGATAAAAGTAACCTTAACAAATGAGTAGTTGGAGCGGGTATAACTGATCCAAATTCTCTCATGATGTATAAATAATGATCAAAGATGAATACAAAGTTGGATTGGATGTCCCTTCCCAAATACTTGTCTTTGATGGTTGTGCATGATCATTTAAGGTATGCTTTAATGTGATGTGAAAGCCTATATGTCAACATCTGGCACCATTTCCATTCTCTATTTGGTCTGGGTGATAGCAGCAGAGGATGGAGATGTTTTTAGCCTAAAAAGAAATGTGCGATAAAGAAAAACCTCCAAACATCCATGAAATTAAAGACGGCCTGTGTGTGCATAAAGAAATTGTCTACGGGAGGGATCAATTTTCCAGTTGACTAATACTCTTCTCGATGGCACCATATCTGTGTATGAAATGTTTATCTCTTCATGCGGAACAACAAAAAGAACCTTGGGGTTAATGATAGAGTTCGTTGGATTTTTCAGCAGAGACAAGTTGTTTGAATCCAGAAGAAAATGACCTGCAAGAAAGAATCAAGATTGTTGGCACGTGTAAAAGACTACTGAACAATATCGACCTGATAAGATCAAAGAGTATCGACCTATCATAAAGAAGTCACTCGTCACTATTCAAACAATTTGTAAGTCGATCAGTGCAATCAGCCACAAATACATTTCCCACTTGACAATAAGTGATCAAGACTACGCCGACCAAAGTCTTCGACCATTGCAAGTTAAAGGTGAGTTATCCCCATTCGATGGGGTCATGCACAGGTAATTTTCATATGTTTGAATGAGTACAAATGAAAGTTACATTTGAAGCATTAAACGATGGAAATATGTTGCATATATCCTTTTATGTCACTGTTTTTCAAACCCGAAAGAAATTGTTAGATATTTATGAAAAGAAACCTGCAAAGAATCAAAGTATGCTCGTGCATTGTTCATGAATGAAAGGAATTTCCAGTAAAGAATCATTTCATGATGTATGAGTTAAGAATTTGATGAACTCTGGGTTGAACAATACAAGGAAACGAAAAACTATGAAAAGTCCCAATGCGCTCTTGAATATTTTTCTGTGGTAAGATCGCATGTATCCATGCGATAAACGAGAAAAAATTTTGTGCACCAGCAAATTTAGAATTATTATGTTGGGACCAAATTAACTTGTCTAATGTACCTATTCTAACAGACGGAGCTTATAAATTAAACCAGCAGTTTTCCTATCAACTGAGTGATCGATCACCCAACAAATTGTTGATATGTGACTAGTAGTCCGTCGATCAAACTGTCTAAATGGATTTTTGGAACTTACTTGTGAGTGTAAACATATATAAAGTCAATCGGTTACCAAAGAATGTTATAGAGAGAAGATCAATTGATGATATGGATTTTTATAGCAAGTGAATATGGATGTTCATCCATCAGTTGAAGCAGTCGACTCACTTTTCCATCAACCGATTAATAGTTCGACGTACTTCAAGATACACTATCTGTCTAGCGACCACGGTCATGGAGCACTATTGATATGTTTCTTCCAGTTCATTACAATTTCAAGTTGTTGAGAATCTGAGATCAGAATGAATGGATAAATCAATCGAGCTTGTTGGCAGTGGATATTTTAATGAATTTGTTAAAGTCTCCCACTGGTCAAGGATTACCGAAGATAAAGCTTATTATGGGTTAATATATTTATGTGGTCAATATTATTTTGAAACCGAGGAAGTCATAGTAATTGCAAATTTTGTAGAAGAATCAATTTGGTATGTATTTCAAAATATTTTTTTGGTCAACATTAGTTCTAAAAATATGGTTTCTATGGTCGACAATTAATGTAAAGTTGGTCAATAGTCGACTTGGTTATAACTTGTGATATATTTTTTTTTGGTCGGTATATTAGTTGTTCAAGGTCACGAGATTTATATGTTTTTGGTCGAGTCTTGTCAATGTAAGCATGTAATTGCGTTGATTAAGTCACTATGTTGATGTGAATCTTCACTAAAAAATTTGAAGTCAAGAGGGGGTTAAACGTGAGTCTCAATAGAGGTAGGCGATCCCCTACACTTTATGTAAATTAAGTTGGTCTCTTGCCAACCATTGTAAGTTGAGTTTAATGTTTGTTCATTAAATGTTTTGTGTTGACCGAGTCAAGGAGGTTAAACATGGGTCTTTCTTAAAGGCAGACGATCTCCTCACTTATGTAATGAAGCCGGTATCTAATCGACTATTATAAGATGAGTCTGAGTCATTCCAAAGTAGTTGATCGCAACCAATACCATGCACATGAGCAGGAAACATACAATCTTGCAGGAAATTTAAACTCTCACAGCAGAAGAAGATGATGATGATGGCATTCAAGAAGATAGCATACACCTACATAGAAAAAATGCTCCATTGAGACATGATGACAATGTACTTAAACCCCTCAGTATCGAAATTTTGAAACTGTTCCTAGGTTGTGACCTCATAAAGCTAGAAGACAGAAATGGCATAGAAAGTCAAAGAGCCAAAAGGCCTCGCATTCCTGAACCAATGGAGATGTCGGTTAGATGAGCCAGGGTGAGGCTTTAAACCAAAAGACCTCATTGCAAAAAATGATAGTCGACCGCCATTGTGAGAGGATGAGACTTCGATGGACTACTGCCAGATTGAAGATGGAGGCTGAAGAGTAACCAGTCATAGTAGAGCCTTGTACACATGTGTTTTCCTATCAAGTTGTCAGTTGTTGTCACTGAGTTACCTACGCAGACCAGTATGCATGGTTGATGCACAGTGAGGACTAATTTTGTAGGAGTAGGGACCCAGGATGTTGAAGCATATTTCTTTGTTCTCTTCAGGATGAAGAAATGTTTTGTTTGTGGGGGAGATGTTGAGGGGGGCACTTGACCTCCTAAGTGTCATCATATTTGTATAATTATAAGAGATAAAAGTAACCTTAACAAATGAGTAGTTGGAGCGGGTACAACTACTCCAACCTCTCTCCTAATGTATAAATAATGATCAAATATTAATACAAATTTGGACTAGACGTCCCTTCCCAAATACTTGTCTTTGATGGTTGTGTATGAGCTTTCAATGTATGCTTGAATGTGATGTGAAAGCCTAGCTTTCAACAATCCTCATGGAGTCATTGATTCCTTTGTCTTTGTTATTCCATATGATAATATTTCTGATATATCATATATTTTTTCAGCCTCATGTCAGATCTAGGAAGGTGCTACATTAGATTGGAAGAAAGATATGTGATCCACGTCACCATTTTTTAGCTATCCAAGGAACTGATTGTGCAACAAATTGTCCTAATCTTTGTACTCTTTTGGAAGGAGTATGCACATATCTCTTTTCCATTTCAAATTGTGTTTGCAGGTAATAGTTTATCAGTAGCAAGAAGCATTTAGATAATGCTCCTACTTCATCAAATGATGAGATACAAGGAGTATCTCCTCTTCCTTCTTGCAGATTATACACTCTAGCGCATGATCATGGAGTCTACAAGATTCTTCATCAAGTATTTCACCAGAAGTAGTTCATTCAGCTCATTCAAGTGAAGATAAATACCTATTGAAGACACGTTATTTCAAATTTTGTGCCTTGTCCTTTCTTGATGGAGGATTTTCCCCATGTGGTTTTGCCTCTTTCCTCACTTTTCTGGACATGAATAATTGTAAAGGGTGACCATAGCCTTGTTGTTGGGACCTATATAAACCTATATTTTTTGCATAAATTCATACTTAAAGGGGGGTGTGGGAATGTAATAAACCCACTTCAATACTTAGGATAAAATATTTAATCAATTTCAATTAATTTCCTACCCACTAGCCTAGATAGTTAGCATCCACCTGCACCACATGGTAAACACTTGCCATATATACCCTAGGAGTGCTTTAATCCTGATTCTGGGTTAATCCTATCTACTTTATTGACTGCCAGAATTAGTAACTACACCTTCCGATAGATTTTTTCTTTTACTGCTTTATTCTAACTTTTCTGTGGATAAGGTAAATATAGTCTACTAGGAAACTGCTATCTTTTGTTGCCAACCCATCATCCATGATTTTCTCTCCATATTCCAGGATTAGCATGTTTTTCCATCATACATGAAAAATCACTCATGCTTTAGCTAATTCGTAAAGGTCCATGAGCGATTAGTAAAGTTCTTTAGCCACCTATGGGGGTTTATCATATTTAGTAAGTCTATCTTTATGAGCTTGATGAGTTGTCTCCAATATAAGTCGATTTTACCTATGAGGTATGTACTATTTATGTACACTATTATTCATCATTATTCAATGGAAGGATACGCTCCAATATTCATCTCTTCATTCATGTGATTCAATATTTATTCTTCTCTTTATATTTCTTGTGCATACTTGTGAGAATGATCTTAGTAGAAATATATATTTACTCTGCTTCTTCTTAGCATCAAGGCTGTTATGGCG